>OZ022245.1:15957069-16054569 GCA_963978895.1 Erpobdella octoculata | reverse complement strand
TCTTTTGCTGAACACTCTTTTCCCTACTCTGGCCCCTTTCTCTGAAACTTTCTTCATACTTCAATTACTAAATCTACTTCTCTCACAGTTTTCCGTCGGGGCTTAAAACTTATCTGTTTAATAAGTTCGTGCCCGAGCGCTTTTGAACGCTGTGCTGATGCAATCGAATTAAATCAAAACCACGTTTATTCACATCACTCGGAAAACAACAACAACAATCAGAACAACATACACGAGGTGGTATATCACACCATAGACAATACATAGATAACATATCACCATAGACACTACAATCCCTCCTTTCTCAAACTGTTTGTTAAACATACATCAATCAACAATGTTCACAGCATCAAAACTGTTCTCAAAATAATAGCAAAACATTCAAGACATCAAATAAATCAATTACATTTGTCCAAAACAATCGTATCAAACAGGGATTATTCTGCCCCATTTGACGACTTCAAAATTTTCAATTCAACACAAAGTCATTGAATCTTGCAGGAGTACGAGTCGTTCGACCAGATCTCGTAGTAATCGGCTTCCTGGTAGTAGACAGAGCTGGTTGTTCTATTGTCGGTCTTGGTTTTATTTTTATTTATTTATTTATTTAACGTGCTCTCTAAAAAGAACAATTTCTCAGAGCACGAGGCGGCAGTGCCAAAATAAACGAACGAACAGAATCACACATCAGAAACAAAAAGGGTCAATATCCGTTTGTCATACGAAGAAAAAATGAGTTTTAAGTCGTTTCCTAAAAACATAAACGCTATCGACACACGCCGGATCGGTAAGTTCAATCGGTAGATTGTTCCAGGTAGTTGGACAAGAAACTGCAAAAGCCCTCGGTCCAAACGTCCTGGTTCCACAAGAAGAAACAAGAAGCTGACCGGAAGAAGCCGAGCGAAGGTGAGATCGGCCAGGAAACTGAGTCACCGGAATGCACAGACCGGAGAGGCATGACGGCGCAGAACCATGGAGGCATCGGTACGCAGTGAGAGATAGCTTGAAGTCGATACGCGCCTGCATGTTCAGCCAGTGTAGTCGGTCGTGAATCGCTTTAGTGACATGACCGTATCGAGGCAATCGGAGAATCAGCCTAGCCGTGGCACGCATGACACCATCAAGCCGCCTCATTAACAGATCCGGTATTCCACTGAGTAGACAATTACAATAATCAAGTCTAGACAAGATCAAAGCGCGGGCAAGTGCATGCGAAGAATCGACCGTGAGGGATTTGCGAACTGACCTCATCTGTCGTAGATGGTAGTAACTGGTGTTGACCAATTTTGCAACGTGTTCGCTGAAAGTCAGTTGAGAATCTATGATGACCCCAAGATTGCGAACCCTATCGACGAGACGAATGATGTTTCCAGCTATATTGATCTCGTCAAAGGTGCAGTGCAACCGACGTCTAGAGGATCCCAGTAGAATGACCTCTGTCTTGGAGGCATTTAACTTTAGTCGATTGCATTTCATCCATTCCATTATCTCCGAAACGCAGCCGTCCAATCTGTCCGCGAGCACACCGATACTTTCAGTGCCGCAATGATCGTAGATTTGTAGATCATCAGCATAACCATGAATATTGAAACCACGTTGAGCAACCAGGGCAAAAACATCTGAAGTGTATGCAATGAAGAATAGCGGTCCTAGAATTGAACCTTGTGGAACACCACACACAATCGAGGACCAACCAGAAAGGAAACCTCCATAACGAACACACTGCCTCCGATCGCAAAGATACGAACCGATCCACCGAAGAGCAACAGAATCAATGCCAAATGTACGCTCCAATCTGGTCACGAGGATTCCATGATCAACGCAATCGAATGCAGCGCTGAGATCGAGCATAGCGAGCAGTGTTACCATCCCTCGATCCGTTGCCAAGAGAACATCCGAAGTAACCTTGAGTAATGCAGTTTCCGTCGAACGGCACCTCCGATAGGCAGACTGATGCTCCGGTAGAAGGTTGTGTCCATCCAGGTGATGTTGAATTTGTTTGTTAACCGCCCGTTCCAAAACCTTAGAGATGAACTGAAGATTCGAAACTGGGCGATAACTGGCAGGCAGAGAAACATCCAGCGTAGATTTTTTCAAGATTGGCGTGACCTCGGCCACTCTGAATGGGACCGGAAAGTGACCAGTGTCCAACGATTTATTAAACAGATCTGTAACAAATGGGGATAAGGTTTCTGAAAATTTTTTGATGAGCCATGTTGGCGCAGGGTCTAGACCACATGACTTGTTTGGAGAGTTCTTAATTAGGTCCTTGACGTCATCCTTAGTAAGAGTCGCAAAGTTGCTGAAACGTTCTCCAGAGAAGGTGTTGAACTCAGGCGTATCCGAATCAAGGGTAGACGCTCGGACGTCCGTGACCTTCTTCTCAAAAGAACTCATGAATTGCTCTGCAGTCAGACCATCCTGAAGAATGAAAGATCGTTTCTTTCCCATCACGGCAGACAAATCTCTCCACAGCTTGCTTACGTTTCCTGCACTCTCCGCAATCGTATTTTGCCAGTACGCATCCTGTCCTCTCCTATAAAAATCCTGGCAAAAACGTAACTGCGCAACCCATTTATCACGGTCAGAGATCACTCGGGTTCTTCTGTAAATTCTTTCAAGAGAACGAGCTTTTCGTTTCTGCTCGCCGCAAGCAGTATTGAACCATGGAGTGATCGGACGATAATTTCTCAAGGCTGACCGACGTGGAGCATGCTTCTCAACAAGATCGGTCAGTATTCTGTTGTACATCGTAGCCATTTCATCCGGTCCAAGGCCGCTCCAGCTGCTGTCCTCAGTGCAGAGTTTGCTTGATTTGAGATCCTGTTAAAAAAGATCACGATCTAAGGTCTTCCATGCCCTGCCTGTTACCATTAGTGATACAGGATTTGGTTTCATGAGTGGCAGTCTTGAAATGATGAGAGAATGATCGGACGCAGATGGAACATACACTTCACAAGCAACAGAAGATGACTGAGCTGGGTCCTTCGTGATGACGTCTAAGGTATGTCCGGCTTTGTGGGTTGGTGAAGAAATATTCTGGACAAGGCCAAAGCAATCCACGATCGTGTTGAATTTCATTGTCCATACATCATCCGGTTTGTCCAAGTGAATGTTGATATCTCCAACGACAAGAATATGGCAGCTGTAAACAGTTAATTCTTCAAGCATCTGGCTGAAATCCTCCAAGAACTGGTCAGAAACTCGTTCACTTCCAGGCCGGTAAATGACCACAGCAATTGTTCTAACACTCCTTAAGATAAGCATTACAGAAACGAATTCAAAAGTCTCAACTTTGCTGGTAAGATTCATTCGGCGGGCTTTGCACGATTCCTTGCAAATCCACGCAACCCCGCCCCCCAGTAGACGACCAGATTGCATCTTTTGTGTAGCAGACCTCGCCAAACGTTTTCGTTCTCGTGCCTGATCCACGCACGTGTATCCATCCGGTGTGATTCTTGCGAGAGTGATGTCTTCTGATGATTCGTGAAAAGTCTCGGCAACTGCGAAGGCATCAAGATCATGTTCAGCGATGATATTTGTCAGCGATGCACTTTTATTTCCGATCGACTGACAATTCAAATATCCAATAGTCAAGTAATTGTTTCGAACGTATGATTCTGTGTTGGAGTTTTTCAGATTTTTCCCGCAACGGAAGTCTTCTGGTAACTATCCTGTCCCCCGCGATGAACAGATTCGTCTCTCCAGCTCGTATTCTCTGCTTCATACTTTCGACTAGGAGTTTTCGTGCTTCTCTTTCTTTTGGAGTCATATCCCGATGTATAAAAACTGCTGACCAACCTCCTTCCTTCATCATCCTCAAGTTTTTTGCCAACTTGAGAAGATTCGACTGTTGATTTTCGTCTTTCAATACCAGTTTCAACGGTCTTGATCGAGCAGGTTCACTCTCTCCTTCGATTCTTTTCCCAAGTCTAATTAAGTTAACAATTTCGACATCATCACAAGAGATTAACTTCAGCAATTCCTCGATCTTCGATTTGTCATCCGATTTGCGCTTATCAGGTGTAGACGAACTCGGCTCGCCCAGCCCATAGACAACAACAGAGGTCCTTCTCCTGAGCTTGTCGGCTTCCTCATCTTTGTCATCCTGTGTCTTTGCGTCGAGAGCTTTTTTAAGGCAAAGCTGTAGGCCTGATGCCTGCTCACCCTTCTCAGTCAGAACAGAATGGTGTATTTTCTTGACGCCTTCTGATAATTCGTCAACCCTTTCTTTGAAAAGATCGGACCACTTTTTTGTTGCTGTATCAACCTTATTTGAGAGAGGTTCAAGATCAACATCTGCAATTTTCTTTGTCAAACCCCTAACTTCTTCGAGGACCTCGTTGAGTTTTTTCCTATTGAGGGAAAGTTCTTTTTTCTCGTCTGCAAGTCTCTCCTCCCGTTTTCCGGAGTCTTTCTTTATGGTATCTCTGATTTCCTTGATATCCTGAGCAATCACCTCCAACCCTTTTGAACCGTCTTCGCGGTTGACAATCATCTTCTGTCTCGTTCGGTGGATCTTCTTCAGAAGTTTGAGGGTCTGTTGTCTGTTCATCTACTGTCACTGTCACTGGTTCCACAAACTTTTTTACATGAGCAGAATTACGAACTAATTGATTTCCGTTTTCTGATTCAACTGTAAGTTTGCTTCCGCTTTTGCTCAGAACTGTGAATGGAACTTCATGGTATCGAGGTGTTAATTTGTCTCTTTTCGGTTGTTGTAGAAGAACTTTGTCACCTTGTTGAATTTCACACCTTTCTGCATTTCTGCGATCATCGGCATAATCTTTTCCACGCTGTTTGTTTTCTGCATCTTTATCTCGAGCTGTTAGATCTGTGTCGACGTCGTCATTGAATTCTGGAAGTTTTGTTCTTATTTCTCGTCTGAACATTCTCTTGGCTGGAGATACGCTAGTAGTTTCATGTGGCGTGCTTCTATAAGCAATCAATAGTTTGTAAAGTTCGGATTTCCAGTCTTTTCCCTCGGCTGTGGCAATTCTCATGGATTTCAACATCGTTCGATTTTGCCGTTCAATTTCCCCGTTTGCTTGTGGCCATAGGGGTATACTAGTTCGATGCTGTATTCCATGTTGTTCCAGGTAGTTTTCAAATTCTCCTGAAACTAATTGTCGACCATTGTCCGTTTTTAATGAAATCGGATATCCGTGAGTTGCAAAAATCTTGTCACAGGCTTTGATTATATCTGCTGATGTTATACTTGTCATATTTCAATGTCAAAATATCGACTGTAGTAATCAACAATAGCAAATATATATTCGCCACTTGGCATTGGTCCTAGTAGATCGGCTGCTGTATGCTGCCATGGTTGAGTTGGCATTTCGGTTCTTGTCATCGGTTCTGGTGGAGAAGGTTTTGATACAAGTTGACAACCATAACAAGATTTGCAAACCTTTTCTTTGACTGGAGTTCTACAGTTTCTAGTGCTCTTGCTGTGTCGAGGCAAATTTCGTCCTTGTCTGATTCTTGTTCAATTTCTCTTGTTGTCAATGCTTTCGGTGTAGCAGAGATAGCAATTAATCGAACATATTCTTCCGCACTGTCAGATATTTGTTCATCTGATTCTTTTATCAACCGAGATAATGCATCTGCGGCCATCTCACTGCCAGGCATATGCTTTACTGTGAAATCATATGGCTGCAGTCGCAACACCCAACGTTCAATACGTGCACTCGGCCTGGACTTCGGTGAGTAAATATATATCAACGGTTTATGATCAGTAACTATTTCAAATCGAATTCCATATAAGTATTGATGAAAACGTTCGCAAGCCCATACAATGCCTAAAGCTTCACGTTCTGTCTGAGAGTATCTTCTCTCAACAGATGACAAACTTCTGCTAGCATAACCAAAGAAATACGAATCAAGTGCGGCGGAGGTAAATAAAGTATCAACAAAATCTTTCAAAGAAGGAAAAAGGCAACATGAAACCTCATCATCGGACAAATGTTGTTTTCGATGTGGTCGTTATGGACATCTGCAACAAGATGAAAAATGTCCAGCAAAGAATTCTGTTTGCAGAAAATGCAATAAGGTCGGACATTGGGCAGTTGTTTGTAAAACAAAAATGTCATCTGTCCAAAAGCAAGATACAAGACATGTCACTAAACCTGACAAAAGGCGTGGTAAAATCCACAACGTCGATGACGGCTATGAAGATGACTACACATTCTCTGTCAGAAACGGTAAAGATGGTGACAGTGGTATCATTGATTTGAAAGTTGGTGGAGTATTCATCAAGGTATTGATTGATTCTGGCTCGACTGCGAACATAGTTGATAAGAACACATGGGAACGTCTGAAGCAATGCAAAATTCGTGCCAAAACTGAACAAACGAGTAAACGTTTATATCCATATGGAGCAAAGGAACCACTGGTGTGCATCGGAAAGTTTCTTACAATCGCAGAAATTGGCAACAGAAAAACTGAAGTTGAGTTCATTGTTATTGATGGAAATGGTCGTTCAATTTTGGGGAAGGAAACTGCTGAAAAATTGGGTGTGTTAAGAGTTGGAGAAAATATCTGTGCAATGACAGTAGATAAACTCACACTTGTTGACATACAGAACCGCTATCCAGAAGTAATTAAAGGAATTGGGAAGCTGAAAGACTATCAAGCAACAATTCACATCGACCCAAATGTGAGACCAATAGCACAGCGCTCACGTCGTGTTCCATTTGCAATGCAGGAAAAGCTAGAAGCATAGATTCAAGAATTACTGAAAAGTGACATTATTGAGCCTGTGAGTGGACCAACACCATGGTTGTCTCCTCTGGTGATAATTCCGAAGCCATCTGGTGATATTCGAGTTTGTGTCGATATGAGAATGGCAAACACTGCGGTGATAAGAGAACGTCATCCTATTCCGACAGTTGATGAAATTATGCATCGTATGAATGGCAGCAAAGTGTTCTCCAAGATTGATCTTCAGAATGGATTCCATCAGGTGGAATTAAGTGAAAAATCAAGAGAAATAACTACATTTGCATGTCATGTTGGAATTTTCCGATACAAGAGATTATTATTCGGAATCAGTTCTGCTCCGGAATTTTTCCAAAACATAATCCAACAAGTTATGTCAAGATGCAAAGGTGTTGAAAACATTTCAGATGACCTAATAATTCATGGGAAAGATGATTGCGAGCATGATTCTCGACTACTCAAATGCATAGAAACACTTGCAAAACACGGTTTGACTATAAACAAAGACAAATGTCTGATCAGAATGTCAGAGTTAGAATATTTTGGACATCATGTCAGTGGAAGTGGAATATGTCCAACACAAGATCGTGTTAAAGCTGTTATGGAAGCAAGATCACCAAAGAACAGTTCAGAAGTCAGAAGTTTCTTAGGACTTGTGAATTTCAGTGCAAAGTTTATTCCTAACCTGGCAACGATTGCTGAACCTCTGAGGAAGCTTACAAGAAGTTCCTGCAATTTCAGTTGGGGTTCAAAAGAAGATCAAGCTTTTCAGATGTTGAAAATGTCACTGAACAAAGCTGGAAAGTTAGCTCATTTTCAGAGGGACGCTCCGACAGAAATCGTCGTGGATGCCAGTCCTGTTGGTCTGGGAGCAATGTTAGTCCAACAACAAGCTGGTGAAAAACATGTTATTTGTTATGCTAGCAGAAGTTTGTCATCTGTTGAGAGAAGATACTCTCAGACAGAACGTGAAGCTTTAGGCATTGTATGGGCTTGCGAACGTTTTCATCAATACTTATATGGAATTCGATTTGAAATAGTTACTGATCATAAACCGTTGATATATATTTACTCACCGAAGTCCAGGCCGAGTGCACGTATTGAACGTTGGGTGTTGCGACTGCAGCCATATGATTTCACAGTAAAGCATATACCTGGCAGTGAGATGGCCGCAGATGCATTATCTCGGTTGATAAAAGAATCAGATGAACAAATATCTGATAGTGCGGAAGAATATGTTCGATTAATTGCTATCTCTGCTACACCGAAAGCATTGACAACAAGAGAAATTGAACAAGAATCAGACAAGGACGAAATTTGCCTCGACACAGCAAGAGCACTAGAAACTGTAGAACTCCAGTCAAAGAAAAGGTTTGCAAATCTCTTCGTCGCCAATGTGCTGATGCAATCGAATTAAATCAAAACCACGTTTATTCACATCACTCGGAAAACAACAACAACAATCAGAACAACATACACGAGGTGGTATATCACACCATAGACAATACATAGATAACATATCACCATAGACACTACAAACGCCAAGGAAATCGCGCTATAGAAATTTAATGGATTGATTGCTTGCTTTCGGTCCATCCGATCGAGCTCGTATGAAATTTGGACTCGTGTATCTGTCCTAGCTTGAGGAACTATTAGCATATTCTTATCCTACACGGTTGCTTGAGCTTTCTCACCAAGATTTTTCTAATTCATTTTAAATTATTTTTATTAGCTCACACACGACTGAGTATTTAGATTAGTTGATGAAAGCAATATTTATCATACTTGTTGATTAATATCCAGTTACTCTGCAATATTTTTCAATCTTTTAGTACCTTTAGTCTATTTTATCTTGATGATTCAGTGGACAATTTTCTAAAAATGAAAGAACGTCGATACCCTTTTTTACACTCATAATTTAAACGCTTTTTGTCTGCATTCAATATTAAATAAAAGTTAACTTTTTAAACTGTTTTTTAACTAATATGATGAATGATGATTTACATGAACATGCAACATACAAATATATATTGGGATGGTCATTTTTGTTTGAAGATTCTCTGGGTTTGAGTTGAAAAATCTTCGCCCCCTCAACATTTTGCTGAATCCACGCCTCTGCCTCAGACCTACCAAATGTACACAAACAATTTCATAAAAATCGGTTGAGCCGTTCCGGAGGAGTTCAATTTCAAACACTATGACACGAGATTTTTATATATATACTAGCGGGGTTACCCGGCGTTGCCCGGGGTTTTTTAGAGGTTTTTCTAATGTTTGTCTCTCTCGCTCCCGTTTCCTTCTCCACTTTCCCGTTTTCGTCGCGTTCCCGGTCGCTTTTCCGCTCTCGGTCGTTTTCCAGCTCCCGTTCGCTTTCCCGCTCAGAAGTTTTGTTATCGATTTTCTCTCTTGCTCGCGTTTCCTTCCAAGCTTGCTCTCCCGATTCCAGTCGCTTTCCGCGTTCCCGGTCGCTTTCCGCGTTCCCGGTCGCTTTCCCGTTCCCGGTCGCTTTCCCGTTCCCGGTCGCTTTCCCGTTCCCGGTCGCTTTCCCGTTCCCGGTCGCTTTCCCGTTCCCGGTCGCTTTCCCGTTCCCGGTCGCTTTCCCGTTCCCGGTCGCTTTCCCGTTCCCGGTCGCTTTCCCGTTCCCGGTCGCTTTCCCGTTCCCGGTCGCTTTCCCGTTCCCGGTCGCTTTCCCGTTCCCGCTCACGCTTGCTCTCCCGTTCCCGGTCATGCTTGCTCTCCCATTCCCGGTCACGGTTGCTCTCCCGTTCACGCTCATTTTTTCTTTTCCATTCTTTCATAACTTCTGTTAGCCTATAAAACGTAAAATAGATTTGCTAAGACTATATATATATATATATATATGAATGTTTGTGGGTTAGTTTGTCTATTATAGAAACGGGAAAGCGACCCGGAACGGACAGCGAGCGGGAACGGAAAAGCAAGCGTGAGCGGGAATGGGAGAGCAAACGTGAGCGGGAAAGCGACCGGGAGTGGTAAAGCGACCGGGAGCGGGAAAGCGACCGGGAGCGGGAAAGCGACCGAGAGCGGGAAAGCGACCGGGAGCGGGAAAGCGACCGGGAGCGGGAAAACGACCGAAAACGGGAAAGCGAACGGGAGTGGGAAAGCAGGTGGGAAAGGAAACGGGAGAGAAAGAGACAAACATTAGAAAAACCTCTAAAAAACCCGGGCAACGCCGGGTATCTCCCCTAGTACATACATAAACACACACACAGACACACATACATGCACATACACATACATACATACACACATACATACGCACATACATATATATATAGTTCCCGCTCGCTCACCCGCTCCGCTCCGCTCATTTTGTGACGGATTTCAAATTATTTTTTTTTATTTGACTCCCCTTGACTCTCAAGGTTGTGTGAAAATTTCATTACGATCGGATGAATGGTGTAGCAATGCATAAAGGACATTAACATACATATATACATATATACAAACATTCATTTTTATATATATAGATACATATACATATATACACATATATCTATATATATATGTATACATAAACACAGACACAGACACACATACATGCACATACACATACATACATACACACATACATACGCACATACATATATATATAGTTCCCGCTCGCTCACCCGCTCCGCTCCGCTCATTTTGTGACGGATTTCAAATTTTTTTTTATTTGACTCCCCTTGACTCTCAAGGTTGTGTGAAAATTTCATTACGATCGGATGAATGGTGTAGCAATGCATAAAGGACATTAACATACATAAATACATATATACAAACATTCATTTTTATATATATAGATACTAGCAGTGCCCGTAGCGGCTTCGCTCGCATGAAATTAGAGAGTTTGAACCGTGCATCCATAGTAAAGATCAATTTTTTAGGTCTCGGCTCGGCCCGTCGACAACTTAGCCCAGCCCGTTTTAAAAACCTAAACTCCTGGCCCGGAACAGCCCGTTTGAATTAGGCCCGGCCCATTCTTACAGGCCTAGAAGTTCTATATACTTGATGAAAAACTTCGGCCCGTCCCACCTTGACTTCAGGTTTGGCCCGGCCCAACTGAAGACCCTAAAATCACTAAAATATCTATATACTTGGTGAAAAACCTCGGCCCGTCCCACTTTGATTTAAGGTTTGGCCTGGCCCGTGTGAAGACTCTAAAACAACGGCTTGGCCCAACCGGTGATAAACTGGACTTAGCTTCTTTTAATCGGCACAAAACTTCAAAATACTAATTTTTACATTTGTAGCACTTACAGTTTTTGAGTAGCAGTTATTTTGAAATCAAATAACCCTTATTTCCAGCCCACATTTGAGGTCCTGGAAACCAAATTTTTAAAAAATGTTGAAACACTTATATCATTATTTTTTGAGTAAATACTAAATACTAATTTTGACATCTGTAGCATTCACAGTTTTTGAGTAGCAGTTACTTTAAAAACCAAAGAAACCTTTTTCCACCCCACATTTGAGATCATGAAAACCAAAATTTCATATATCCTTATTTTTATAGTAGAAAATAAATACTAATTTTTACTTTTGTAGCATTTACAGTTTTTGAGTAGCAGTTACTTTAAACACCAAGTAACCCAATTTTCCACCCCACATTTGAGGTCCTGAAAACCAAATTTTCAAAAAATAGTGAAACACGTATATCATTATTTTTAGAGTAGAAACTAAATACTAATTTTTACTTTTGTAGCATTTACAGTTTTTGAGTATCAGTTACTTTAAAACCCAAGTAATCCTATTGTCCAGCCCAAATTTAAGATCCTGGAAACCAAATTTATAAAAAAATGGTGAAACACGTATATCTTTATTTTTAGAATAGAAACTAAATACTAATTTTTAAATCTGTGGTATTTACAGTTTTTGAGTAGCAGTTACTTTAAAAAACAAATAACCCTATTTTCCACCCCACATTTGAAGTCCTGGAAATCAAATTTTCAAAAAATGCTAAAACACGTATTTCATTATTTTTGGAGTAGAAACTAAATACTAATTTTTACTCCTGTAGCATTAACAGTTTTTGAGTAGAAGCTACTTTAAAAACCAAATAACCCAATTTTCCAACCCACATTTGAGGTCCGGGAAACCGAATTTTCAAAAAATGGTGAAACACGTATCTTTTTATTTTTCAAAAAGAATCTATATACCAAATTTCAAAATCTCCTCATTTTTGGTTTTCGAGATATACATTGTTTTAGAAAAAAGTTTGTTTTCCAGTTTTTTCCCCTCAGGAGCAAAATTTTCAAAAATCCTTTCTTAGCGGATGTTTACGCTATAAAAGTAATATAAGTTCCAAATTTCACGTTCCTAGGATGAGGCGTTTGAGCTCGGCGTTGATTATCAGTCAGTCATCTGTCAGTCAGTCAGTCAGTCAGTCAGTCAGTCAGTCAGTCAGTCAGTCAGTCAGGACATGTTCTTTTATATATATATATATATATATATATATATATATATATATATATATATATATATATATATATATATATATATATATATATATATATATATATAACAATATATATATATATATATATATATATATATATAACAATATATATATATATATATATATATATATATATATATATATATATATAACAATATATATATATATATATATATATATAGATATAAATCATGGACAAACAGAAAGACAGACAGACAAGAAAGCAAGTTAAGAAAAACGTGGTTATGGTAAAAATAAGTTTAGGAGTAAATGTAGTACACCCCACGCCCCCACCCAAAGAAAAATTCATCAAATTTGGAAAAATTGCAGGGCCCTCATTGGTAGGGCGCACTCTATAGTGTTATGAAACCTCAGAGGTGCCGGGAACGAATCGTGCATATGGGATCACACAGTTTCCTGCCACCCGCACGTGTATCCGAAATCGGGACATGCGAAACCCTATTACACCCCAGTTGCGAAACTGGTACTCATTTTAACAAGTTACCGAAGCACGCATCGATATCTAGGATAATAAGTTTTCTATGTTGAATGACAACAGAAATTTAAATTTTTGTTAGTAAAAAAAGTCAGTTTTTTAATAATTAAAAAAAATATTGGTATTGGCTATTGGCTAATTTTAGCTTAAAAGTATTTACGATACCGAGTCAATACTTCATATCATTCCCAATAACAAAAAAATATTGTCAATAGTGTATTGGTATTTGGCCAATACCAATCTTAACAACCCTGTTAATCAATCAACACCTTCGTCAAAAACTAGTTTTAAATCCTGATCAGAAAAGATTTTCAGCTGTTTTATTTTGAGGTAAGAATTTTCATTTAGCTATTTAGTGCTCTTAATTTTGTTGTCCGACGATTGAAACATTGATTGTTGTTAACATAAAACTCAAACAAACTGAATAAAGGCAACGATATATAAACGTGCTTATATTTACGGTTATTATTTGACGGATAACGTCGATCCGATTTTGCAAGCTTCATAAGCAGTTAGTGCCTATAAAAGAGTGAAAGCTTTCTCGCGTTATTCGTGGCAAGGCTTGTTTCTTCTGCATCATCTTGCAACAGAAAGTTTATTTCATCGTGTGTTGTTATGATCGAGCGAACTTCGCAAAGAAATTCTCACATTCTTATTTTCTTTTGCTCACTTTCGCCGTTAAATTCAGCAGGATTTCGACGATCGGAAAGATTTTGGATGTCATAAACTGCCAACATGCATATTCCAAAACTGAATGAATTGGCCACCCTTGTGGTGAGAACGAAGATGTTCCCGTATTTTGACATCTCGAACTACATACTTATGTGTTGCATGGTCAGAGAGGACTACGCCATTTCAGGTTTGTTTTTGGTTTGTACAAATCTGCTTTTTTCAATTAAAACAGGAAAATGTGTGAAATATATATTTTTTTGAATACATCTTCCACCTCAAATTACAAATTTAAAAGAGAATAATTTTAAGTTTACTCTGAGCACGCTTCACAACGTGCAATATTCATTCATTCTCAGGTCCAAGCAACGATCCACTTTCATTCTCTCGTAAGCATCCTCTATCAAGTTGGTTTTCAAGTATGATGCTATGCTTTGCTAGTGTCATCCTCACAAACTTTCTTCTTGGGGAATCTCCAATTGCTCCGTTTGGTAATCACAGAGATCTTCTGACTGCCACAATTGTTTGGTAAGACATTTAAAAAGCGACGAATATGTATAATTACATCTAATCATACAACGTTAATTTCGTAATAAAATATCCGACAGGTATCTGATAAATTACTGTCCTTTCGATATCGCTTACAAGATTGCCAAACTCTTTCCTATTTATTTCATTGTGAGCATTCTCAAAGAAGTTCAACGTGCCAACAAAGTCCACCATGGTGTTCAATATGCATTCAAACTTTATCAGCACTCACATGTTATTGTATGCATCATCGGCGTTCTTAAAGGTAACATTTCTTTACATAGTATAATAATACATACTTTTTCAAATACTCATTAACAAATGTGTATATGCAAACGAGCAAAAAATTCTTATATAATGTAACGAAACTGCTATAATTGGCTTGGTACAGATCAAGGACACTAGGACACAGCATTTTATGTTATTAATAACATCCATTAGCGCCGTGTTATTCCAGCATTAATTTAGAAAAGAAATTATGGACTCGTTTTAAGCCTTCTCTACAATTGAGAAAATTATGATATAATTATGTAATGTGACGCTAGTCTAATTACGCCATTTTTACGGTTTGTAAAAAGTGTTCATAGCTCAGGTGAAATCGCCATGTTTGATGTCAGTGTAAAACTAGCACTGTGAGTGATATTATCAACAATTTGACTAAGAAAAAAACTAGTGATGTTTTTTTGGAGAAGTGTCCAATGTGCTGGTCCATCGTAGATCTAAAAAGAAAAAAGTATAAAAAACAATATAAATTAAAATTTGAGGTACCTATCTAAGCCAATTGAAGACACCTCTGAAACGTGAAGAATGTTTCATAACATAAAATAATACAAATAAAAAAAAATTATTTTTTTGATCAATTTCTGACTAAAACTAAATTGACTAGTTTGAGATAAACTCTATAGTAAAGTAGGATTTAAACATGGTTTAAAAATACACATTTTAGTATGAATAATTTATATGTTTATTAAGTAAAAAAATAAAAAAAAGTATATAATTAAATTTTATTTGATCTACCAGGAGCAGGTTATTATTACATGCGTTTATTTGAGCGACTAATTCGAGGAACGTGGACACCAAATCATCACGAACTTCTTCATCCAACAGGGTAAAATCATTTTCATCAACATTTTGTTTTTAAATCATTGTTCGTGATTGCGCCTCCGGATTGAAAAAAAAACCAGAAAAACGTTTGTTGTTTTAGAGGAAGGGATCATGTTTAACCACCAATCAAATTGTGGTTAGAACAATTTCCAAAAATCTAAGATCCCGGATAGGATCAGCAACATCTTTTGTTTGGTTTTCAATGCTGTGCAGAAAATTTAAAAACCAGATTTTTTTTATAATTCTAAACATATTGCAATCTTTTCAATTCCATCAAAGTGTGAATGGTCCCATTTTAAACGTGTCAAGAAGTAATGTGATAAGATAAGACTAAATTTCTAAAGGCAGTGATGTTAACCAAACTAAAAAAGTTGTTTAACTCTATTTTTCATCTAAATAAAATATGTTAAACTTTTAGTTGGAAACTAATTTATAAAAACAGTTAACTAAAGTTTAAAAGTATTTAACTTTTTTTCAAATTTTGTTTAACCAATTGTATATTACGTAACGTCTAGGTGTAAAGCAATAGTAGCATTACACTACAAAACAATTTGCATTTTTATCTGTCAACGACGGATTAGAAAACAAGTTAAGAAAACTTTATTACAACAAATTGTATCCAAATCCTGAAATGTATAGAAACGAAAAAATACAATTAAAATTTTATCAAGTATCTCGTCAGCCATTCTACACCGCCTTGTTGTTAGCTTGAGCAGCAGCACCGAACTTCTCAACTGCTGCTGAGTGCTGAACTGCAATGTTGAATTGCTTTATTGAGAAGCCACAGTCAGTGCCGGATACGCCAGTATTCTATTGACTGAACTTGACTTTGATCCAGCAACCTGTGAAAACCCTCTATTCGTCAATCGATTGACTAACGCCTTTTTAAATTAAATATTAAACTGTTATCACTAAAAAAACCAAACCAATGTTTTCACGACACCCTGAAGAACTGCCGAAAATAATACGAAAGTAATTCGTTATGTGGGTTTAAAAGTTAAAAAGATTTAAGATAAGGTCAAATTAAATTACCGTTGACATGTTTTTTTGGGCAAAACCTTCATTTAGCGCCAAAAATTTTTTCGTCAATTTTTACTGCTTTTTAACTTAGCGTTCATTAAACAGGTGTAAATGACTAAAGTCTTTATTTTTTCTATTTCCTTTGAATACTAATAGATAGTACCTCATATTACGGGGACCCTAACTAAAAGAATGTTATAATGGCATAGAATTTTGACTAGTGGTTTAACAGATATCGAAACAACAATAAAATTAAAATCATTGGGAACGTAATTTTGTTATTTCTTGTAAGTTTTAATTTTTTAACTAAAATTTTGTAGTTAAACTAAAGTAGTTATAACTTTAAAAATTAGTTAAACTATGCTCTTAACTGAACTAAAAAAATCAGTTAAACTAATGTCTTAACTAAAAAATAGTGGTTGAACCGTTTAGTTAACTAGATTTAGTTAACTTTTTAACATCATTCTCTAATGGTATAGCTCCGCACATGGTTTGAATGTGCATACTTATTTGTTTCACTCGAGCTGCTAGGCTGCTTCAGTTAGCAAACAGAACAAGGAGAGCCTACTGATACTTGCTTTTGATTCACGTAGCACTAGATTCCAGGATGGGCTGAAACTCGTTTGTTTACCATTTATATTGTAGTGATAAAATTCGGCATTATCTTTTAATGTAATGCAATATTTAAATTTTTTCCCGCTATAAAATATAATATAGCGCCTTTTAGGCTAAAATTGACAATTTGTTGTAAGATATCAGCAATTTAAGTAAATAAAATTTTTTTTGCAAAAAAGCTTTTAGACTCGTGTGAATTTATTCTTTTGGAGGTTGTAAGATGATTTGGAAAAAAAATTTTGTTTAGAGTTTAGTTCATTATCTCAGTATACACCTATTTAATTAATAATTTGTACACAAGTATGCACAGCTATTTGAAGAATTATTCTAGCCGCAAAGAAACAAAGCTGGAAAAAGTTCTGCATTCGGGTTCTAAAAATATTTGTTAGTAGTAGTAGTTGTAGTACATACTGCTTTATTGCAAAAAAACAGTCAAATCGGTGTTGATAAAGAAGAATTGTTTTAAAGTAAACAAAACTTTGAAAATTCTTTTTTTTCTCTTCCTCTCTTCTTGCTTTCCACCGTAACTTTTTCGCCGAAAAAAAATTCTCTAAGATGTTTTCTGAAAAACCTTCAACAGATTTTAAACAAAAAACAACTTGAATTAACAACCTGGAAGCATAAATTTATTTTTATTATTACCTAATATGAATAAATTTTATAAATTGTTTGCATGACTTCCGTTTGACACTGCAATTAAATAGAATTTTTCAATCTTTTTGCGTGTTGGAGTAGACTCCGCGCAACGTCTGCAAGTAGCACTGACTTCTAAAAGTTCATTAACTGCTCAAGCGTAAACAAGTGAGAGTTAAATTAACAACATGCTTTTAACAGGGACGTAATTTCAGCAAAACCTTAGGGGGGGCAAGATGTTTTAGGGGCCCACTTAGGGTCCTCTGCGCATGAGCACAAAACACAAAATCTGCGCCCCCTGCATACGTTTTTTACTTCCTTCTCCCCAAAAAACATGATGACCGGGGGGGGGGGGGGGGGGTAGATGGAGCCACTTTTCAAAAAAAAATTCGAAATCCTGGTTTAATTTTTTCTCCCAAAAAAACCTTATGACCGGGGGAGGTCACATAATATAACATCTGAGTGAGCATAAGAGCATTTTCAGTTGTCTCTACGAACAAGGCAGTAGTTATCAAAATCTGCTGTAAACGTTAATTAATATTGATGAACGAAGGAAACTACAGTCTTTTATTTCTGAAAAAGTTAGTCCAATATGAATACACTGAACCCTCTTTTTTTCTCACCCCCATGATGTCGCCCGAGGCATCTTGCCCACCCATTAGCAACGCCTCTGGGCCCAATAATGCAAGTATCTACTGAATTTTTATGAAACGGATCTAGGCTAATAGTTCTTTTTTTTTAACCTAAACAAGCTGGCATTTTACATTAAGGTAATTCTAATATCGTTATTTCATAATAGTTTATTGTTCTTTATACTAGGTGTTTTAAAACTCAAATATCAGTAAATGTAATATATATCGAAGTATCCTGTCGTGAATCATAATTTGATCTTTTTTATCCTCTTTTATCCGGGTTGGGACTGGCTGCAAAAGTGTGCTTATTCGGTCTGCAGAGAGAAAGTCATCAGATTGCGGATTAAAGGAATTCAGGCGTGCAAGAAGATCACTATTTTCTATAAATCGTGCGTTCAACTCTCGTTCCATTTTGAACTGTTCATAACTTTTTTAACACTTCTCCATCTCGACGTGAACGATCAAGCTTCCTAGTTTTTTTAGCATCTCTTTTTTCTTTTATTCTCCATCTCGACGTGAACGATCAAGCTTCCTAGTTTCTTTAGCATCTCTTTTTTCTTTTATTCTCTATGGACAGCCTACTCCGCCAGGCTACGAATAACGCTAACCTTCTTTATATACGGGACGGCATTTTTTCTACATATGGCCGCTTTTCTCTTCTCAAATCTCACTAAAAACACCAAAAAAATTCAACAGGGGCCCATATATAATAACTATTGGTTTACATAAAAGTCCGGAAGCACAGTCCTCCTAAATGATGTCCCTGAGTTTTGAAAGTTACGGTCTGAAAGGTGCCCATGGCCCACTTGAAAGTCAGGAATCTACATAAAAGTTAGGGATGGCTACTTAACAGTCATAGAAGGGCCAGTCAAAAGTCAGGGAAAAGTCAGTTAAAAGTTAAGAGGGACCCACTTCAGTGCCGGGGCCCACTTAAGTGCAGGGGGCCAATTTAGTGGGGTGGCTCACGTGAAAATAAGGGGTTGGGAGCCACTTAAGTGCAGTGGACCACTTAAGGACGGGGAGTCCACTTAAGTGCGGGAACCACTTTAGTGCCGGGAAACCCACTGAAAAGTCCGGGAAGGACCACTTAAGTCAGGAGGGGCCCACTTAGGTGCAGAGGCTCACGTAAGACCGGAGTCCACTTCAGTCCCGGGGCCCCATGAGTGCGTTGGGCTCACTTCAGTGCCAGGCCCTTTTAAGTGCGTGGGACCCACTTCAATGCCGAGTGCCCCTTAAGTACGTGGGGCCCACTGAAAAGTCTGGAAAGGGCTAATAAAAATCAGGAGGGGCCCACTAACTTAGGTTCCGGGGGCCCACTTAAGCGCAGGAGACCACTTAAGGGCGGGGCCCACTTAAGTGCGTTGGGCCCACTTTACTGCGTGGGGCCCAACTTTAGTGCCGGGGCCCCCTAAGTACGTGGGGCCCACTTTAGTGCGAGAGCCCACTGAAAAGTCCGGGAATGGCTACTTAAAAATCAGGAAGGCCCACTTTAGGGCCGGGAGCCCACCGAAAAGTCCGGGAATGGCCACTTAAAAATCAGGAGGAGCCCACTAACGTAAGTGCATGGGGCCCACTTAACTGCGTGGGGCCCATTTTAGTGATGGGGCCCACTTAACTGCGTGGGGCCCACTTTAGTGCCGGGGGCCCACTGAAAACTCAGGGGGGGGGGCGATCGCCCCCCCCTGCCCCCCTCAATTGACGTCCCTGGCTTTTAAGATAGCTAAAAAATTTCATAGTGACATATTATATCTTAAAAATATTACCCCGGGGGTTCGGGGGCGACGGGGCAAGCTGCCTCCCGGATCAAATCTTGCCCCCACCCCCGGGTAAAGGATGTGTCCTCGAAAAAATTAGGATTATTGCATTTTTAATAATGTATGGGTGTGCACAGCACAGCTGTATTGTAATATTTTCTGTTCATGAGCAGGCGTAATTGTAACATTGGCTCAACTGATCGATTTGAACCGATCGTGCCGACTCGCCATTTGATGCGGGTGGAAGGTTTCATAATTGGTTCCGAAAGTAATATAGACTACATTAAGAGATTGGTTATTCATAACTGTCACAGTTGTGACACACATAATAGTCACCGACATCCCTGCATTCGGTATGCGACCAACTGTTTCATTTGAAGAATCGAAACCAGTCTTCATAGAATTATTCACTGCAAACCGGACAAACCGTTTTATTACAACCTGCAACGGATTTTGATGTTTTCTTAGCTTTACTTAGTTTTTTCTTGGTAAATGGCTGGCCTTGCTTTTCTTTGTTACCAAGACTGCATTTTTATTAAGCCTTGTTTGCTTTTCCAGGTTCAATGTTTTTAGAACAGTAGGCATGTTGGTCAATTTTTCTTCTTCTAAAACATTCTTGACTGGAATTTCATTCAAAATAGCAAAACTGCATTTTCGTTTGTCTCCATTTATTTTTTTGGTTTAACGGTTGGAAATGCTTCCATTTTCTTCTGGTCCAGTGTGGTGCGGAGTTGGAACTTCAACTGGAGTTTGTGTGACATCCAGCACATCGTTAGAAACTGGTTGATATAACACACCTTCTAAAACTATTGTATTCCATTCACGACACTTAGAGTGATGCCATCTAATAGTGATCAGTGAAGTGGGCCTATAGACAATCGGGGCTGCTTGTAACAAACAATCCCAACATGACATGCACTATTTCACGATTTAGTGGCAAAATAAAACAAAACTTGCGTTGCACTTCTCTTCAGATGTTTTAAATTAACCTTATTCAACGCTAGCTCGAAATAAATGTTAATATTAATCCGGATTTTCTAAAAAGATTCAAATTGTTAAAACTTACGAAACTCTAAGAAAAAGAAAAAAATGCTATTAAACTACAACTAATTAGACAAGAACTCAAATTTTGTTATCAAAAGATTAAGATTGGAAAAATTATATCTGCCTAAAATCATTAATTATATGTTTTTCTTAGCTTAGATTTATTTACAAAGATTTATTAGTCGTCTAGAAACAAAACGAGTTTGGCACAAAGGCGACGGCGTGAAATGCTTTAAGGTTTAACGTTCATCATAACAGTAAATGAATTTTTAAATAAAAATAAATATCAAAGTTGTAACATACAACCCATGTAGTATCTAGCCTCGGTTTCTGCTGTACATAAAGTTAAATTTTATCTTAGAAATGTCAAACTTTAATTCTAAATGACTTATTTTCATTGCATGCAGGTCAACAAAGGTGTGTTTATTGGCATCGGTTCTCTTTATACTGCACCAGGATGGTTACTTGGACGTACCACACACAACACTCTACTTGTTTGTAGTTATTCTCTTCATCGTGGTGCGAATCCTCTATCTTATATTTCACATTACAAATCCTTTCGCTGTCATCGAAAACCTCGTCTGTGCAGTTCTTTTCGGAGGATTGTTCGACAAACTTAAAAAAATGATCCTAAAAGAAAAGCCTAAACCGGACGAAACGGCACTAAAGGCAGCTCAAAATAAATCTAAGAATGAATAATTGAAAACATTCAAAAAGTAAAGCATTTTTTTGTTGATTTGTTTAGAAATGTTTGAAGCAGGAATGTAGAAAGTAGCGTGTTGTGAAATCTCAGCGTTTTAAAAACAAATTCTTTGCTCATCTACTACTACTGTGTTTCGGTTTTTTTTTCACATTGACTAATGAAATGGAAGCTTGCCGGTTCTATGATGGTTATTTATGCTATAAATAAATGATAACCAACTTGGTTTTTTATAACTAAGCGTTTAAAAAAATAAACAGTGCTTCAAATTTATGATCTAAATCAATCTATTTTTATTGGGTTTTAAACTTAGAACTTTAGATTTTCTAATAAATCGACTCTCCAACATTTTTTTTTGAATTTTGCGCAATTCAAAAACTTAACATTTAAAAAAATTAAAAGTGTGTTGAATTTTAATCATTTACTACAATATTACTACTGGCCAGTTAAAATATTATTGTTGGGTTAAATTTATTTATATAATCTCCCAGCCTTACTCCCTCACCCACTCAGTCCTGTCGAGAGAATGAACGGAGCTCGGAGCAATTTACTTTTGTGGGTTCCTAGAACTGTACTTCCCTGCTTTGGCAAAAGGAAGCAAATCACATAAACATGATTTCGCAGAAAACGCAAAACTAATATTTTTTAAAACCTTTCTTGATTCATTTCAATTATAAACAAAAGTATTATTCTATACGGTTTAAAATGTAGTTTCTAACAGTAATCCACTTCTTTTTTTCTTTTTTTTAATGAAAAAAACCAGATAAAAATGGCACTTGCTTCTTTTTACCTTAGTGTTTACTAAAAGTGCATGGACTTGCTTCTTTTTGCCATAGCTATTGGACCGAAACTAAACAAAATTTAATAAATTTGAAATACCATAATTTAGGATTTGTTTCCTACAATTAAACAAACTATTTATCTCATTTTTTTTGCAAAAATGGACTTGCTTCATTTTGCCATGGCACGGCTGTGTAGTTCTCTATCTTTCTGGGCTGTCGACACTGAAAACATTTAAAACCTTCTGTGGCATACTAAAATGAAAAATAGTTTTTGAAGCTGAAAATTTCTAAATTTTAAATGTTTTATTACAACGTTTTTCTTAAGTCAATTTCTTGTATGTTTGTTTGTCTACGAAATTTTGCAATTAAATTTTAGACCATTTTCCGACAAGTTACAGCTCTGAAACTTTTAATATAACTCCAAACCCGATGACACCTCAATCATGATTTGGAGAGTTTTTAAATGCTTTTATTTAGCTTCACTCGTCTCTCTGTTTGTTTTTTTTGTTTTTATGTGGTGATAAAATCATAGAAACAAATATTCACCCACTTTTCGACCACCTGGAACTTAAAAACTTTCAGGAAAGCTTTATTCTGGATGACATTACATGAATTTAATGTTTCCGACATGAATTAGACCTTAAATCAATTAAAATTAATCAAAGTTGTCCGTTAGGGTTAGCAAGGATATCTTGATATAACAACTGGTTTTTTTTATAATAGTTTAAAGTCCTTTACACCAGGTGTTTTAAGACTGAAATAGCTGTATGAAGGAAGCACCTAAGTACTTCCTGTCGTGGATCATAATTTGATCCTTTCAACTTTTCCCTCCTCCTTTCTCCAGGCTTGGGACTGGCTTGCAAATGCAAGGCGGAGTTTATATAACCACTGGATCCACAACCTACTCTAGTAGGCATAATGTTTATCGCTTCTTATATCATAATTATAAATAAATTGATGTAACAAACTACAAAAGCATAAGTAGTTATAATAATAATAATAACATGGATAATTTATATGGCGCACTTCTTAAAATCTTGATGTAACTACGACGTAATTGGCTAAATTGTCTAAGCCTATTAGAGTAGGTTGTAGATCCAGTTGTTATATCAAGATATCCTTGGGGTTAGAGTTAGAGTTAGGGTCAGGGTTAGATAACAACTAATTCATACATCGAGTTAAATTTATGAATTTTGATTTCATATGAAAGAAATTCACAATGTACAAGATTGAGCGTAACGGTTGTTTTAGATGCAAAAATTTTAGTTCGTTGACTCAGATAAAGAGGCAAATAGAAGCATTTAAAAAAGTTATTTTTTATTTTTACATGTATTTAACTTCACTCGTCTCTCTGTTTGTTTGTCTGTGGTGATCAAATCTTAGAAACAAAAATTCACCCACTTTTCGACCATCTAAAGCTCTAAAACTTTCAGGAAAGCTTTATTCTGGATGACATTACATGAATTGTATGTTTCCGACATGAATTAAGCCTTAAAAAATTTGAATTTCAAGTTGACGTTACAGGCAAACGACAATTCGACTAATATTCATCTATGTAAAGCTTTGAAACTTTCAGAATAGCTGTATTATCGATAACAATATATGAATGAATTGTTTTAGATAACAACTAATACATACATCAAGTTAAATTTATGAATTTTGATTTCATATGAAAGAAATAAACAATGTACAAGATTGAGCGTAATTGTTGTTTCAGATTTAAAAATTTTAGTTCGTTGACTCAGATAAAGAGGCAAATAAAAACATTTAAAAAAATTTTTTATCTTTACATTTTTTAAGATTTCAGTAAACTAAAACTAAATATATAGCGATTATTTCTAAAAGTCGTCACCGCAATTAAAAAGCGTCGCTGCAATTGCGAAAAAACGTAAAAACTACTAAAAACTACGATTTTTACGGTTCACTTGTTTTTTAATGTGGTGGGTGAGTTTGTTTACGAGTTTATCAGATCATGTTGTATCGGGGCTCTAAAGTCGTGATTTGTTCGACAACTTTAAGTGTAGATCAAAGAAAAAACACTTAACATCTTTGGATTGTAATGCAACAAAACCAACCTTTTCTTGAAATCTTTACCTAATTAACTTTGTTTTATTGACATTTTTTATTGTAGCTCCCAATTGAGAAAAAAAACTATTCATTGATAAATTTTTTTGACTTTCCTCAGTCTGCAGTTTTTTTTTTGGTATCTTTAAGAAATTATTAATGATAGAAAATAAAAACTACAAACTGAAGATAGTCAAAATCAGTTTCAAACCAGTAAAAAAATAAGTTTATGAACAAAGTAACATCCCCCACCTCCCCCCCTCTACAAAAAAAACTCATCGAATTTGAAAAATTTGCAGGACCTTCCGATTTCGCCTGGAGGGCTTGAGCCCACCCTGCCCCTAGTTGCGGCCCTGCTAGTTTTCAGTTGTTTCCTAATTAACACGATATCAACATTATTCAGTGGCGTTGCCAGCTTTTTAATCCATGGGGAGCAGCAATGTAGCAAATTAAAAATAAGCAATCAATGTACCAGATTTCGGGAAAATTTTAGACAATACCCGTGTAATCGGTTACAAAATTATTTAGAACTTCTGTGATTAATTGATTTACACAGTGATTCAGTAGAATATATGTTTTGAAGTGTTCACAGTGTTTTGAATTAATGAATATTGAATTTATTTCAGACAAATTTGAATTTCTATTTAATAATCAAATAATTACACAGCACATATTGATTGATTATTGATTGTTGATATTACTATGAATATGATGATTGGTGATATTGATATAACGTTACTAGCCTGCTACTAGTCTGTTGATTTTTGAACTGTTCACTGACACTGACACACTGTTGTACTAACTTGAACAATGTCAATGAAAACAAAACATTGAAAATTAAATCAAACGAATACGTCGATTTTCAGCGTGCGCGAATCTGTCAACGATATTGTCCAGTGATGCCTGTTTCAGAACATGGTTGAACGCAGTTTATTTTTGATTAAAGCCAGCTTACTAAAAACACGTTCGCATCCAGCACTTGTTACAGGAACTGCGATCAAAATGGAATACAAACGTCGAAGTTCTTCCATGCATGGCGGACAAGCTTTAGCACGATCCTGCAAAGAGGTGGCAGTTAGCCATGCTGATGTTTTACGGACTAAGTCATACTGTGCTACAACTACATCCGCATCAATTAGGTCTGGATACAAATTCGTCACATGAGCATGCAATTGATCTTTGTCAGCAGGACCGCAGAAGCAATTAATCAGCTTCGAAATTACGACAATTTAATTTTTCAGGGGGAGCACGTGCTCCAAGTGCTCCCATGTGGCGACGCCATTGACATTATTTATCTAAATGATCAACCGTTAGTCGTTAACTCAATTTGATGCAAATTCTGCTCATGACGGAAAATGATCGTTCAACATTTGCAGTTCCTAGGGGACATGCTAGCAAATGCAACCAAGAAATGCTAGCGTGGGAAAAGCATCACCCAAATCTTCTGTCCCACGAAAAATTAAAACATCTTTGGCAGACTGTCAGGGGTCGCTCTACCAAACCTCCTGACAAGTGTATCTGGCACCCGTCGACCTGTCTAGACTCTCAGTCTAGACAGGAACCTAGACATTAATTCTAAGACGTTTGTTTTGCGCGTTTTCTGAGGCTATATATATAGCGCTTTGAACCCCGCAAGGGAGAGCTAGCTATTTAGTATCAGGCGAAGTCCTGCGTGTTTTGTATTTGATTTTTTTTATTAACTCGCTTTAATAAAGTTTTTTGTTGTCGTTCCGAGTGAAGAAGACCTCTCTTGCCGGTGAAGTTCTTCTTGTGACCAAGGCTTGCCAGACGTTTCCGAGATCATCATCGGTTCAGCTAACCAGTCACGAGGCTTTCCGTGGCTAAAATCGGCCGACCCATCCGTGCTCAAGGTTTGAGTTTCTTTTCGAGTTTTCCCGCCGGTCTGAGTTTAGATAAGTAGGTCTTTTATTTTGATACTTGTCTGGTTAAAGATGGATAGTATGTCGTCCGGTGTTGAGGGTTATGGAAACCTAGCGCAATTACCGGGAGGGAATGTGTATCCAGAAAATTGGAAGGATGCGGGGAACGTTAGAAGGAAAGACTCTGGTGGGTTTAGCGAAGATCTGACATGGGGAGATTGATAAGGAGAACGTCACGATAAACAAAAACGTAGAGGTATGTTGGACGGCGAAGAAAGGAGGAAAGAGTTGGAAATAGAAAGACAATTGGAGAATCAATTAATAGATAGATCGTTTCGAGAAAGGAAGTTGAAATTAAAAGAGAGAATGTTAGAAGAAAAACGAGAAAATAGAAGACTAAGATGGCTAGAATTAGATGAGGTGAGAAGGAGGGAGGAACGATCTGAAAGAGACAGGGAAGAAACAAAGCGATGGAGAATGGAAGAACGCGAACGAATGATAGTTCAGAGAACCGTCGAAGTTCGATCGGGAAGCATAGCTGCACAGCTGCAAAATTACAAACTTAAAGCTGACGAACACGATGCATTGAACGACGTCCTTGAAGAATCGAAAAAGAAATGGTCGCGAGAAGCTGAAACTTTTCAAGAGAGGATCGCACAATTTGTTGAAGAAAACTATAAGCTCAATAAATCTAAGAAGAAACTACAATCTGAGTTTGATGACATCACTGTTCTTCTGGACAACGAAAGGTCAAAGTTCTCAGTAATTGACAAACAAGTAAATTAAAAACGAATTTTTAAAACCAATGCTCTTATATGTAATTAAAACACAAATTTTATATTACTCTTTTATTTTATATTAAAGTCGAAATATCTTAATTATATCGAAATATCGAAATTAATTAAAATTAACTAAATTAATTGACTTATTGTAAAACTAATAATTGAATATTGCATTGTCTTCTATTTTGAGCATGTATGCAAAATTTGAAAAAAATCTATCATCAGGAAGTGACTCAAAAATTGATTGCAAGATTTGAAACAGACAGAGAAACAAACAGACAGACAGAGAAACAAACAGACAGACAGAGAAACAGAGACGACGAGTTAATAAAAGCATTGGTAAAAATACAAACTTAAAGCTGACGAACACGATGCATTGAACGATGTCCTTGAAGAATCGAAAAAGAAATGGTCGCGAGAAGTTGAAACCTTTCAAGAGAGGATCACACAATTAGTTGAAGAAAACGATAATCTCAATAAATCTAAGAAGAAACTACAATATGAGTTTGATACATCACTGTTCTTCTGGACGACGAAAGGTCAAAGTTCTCAGTAATTGACAAAAAGCAAAGAAAAATTTGATGAAAGCCTGGCAGAAGAAAAAGCCATCTTTGAGAGGTTGACAATTGAAAGAGATAACATGGAAAGGGATCTCAGAGAAAAAGAAACAAAAATTCTTAACCTGACTCGACAAGTTGATGGGCTGAACGAAGATTTGACCGAATCAAACAGAGCGAGAAGTCAACTGCAGAGAGAACTTGATGACCTGGTTTCTTCTAAAGATGACGTCGAAAAGAATGTTTACAAATTAAAAAAAGACAAGAGAGCTCTTGAAACTCAGGTGGAAGCTCAGAAGCAGATGATCGGAGAGCTCGAAGAGGAAGTTCAAGGAACCAAAGATGCCAAGTTGAGACTGGAAGTGAATATGCAAACCTTGAAAGATCAGTCGATGAGAAAGGCGCTGTCAAGAGAGGAAATGTATGAAGAAAGTAGAAAGGGTTTTCTTAAAAAGATAAGAGACGTGGAAGCTAAACTTGAAGAAGAGAGGAGACAGAGGCAGCTTGCAACGAATGCCCGGAACAAGCTTGAGGCTGACTTCAGAACTATTGAGGAACAACTTGCTGATGCTCTGAAAGTCAAAGATGAAGCTGTGAAGCAGTTCAAACGTTACCAGGTCCAGTTCAAAGAATTCATGCACGAGATCAAATTTATCAATGTAACCAAACAAAAAATGTCAAATGCCAGTAAAGAGAGTGACAAATGATACAAGCAGCTTGAAGCTGAACTCCAAATTCAGAAAGATCTGGCAGCTTCAGATAGAGCCAGAAAAACTCTACATGGAGACTACAAACAAGATATCTATGAGCGTCATTATAACACCCGTAAGAAATATAATCTTGGATACTGCTTTCCATGGTGATCATATATTCCGATCATAATCCCCTCTTTTATCTCACGGAGCCGCCGATTTCCTCTCCCGGATAGGGAAGTAGTCTCTCAACACGGAGAGCTGAACGACATTTTTTACTTGTCGTAATTATGTTTATTATTATGTTTATTATTTACTGTTATAAACTGTGAAAATTAGTTTTCGAGTATAAGCCCAGAGGCACATTGTACTAGTTGTATTTTTAGGGGCATAGGCTTTCTCTTTTGTTGTCTTAGTTGCAGATCGTTGTACTATTCTATAATTAATGATATTGTTGGAGTTGAACTTTTTTGATATGACGTGATGATGATTCCTTCGTTAATACAATTCAGACCGGTATGGGATTAAACTTGGACGGGTCGAGCTGGTTGTATGGGTGGTTTTACTGGTGGGAGTAAAAGTTACTTTCAGGAAGGAGATCTCCAGTTTAAAGTCGACCTTGAAGCCCTGGTAGGCACGATACATCGACAAACGAACACCCATTCTTATCCAGTACTGTGAAAGACAACATTTAAGATATTGAAAGACTGTTCAACATCTTCGTTTTGAGGGGGAGTTATGTCAGGGGTCGCTCTACCGAACCTCCTGACAAGTGTATTTTGCACCCGTCGACCTGTTTAGACTCTCAGTCTAGACAGGAACCTAGACATTAATTCTCAGACGTTTGTTTTGCGCGTTTTCTGAGGCTATATATATATAGCGCTTTAAGCCCCGCCAGGGAGAGCTAGCTATTTAGTATCAGGCGAACTCCTGCGTGTTTTGTATTTGATTTTTTGTTATTAACTGCGCTTTAATAAAGTTTTGTTGTCGTTCCGAGTTATCTTTTCTTCCTGGTTTTCACGTCATTCCAGCAGGGAAGATTGTGACACAGACTTTGACTTTTTTCGGCGTTGCAATATTTTGGTTTTTAATTATTTAAAAAAATTTGAAATAATTTACTCAAATTTAAACTCCACACGTGAAATATATAGTTTTGGAAAAAATTGAAATTTTGGGGGAGAATTTATTATTTTTGCATGAAAAATTTCCCTCCTAAGACTTCTGGATGAAACACTGATGGCTACCCTCTAGTACTGAATGACCACTGGTCAGATTCTTTTCAGAAACGTTGCAATCTTCACATTTATTTGACAAAATATTTTTTTGTTTCCATTACTAGTAATTAAAATATTTATAGACGCAATTTGTGAGTCTATTAGCAAATTGTGGCTTATATTCCAGGATTACTTGATTATAAGTCAGAGGTAAACTTTATTGTTCATTTCTTTGTTTAATTTTTAAAAAATTAGATTTTACAATTTGATAAAAATTATATCCAAATCTGCTGTACTTATAGTACTATATATCGTTGGTTATAAATTTAATTTGTTTTGTGACTTTAACCTTATACAAAAAGCTTATAAATCAGTAACCAGTTTTAACTCATAATTTTTAAAAAATGAGAGATATATTTAAAAATAAACCAGTCTTTTGTTTGTATCTTACTGATAACAAAACTATATTAAATCTTCATTTTGTCAATATATAGATTAGTTTATTCACCGTTTCTATACTTTCTATTGTTGACTGAGAAATTCTTAGAATCAATCAATCAAATAAACTTATAAAGTGCCTTTTTTAAATTCAAAGGCGCTTTCTCTCCAATAAATTTGCTAAATAAAAATGTTCTAAAAACCACAAAAAACAATGAATTACAACACGCATCCCTAATAAGAAAACGGAAGACTATCAGCATAATTTAATAACATACACAAGAAAACAAACATTCAGTAAGAGCATAGATAATTGCAGAAAAGATACAATTATTATATGAGAATGCTTTCAAAAAAAATGGCCTCTATAAGGCAGCACTACCAAGGACCCTAAAACTAACAACTATAAAAAAATCCTTTTTTCAATCACTAACATGTTACCATACTAAAACTACAAAATAACCTTTTTTCAATCACTAACAGGAAAACACACTATGAAAAAAGCATCAATGGTGATGACAAATATTCTGAATAAAATAATAATCAGGAGGATAAAAAAATACTAACAAATCAAATATAAAGTCAAACTAAAATATAACAAAGCCCTTATCAAAAAAATACAAACCAACAAATCAATCAGTGAAGAAAACTCCACAAAAAAATTGAATAACGGGTTTTAAACCAGGAACAATTCAATCAAAAGTATAGCAAAGTTATACAAAAATAAATTGACTAAAAAACAACCATTCATTCACAAAGTCAAAAGTGAGAAAATAAGTCCTGGCAAGAGCTGCAAAAATGGTGCAATCAGATGAGAAAGACACCGGCAGGCGAGGGCTTCAAGTAACCACCAGATAGGAGTGCTGAAACGAATTGCGATGAAGTATCACGGCTGATGATCAGTGTGGCTGACAGAAAACTCAATGCTGATGTTGAACAGCCATCCAAATTCGGTAGACGCCGGAGAGCCGAAATCGTCGAAGAGATTCAGGTCGTCAAAACGACAAAAAACTTTTACATTCATAAAAGTTAATAATTATTTTAAAAATATAAACTATTGCATTAAGAAGAACATTTGAATTAGGGAATTTATTGGAGATGCTCAAACCAAAGATCTTCTTCCTAAATATTAATTTATGCTCCGCAAAGTAATAAATTATCAAACATTTTTATTTACAAAGTAATTCTGCATATTTAAAAATAAAAATTGCTTTAACCATCATTGTACATATTCGTATGTAGACTTTTCAATTTATAAATATTTTTCTCTACTAAAAAATTATGGCCATTCAGTACGACTTGGGTTGCGTAAGCATTTTAAATAAAATGTCGCCATTTTTACATGCTTTTATTTAACTCACATTGTTTGTATGTCTGCACCCCTGTTTTGTATCGATTTTTCAACCACTTCTACAGGTCCAATTGGCTTGAAAATTTACAAACATATGTATTACCGCTAACAATGCAATATTGTTATACTTTCATATTATAAAAATACTTAGTTAAACTATAATCAACTAAAATACGCCAGAGCATTCAATACGCAGGCTGTGGATTTAAGTCTACGTAGCGGGCGATCTGTCTATCATTTCCGCTAACAATACAATATTGTAATACTTTATTTAAAAATATTTTATCTAAATTTGAAATAATTACATTTGATTGTATGAAACTGATTTACGTTTCATGACAAAAAAGTGAGGAGGGAGATGAAGAAAAAAGCAGAAGAGCGAGAAGAATTGGTAAAACGAGTGGAAGCGGAGGAACGAGCGGGAACGGGAGAGCGAGCGGGAAAACGACCGGAAGCGGAAGCGAGCGAGACAGCGAGAAAGATCAGGAGAGCGAGCGGGAGAGTAAGCGGGAATTTAGTCAGTATCGAAAAATAGAAAAAACTTCTAAAACCCCTGGCAACGCCTGGTAAACCCTGCTAGTCTAATAATAAAGTTACGAGCAATTCGGAGCAATACTAGCTGAAAGTTGCTGCAACTGCAAACCATAATAAAGAGAGTTACAATAATCAATTCTAGACAACATAGAAAAGAGACCAAAAGTTGTAGAGAAGTATCATCTAAAATGGGATAAACTGCTTGTAGAAACCGATTGAATTTGGGGAGTCAACGACAAGTTAGAGACAAAAAGAAAATCTAAGTTATTAGATGTCAATACACAAAAAAAACATTGTACATTAAAAATTTGTGTTAATTGATTTAAATTTTATATGCTTGTTTATATTTTAAAGCAAATTAAAAGTTGTTGAGTTCCTTTTTTTCTAAATCCATTTTTAAAAATATTTGTTTATATTTACATTTTATCTGGCTTACGTTACCCGTATGTTAATAATGTTCATGGTTTAGTAACTTTAGTATTTAGTAGTTTAGTGACTAAAGTTAGTTTAGTTTTATGACCGTACCTATCTATATATCACTGGTTGAAATAATTTATATTTTAATAGTTGGGTATCCGGCGTTGCCCGGACTTTTTATAACCTCGATTTTTGATTAGTTGATTAGTAAGTATCTTAAAATTTTTAAAAATTATTCTAAATTTCATAAATGATAAAAATCAAAAGATAAAAATCAAAAATAAAAAAGCTAAAATTAATACTGAAAAGTTAGTTTCAGGTCTTAGTAGAGTTTAGGTCCTAAACTCCTAAACTTTAGGAGTTTAGGCTTATCTTAGTATATTCTTAAGTCTTAAGCTTAAACGGACCGGGCCGAATCTTCCAATAAACTAGTCACTAGTCACTTAGTCCTACTAGTAAATCAAAATTGGACTAGTTTATTGGAAGATTCGGCCCGGTCCGTTTATGTTAAAGATAACCCTAAACTCTCCTAAGACCTGATACTAACTTTTTAGTATTAATTTTAGCTTTTTGATTTTTATCTTTCGATTTTTATCTTTTATGAAATTTAGAATAATTTTTAAGATACTAATCTAAAATCGGGGTTATAAAAAGTCCGGGCAACTAATACATGGTACTTTAACATACGAGTGCCTTACCTTAACCTACGAGTTTTTTGAGATATTAGCAACATTTGAGATATCAGGAACCGGATTAGTGGGTCGACCGGGTGCACATGAACCACATTTTGCTGGGGTGTCTGGCATTTCCTGCACTTCATCTCGAGTTACCCCAGAAGTTACACAAAGTGTAACACAGTCACGTGTTAGTGCGTGCGCACATTCAAACCTTTGTTTGTGTGAGGGATTTTCACAAATATAAACAAGAAGCAACAACATCAAAGCATCTTTGATAAGTTGTGCTCATGTTTTGTGCTTTTGGTTTATTTACAGTATTTTATCGCCTATCTTTCTATAACCATGATTCCAAAGAAAGTGAGTTGAAAAGTCAGTGCTCAGAGGAAGATGATGTTTATTGAATTAAAGAATGAAATCATAGTAAAACATGAGCAATATGTGCGAGTGATTGACTTGGCAAGTCAAAGGTGGAGGATGTTATCTCTATAAGTAAGATAAAGGAGATCTTGGGAATATGGAGAAGAGTTTTACGGTTCATAGAAAAGAAACATCCCGAAAAAGTTGCAACTGGTCTTGCATCAGAGCTATTTAATGACATTTGCCCAACTTATTTCCTCAATGTTCTGAAAGGGAGGAGGAAATGAACCTTCTTGGTTAGGTTTTTTTTAAACCACTAAAACAACCTGGGCAGTACCGGGTAATCCAGCTAGTATAGAATAAACTTCCTGTATTTTTTTATTTAAATTAATATAGTTTCTTGTGAGGTATTGTAATTTATGACAAATATGACTTACCTAAAATCCTAATAATTTTTTTTACAGTTTAATTAATATTGAACATTGCTGATGATCTTCTCAAGTTGATTAAATAAACATGTCAAATTTTACATTATCCGCAAATGCAAAATGTTTTGTTCCTTCTCAAAAACTCCAAACACACGAAGTTACCATGCCTCGAGCAGTGTATCAGCATGATTCCAGGTTAGCATATATATACATATCTGTTGCTCATTGTTTCTATTCATTTGTATTATTATTATCTTAATATTGCTCATGAGAGATGATATTGTTTATAAAACAATTGTTCAGTAATTGGTGGCTCAGCTTTAAGCCATTTGCGAGTTAATCAGGAAGTCAGCAGATCAAGTCCCATAAGCTATTTGTATCCTGTCAACAGTTTGAGTTTTGTCAGAGTCTCGAGCACCTGCAATAATTTAAGTTTTGTTAGCATTACAGACACTTGTATAGTTGCTAGTGGTAGTTGTTTTATAAATAATAACTTGGTTTATTATTTTCCATCAGTACACATACTTATCTTTTCATTTGCAGCTACATTGGTGCAACGTCAAATTTTCAATGGATACCCAACCTCGCTCCTGCAGCTCAAACTTCTGTGCATTTTGCTTATTTTGGAGGTGTCAATGAAAACCATTATGTTGATGCAAGCTGTTTTGTTCCTTCAAATTCTTTCTATAGTAAGAAACATGAGTTTTATCGTGGTCAGGGATCGATCAGTAATATTGGTTATCAAAAACAATTGTACAATGAAAATAACAGCATTTCAACTGGTGCAGATCATAACATTTACCACAGGAATAAACCAATTGATGAGATTTATTCTCTAAAAGATGAAAGACTGGCAGGGTTTGCTAATGATAGACTTGAAAAAGAAAAATGTAAACAACTGGTTGTAAATGAGGTTACTTTGATGGGTTACTTGTTTTGTATAAAGATTACTAGTTAGGATACCTGTTTTGTATAAAGATTATTATTAGCTAGGATACCTGTTTTCTATAAAGATTACTAGATAGGATATCTGTTTTCTATAAAGATTACTAGCCAGGATACCTGTTATTTTTCTTATAATTTTTTTCTTTCTATCCTGCTTTCTTGAACACATGGCCTATAAAAGCTCAGCTGGTAAGAGTGCATGCTGTATCCATAGGTATAAAAAAACCTGATTTGTTCGATTTTAACAATTTTTAATAATCATTTAATGTCAAAAACATTGCCAAACTCAAAGCAACCTACTCAGGTATTTTTTAAGAAATACTTCAGGATTTTTTTATATTTCAAAGTCACAAAGCAAGCGCTGAACACTATTTTTGATGTTTTCAATGTCTGACAGCTTGTGATGAAGACATTATCTATATACAAACTAGCAGGGTTACCCGGTGTTGCCAGGGGTTTTTAGAGGTTTTTCTATCGTTTTTCTCTCGCTCTCCCGCTTCCTAATAATTTATATATAGCGCCAGATAAGTCAGAGGCGCTTACGAAGGTTCCTTTGGATCGGAAACTTCGAAGAACACGCTATTTTCATAGACATGAGAAAGCAATGCGAGTGAACTCCTTGCCTAAGGGAGTTACGCTGGTGACGCAGGTGAGGCTTGAACTGCCGACCTAATGATCGACAGGCGAGCGCTCTACCGCTCTGCCACCAGCGCCTCTCTCTTTCCCGCTCTTTCTCCCGTTCCCGGTTGCTTTCCTGTTCCTGCTCGCTCTCCCGTTCCCGGTTGCTTTCCTGTTCCTGCTCGCTCTCCCGTTCCAGCTCGCTCTTTCGCTCCAGCTCACTTTACCAATCCCGCTCGTTTTTTCACTCCATCTCCCGCTTGCTTTCCTGCTCCCATTCCTTTTCTTTCTTCCACTCTCTCCAAACTCCTTTTTGCCGATAAAATGTAAAATAGATTCTGTGCTTAAAGCCTTCGAACTTTGTTACATAAACTTAATTTGAATTTGGTTATGCAATATTTTTTATAACAAAACACTTTGCAGACCAAAAGTGCCTATGTACGAACATCAAAGGTTATTGCATAATGAAATTCAAATTTAGTTTACATAGCAAGGTTTGAAAGTTTCAAGCAACTTTTAGCAAGTCGATTTTAAATTTTATGGGCTAAAAGAAGTTAGGAGAGAGTTGAAGAAAGAAATGAGCATGGACGGGAACAGGAGTACGAGCTGGAACGGGCGAATGAGCAGGAATGGGAAAGGGAGAGCAAGCAGAGGTGGGAACGGAAAAGCGACCGGAACGGGAAAGCGACCCGGAAAGGGATAGGAAACGGGAGAACGAGGAGCAGGAGAGCGAGTGGAAGCGGGAAAGCAAGTGGGGAAGGAAACAGGAGCAAGAGAGAAAAGCAATATTAAACCCCCCGGGTAACCCCGCTAATATATAAACCCTTTTACTCTTTAGTCACTGCTTTTTGTTTATTTCAAATAATTAACAGCTTCAAAGATGGCAACTAGGGTTGAAACAGATCTGTAAGTCGATGTTTTATGGAGATTTTGTTTAAGAATAAACTGTTTCTAAGAAAGTTTAGGTTGCTAGAAAAATATAAAACAAAATTAATTCAGCAAAGTGTTTGATTTAATTTAATCGAGTATGTTTAAAAGAACAAATAGTACCAAAGTATTTAGAAAATATACATACATACATACATATATATATACTAGCTGACCCAGCAAACGTTGTTTTGTCTTTTGAATTATTTTGGTTTTTTACTAAGAGTTTAATGTACAAAATTATGACAATTTAAAAAAATCAATCTCGAAAAGCAATCGATTGTACAATGCCCGAGGTTTTTGAAAGTTTTTCTATCGTTCTTCTCTCTTGCTCCCGTTCCCGTTTACTATCCCGTTTCGCTTGTTTTCACGTTCCGCTTGCTTTCCCGTCAATTACTCCTTAATGTAAAATTTTATTTGGCAAGGGACGACAACTAATTGATATTTGAAGAAAGTAATTTCGGTTATGACATTTGATTAAGTTACTTTTAAAGGAAACGGTACATTTAGAACAAAGATAAAAATAACACACACATATATATATATATATTATTTTTCCAAAATAATTTTTTTAAATAATTTTAAAAAATATTCTAAATTATTAAATGTAAATTTATAATGCGCTTTTTTTAAAGTCACAAAAGCGCGTTGCGTCAAATCATAAATTTAGGAATAAAGTTCGGTCTTAAGCAGCTTCCTGAAACCGCCGAGGTCCAAAGCTGGATTCCTCAGGTCAGCAGATAGGCTGTTCCAAACAACTGGACCAGCAGTGGAGAATCCGCGCCTGCCGAGAGTCGTTGTTTTTGACGATGGAACGAACAAGTCGCCAGCCGCCGCCGATCGAAGGTGGGACCGACCAGCAAGCGTTGAGATCGATACACACAATTGCTGCAGGTAGACCGGAGCGGTGTGGTGGAGGCACTTGTATACCATCAGACCCAACTTGAACTGAATTCTCTGCGGGAAAGGAAGCCAGTGAAGTTGCGTCCGCATGAGATCTGATACGGGAGACCAGCCGGGCAGCTGAAGAACAAGACGAGCGGCTGCTCGGAGAATGGATTGGAGCCTGTTGATTTGAAACTGTCTAAGTCTGGCCATGACACCATTACAGTAATCAAGCCGGCTGTGCACGAGTGCTCTGATGAGTGAATGGGCGGAGTCCATGGTGAGGCTACGGCGGACGACGCGCAGTTGATGGAGATGATAGAAGCATGAACGAGTAAGATGAGAGATGTGTGCTTCCATAGACAAGCTACTGTCGACCATCACGCCAAGATTACGAACATAAGTGGAGGGCCTGACTGAGACACCAGCGATGACCAGATCCCCCTTCGGACAGAAGCTGAGTCGACCAGGCGAGCCCAACCAGATCACTTCGGTCTTAAAAGGATTGAGTTGCAAGCGATTGCTCGCCATCCAAGTGCCAATCTCGCTGATACATGCAGACATCCTAGGGACCAGATCGGAACACGACACTGGCGGGGAGTGATCGTAAATCTGCAGGTCGTCAGCATAAGAATGGACAGAAAACCGATGTTTCGTGGCAATATGTAGGACGTCCGCGGAATAGAGAAGAAACAACAACGGGCCCAGAACGGATCCCTGCGGGACGCCACACAGGACAGAGGTAGGCTTGGACAAAACACCTCCGGAGCGGATGCAGTGGGACCGATCAGTCAAATAGGAACGAAACCATTCGAGGACGACGTCTCCGAAACCATACGAGAAATGGAGCCTGTATAATAACCTAATTTAAATAGCCTAGGAACATATATACTGTGTAGAGTGTAGACCCAAGTATAAGTCCAAATGCATATAAGGAGGCTAAATTATATTACTCAAGTTTTTACACCATAGCCACATTGAGCAGTGTTTTTAACTGATCTTAAAAAAACCTTTAAGGCAGGTTCTTGTTTCAAATGGTAATTTTTGTATCGGAAACAGTATAAGATTTCATGACTTGTACTCATGTATATTAAGGTATATACACACACCACCTTTAATATATTAGATAATTTAAAATTTATATTTTGTAGATTCTCAAACGTCCATCTATTCAACCTCAGCATTTGCAATGTAAAATGAAAACTTGCAAAGATGTCAATCCTGCTAAAAAATATAGTAAAAAGAAGGCTTTTAATCATCCAGTCAGAATATTGAATGATAAAGACACAACTTCAACATCTCCAAAAAGTTCATCTTCAATTTCTCTTCAAAATCTTAAATGTACCACTGATGGATCTGAAAATGGAGAAAAAGGAACAGTTATACATTCAGCTGAGCTTGCTGCGGCAAAGCAAAATAACGAAAATGTGAAAGCAAATGAAGAACATTGTAAATTGATTATTACAGAAAAAGTTGTTGAGCACAAAAAGAAAAAAAAGAAAAAAGGAATAATTAAATTAGAAACAAAATCTTCAGAAAATCAAATTATCACAGAAGAGAACCAAATGGACAATTTACCGGGAGGTCAGGTTGTCAATGAAGTAAACCAGATTAAAAATGAGAGCAAAGGTTAGAATAGAATAATTGCTTAAGACAATTAATATTAGCAATTAAAATGAAAATTGCATGTTTTCTAATTGAATATGTTTTCCATGGCAAACTTTGGCTGATCAAAATTTTGTATTAATTCAAGCAAAATTTTTATGTTAAGCAAATTTGGGCGCACCTCAACTAGTCGTAGCCCAGCCGTCACAATCTGTTCGTCATTTGCAAATTTAAAATTTTTGAAATTGTCTTATTTTTTCATCACTGCAAACCTTATCTTGATACCTTGTATTGTTGATGTTTTTTTTTAAATGTCAGCTTATTATTATTGTTTTATAGACGTAACCCATGATTTGCTATGCTGCAATAATTTTGTTATGACCTGTTATCTTTCCGAACTCGGATAAACTAGACTAATATTGTTAGAAACAGAAGGTTTAGACTAACAAAAGTTCAATATGTACATATATTTTAATTGAAGCGCTTCCTGGTAAGACTGAAGTTACGATCAGAAGTTATTCTTCAGTTGTTAGAACAAAACATCTCTTGAGTCCTCGTCTTTTGCCACCACAGGATCAGACATCGAATGTTGTCGATGATTCACATGGAAGAATTACATCAACCACTCACGATTTAGTAATAGATGATTCAGATGAAATTACATTAGCCACTCATGACAAATCAAAGGAAGTTTTGAGGAATAACAGTTTGGTTCCTGAAGCTCGAAATTTATCAAAGGTACTAGAATATTGAAAAGTAAAAAAGGTTTTATAGACACATGTAAATTTTTCTATATTTGTACATGTAAAATTTTTTATATTTCTACATGTAATTTTTTTTATATTTGCACATGTAATTTTTTTTATATTTGTACATGTACATTTTTTTATATTTGTACATGTAAATTTTTTATATATTTGTACATGTAAATTTTTTTATATTTGTACATGTAAATTTTTTTATATTTGTACATGTACATTTTTTTTATATTTGTACATGTAAATTTTTTATATTTGTACATGTAAATTTTTATTATATTTGTACAGAAGACATCAGCAGCTGAGGAGGATGAGCAAGGAAAAAATTGGGTAAAGGTTTCCAGGAACCAACCAAAAAGCAGTAAGCGTGCAAATATTGAGGTCGCTGCCATAGTTGAAGGAAGGCCAGAAAGAAGTAGAACCAATCAGAGGCATGACTTGAAGCAGCCAATGAGAAATGTTAAAATCCTTCAAAGGCATGAAAAACTTGAAGATGTTTTGAAGAACACCAAGGAAGGGTCAATAAAGGTTTGTTTTTTATAAGCACACAGACATTCAAACCACACAAATAACTATTTGAATAAAGCTTTACTATTTTACATCTTTTAGAAATGCACTGGACCCTCGATATAACGCAGATTTTCTGGTCCAACGCCAAATTTGCGCTATATCCAAATCTACGTTATAGGGAAACCATGCCTTTTGTACACTGTTATATTATGTATTTTTTTGGGATCCATTGCCCAATAAGCATTATAACTGAATCCACACTTTATCCACACACTCTATATTGAGGGTCCAGTGTATTTCATTAAAAGCATTAATAATTATTCAGTTAATCAAAATTATTATCTGCTTGTATAACTTCTGAGACTCATACATACTGAAACTCTTGAATGCAGTGGCGCACCCAGTGGGTGGTTTTTGGGGTTAAAATCTCCCTAATAAATTACAAAAAAATTTTATTCCTAAAATACATTTTAGTATTGATAAAAACACAGAAAGGTTGATGTAAAAATATTTGTTAATAACTCACTATAAATTTGTTGGCCATTCCTGCTATTGCTTGCACGGTAAATAATCGGAGTTTTTCAGATAAAAATATCACGAAAAAAACTTATTGAAGAAGTTTTTCATCAAAAAATCACTTTTGAAGAACACCAAACCCGTGTGGATTAGTGATAAGCCGATCAAACCATTTCATCTACACGTGTTCACGTACATACACATAAATAAACAAACGGTCTGCAAACTGGTTTTCGACATCTAAATTTTTTTTAACATGGCAGTGGCATATACATTTTGTTATTTGTTGCTTAGAAGAGTCAATTTTAATTTAATTTGTGTGATTTTTTTTTATTTAAAATATTCATTTTTATTTTTCTCAACTACAACAATTATCAATTTTATTTGAGAAAGAATGTTAAGAATCCAGTGTGGAGGCTTACCTGCTGGTAATTGTAAAGATAGACATATGTGTGGAAGCATACCTGCTTGCTATTGTAAAACAAATAGACATGTGTGTATGTGAGTATGCATGTTGAAGCTTACCTGTTGGTTATTTGGTAAATTCGAGGAGTCTGCGCGGTTTTTATTTGATTATTCTATAACTATAATTATGTGACGCAGGCGATTGCATGGACCAAAACCTAGTATATCAACATTTCTTCTAAGGTTTTTATATTACAAATTTTATGTAAAACATACTCTAATTTTAAAATTCTTATTAAGAGAAATGTCATTTGGATATTTCCCAATTTCATATAACAGGAAAGTCATGTTATAGTTGTAATGTAAAAACGACAATTTTTATAACGCCATAAATAAAAGTTACTTCTTATACACTTACACTGCTTATAATGGTGGTTGTTTGTAATAGTGGTTGTCTGTATTTAAAAGATGTTTTGTTATTATTATAATATATTTCTAATATCTAATTGTATCAAATTGCAGGTTTTACCAGAGAAAAAGCAAAAAGGTAATTATTTCTGTATGTTTTTCTTGAATTTGTTTTGTCATTAAACTAAAGCTTTTATTGAAACCAGAAATGACAAAATCTGGTTACATATCATCCCAAGAAAGAAGCAAGTCCTCAGATGTAAAAAAACGAAAATCTTTAAAACATTCAGAGAAACCAATAACTATAAATATATTTGAAATGATCTCATTGGTTAGTCATGTCTTAACTAGTTTTATTCTTTTTGTTATAAAGTAACATTTTCTTGCTGCAGCATATTAAATTAGTTATATTTTTATTCAATCAATAATATTTTCATTGAATGATTATTTCTTTAATATTTAACATATCTATCTATATAACAATATTTAAAAAAAACACATTTCATATATTTGTTTATTTAAATTGAGCAAAAATATTTAATGTCTTATGTTGCGAATTTTTCTATTACTAAATGTTCAATTCATAGATTCGAGTTTAAAATAAAATTTGATTTTTTGTTGGTTTAATTGATATATATATATATATATATATATATATATATATATATATATATATATATATATATATATATATATATATATATATATATATATATATATATATATATATATATATATATATATATATATATATATATATATACATATATTTTAACAAATATAACTATTTAATATATCTGTTTGAAATAATTACAACAATTTGATATATATGTTTGATACAATTATAACTATTTAATATATCTGTTTTAAAAAATTATAATTATTTAATATATCTGTTTAAAATAAATATAATTATTTAATATATATAATAAAATTATAATTGTTTGATATATCTGTTTATATTAATAAAATATGTATATCATCTGAATTACTTGAATGATTTTTAATCATGTTTATTATTTTTGTTTGCAAGACTCAGAAAGCTCGTGAGGAGCAAGCAAAAAAGTCGACTCAATTGAAGCCGAAGATAAAGAAGGTTGTTTTACTATCTTTCTCAGCATTGGTTAATGAAATAAACAATAGATACTCTATGGGAAAGGATATTTATAATTTCTTGTATGAAAGTAATTTAGATTGCATATACACATTACACAAGTTGTCTAACACTTCATATATACAAGTTGTGCCTGTTACTACATACATACAATTATTCCCTATCACTTTATATTTACAAGTTGTCCCTGTTACTACATATATACAATTATTCCCTATCACTTTATATTTACAAGTTGTCCCTGTTACTACATATACACTAGTTGTTCCAGTTACTACACAAGTGTTGGAAAATCGTTGGCGTGTTACTTCTACAAGGGGGAAAAATTAATAATGCAATTCATAGTTAGGACATGCAGCCTCTGACCATCGTAGAAAGTTCAAGGTTCAGGAATGCGGTCATGGAAATCAATCGTAAAGCTGTTATTGTTATTTGTACAGAAACTTTGGAAAACAGGTTAAAGTCTACGTTTGGCACAATGGCCTGCAATTTAAAGATGTTACATTTGCATTAATTTGTCGCAGAAATCTGAACTCACTATACTTGAATTACATGGATGTGGCATAGCATCAGTTAAGTAAAATCGATTTCGGTTGTAACAGTGCAGCACTTACATTTTGATGATTTAAAAGTACACATTATTTTGACAGAATTGCACCCAGACATTGAGTTTGATCCTGACTGATCCAAAATAGTCAAATGTTATTGCATGTTGAATTTAACATGTTAGATTTGGAACCATCTGAGATAAAATAAAATAAAAGACCAATGTGATGCATGGTACATTGACAGTGAGACTATATATTCATTTACCGATATCCCAGTTTTTGATCAGGCAGATTCTGAGGAGTTTTCAGTTATTTATCTGACTATCTTAAGTTACAAAAATTTTGAAAACATTTCTTCATTTAAATAAAAACAAGCAGTTTAATTTGTTTCCTAAAACTTGGTTAAAAGCTGGTTGAAGCAAATTGACGTATTTTTTCAGATCATTAAAATTGTTCAATGTATTTGAGTAATTGTACAAGTAAAAAATGCGTACTTGTACTTAATTACAATATTAATAATGTACTTGTACTTATAAATACATTAAACTCAGAGTACTTATGACAACCCTGCCCAAAACTACAGAATTTTCTTTTTCTACTGTCTTCCAAAGGTCACTCATGTGATGATAGCTGAAGGCTTTAGAATGAAAATAAAGATGCATTTGTTCAATGGCATTGAAGTCCTTAAGGAATATATGACACTTCAAAAACTGTCAAACAATAATTTTGTCCAGTTTAGGTTTCCAAGACAACAGGAGAATTCATCGGGTCGTGGTCTGTGACATGCATGTTTTTTACTACCACTTTCAACCAGCATGATGTTTAAATCCTTCTATGCTGGGGTATACAGATATCCACATGCCAGAGTATAGAGTCTTGAGGACATTGATCATTGGATGTTCAATAGCTGATTATATCGCCTGACTCTTAGTCGCGCTTTTAGGAGCGGGCTAAAATTTGTTAAGGTCCATCCATCTGATGGCTGGTTGCAACTTACCTGGCACCAAGACTGTACTTATCTATCAGCCAGTGGCTAATTTGGCGCTCAGGGGTCTTTTCTCGGGTTTTTGACATTATATTTTTAATTTTAATTTGCATTTTCGATTTGAACTTAAAGCACAATTTAGTTAGTTTTGTTAATTTCTAACTTTGTTTAAATGATTTATGTTTCCCTGTTGCAATTAAATAATTTGCTTTCAGACTGCCCAGAGAGTTCCTAACATGTTGGATTCAACAGCTGCTATCATGAAAGGCAAACAAAGAGAGAAACCAAAAGAGAAGAAACCAAGCAAGTTGAGAAAGGTTTGTGTTGTTAGTAACAAAGAGGTCTTGAATGACTGAGTGGATGTGTGGACATGTGAACATGGGTTCAATATTTGGTAGCCTCTCAAGTGCCAATCACCAGACAACTTGCACAAGTTGTTTTTTAGAGGGGCACTGAAGCTGAATTGATTGGTTAAAGAAATAAATTACTTTTTTCATATTTGTTGTTAGAATGACATTTTTTCATTCAGGTGATATTGAAAGATCGAATGATAAGGAAATCAAAATTCCTGCAAAGTCTTGGACTTTTGAGAACGATGTCTTTGGAGCGAATTAATAAAGAATGTAATTTGCCGCTTATCATAGAAGGTGGGCTGTTTTGAACATTTACGATTTATACTGCAGAAATTTAAGTTTTATTTAAGAATCATGGGATTATGCACAAAATAATAGATATTGACAGTAAATTTTGTTTAAATAAAGAGTTTCATAAAGTTATATACAAGCAATTTTACACTGGATAACATGAAGTCATATTATAGGTTTTTCTTTGTCAAAAGCATACCCTCATCTTCTATGAGGAAGTTGTTAAAAATTAGGGGGAGGTTGTGGAAGATGAGTGGGAGGTGAGGTTGTGGAAGATGAGTGGGAGGTGAGGTTGTGGAAGATGAGGGGGAGGGGAGGTTGTGGAAGATGAGGGGGAGGTGAGGTTGTGGGAGATGAGGGGATGTAAGATTTTAGAAGGTGAGGGAGGAAAGATGTTCTGATTAAATAGAATAATCTTATATAAAAGATATTAATTGTGGCTAAAAATTAAAACATATTTTATTTACAAATTTTATCAAAAAAACAGAAATAATTTGTCAGAATATGTTTCAATGCAGGAGATAATATGAGGATCGAGTTTCCGACATATACTTCAGCATTTGAACATCTCCAAAATATTCATCCAAGAGTTCTATCATCTCTTCACAGCAGACGGTTCAGAGAGTAAGTAGTTTTCATTTCATTATTACTGCATTCGGTTGAGGTTGTTTGTCTGAAGGTAGTTGAGGATGTCTTTATTGATTATCTGCTCCATTGCATGACAACAAGAAGATGTTAGCGATATTGGTCTGTAATTCCCTGGATCGGATGTAGAACCTTTTTTGTGAATTGGAGCAATATAAGCTGACCTCCAATCAAGGGGTATTTCATGCATATTGAAAGAGAAGTTGAAAATATGGCAGAGTGGTACGGAAAGTCCAGCAGCACAATTTCTGAGTAGGCTATTTGAAATACCATCAGGTCCAGATGATGAAGAAGGTTTGAGATTTCGAAGTGTCTGATAAATACGATCAGGAGTAAAAATTATTTTTTCAAGTTTTTTGTTGGTTCGAGCAGACAAGATACATTTTGAGCCATCATCGACCGTAAATACACTGCAAAATAAATTGTTAAAAATGTTAGCAATCTCAGTTGGATCAGAGGTGAAATAATAAGTAAAGGTGACATGGAAGGTTTTCTTAAAAAATCAGAGAAACAAAATTGTGTATTTTGTGACGAAGAAAACTTATTAAAGTTCTACATGCACATTTCTTTTCTATATCATGAATAACTCAGTGTTCAAATACTGGTAGTACTGTTGCAAAAGATGATTTTATTGCTTAAAATGCTGAATATTTAGAAAATTTAATATCAAAATTTATTACCTTTAACAAAGATACTGTAGTCAAATGCTGAACAAAGAAATTGATGAAAGCTGTACACTTTTTATCAAAGAGTTGGTTAAATTTCAAGACAATCAATACAACAAAGATCCTGAAAAAGTATGTCTTTGTGTTGGTTAACATAAAACTAACTTGATTTTTGACTGAGATGATTTTTATTTGTATCTGAGTTATTGTATTCAACTGCAATGAATAAATTTAATTATTTTAATCAGGCAAGGATAAAGAGGAGATTGGTGTATGGTTTGAGAGAAGTTACAAAACATCTTGGATTGAATAAAATTAAATGCGTTGTCATTTCACCAAATCTTGAAAAAGCACAGTCAGAAGGTTTTCCGTTTGATTAACTTAATTTAAATTCATTTTTTATTTATTTTATTTGACAAATTAATTAAATAAATGATTTATTATGATTTTATTAGGTGGATTAAATAAATGATTTATTATAATTTTATTAGGTGGATTAGATGAAAAAATTAGAAATATTATAACTACATGTCAGGAGAGAAACATTCCATTCCTTTTTGCTCTGAGCAGACAAAAGCTCGGAAAAGTTTGTTTAAAGAAAGTGCCAGTCAGTGCTGTTGGAATTTTAAATTTCGAAGGAGCCGAAGTTGGTAGAATTTGTGTTGGCAGATTTGTTATTCTAGGATTGTTTGTTTGCAGATTGCAATACAATGTGAACATTTATAGATCAGACATATCTTTAAAAGTGTGCTAATCTACTTACATCTCAGTGTTTAACATTTCCTTCTTCAACTCAGTCTTAAAACCCCTAGTGTAAAGGACTATAAACCATTATAAAAAAATTTCTTCAATTAGTTGGTAAGTGCCATAACTGTATTGCTTGTATGAATATTTTTGCAAACATTATGTACAATTCTGTTAAACTCCTATGCATATTGATTTTTATTAATAATAAAATTAAAAAATTCTTCATCTGTTCTATCAAAATTTACTGAATGTCTGAAAAAAAATGGTTTATTGATTATTTACTAGTGTTAGATATATCCATATAGTATTTACATAAATGTATCTATATAATATTTATTATTATTATTATTATTATTATTATTATTATTATTATTATTAAACAATTGATAATGCAACATATGTCAATCACACAACATTAAGTAATAATGACGAAATCGCAGTTGCAGACTGGCCATGGTAGTCAGTGACAGAAGGCTTTAAGATAGAGGTGAGTTTTGAAGTAGTTGATAGAAGACAGATATTTTGTAAATTCAGGTGGTAGATTATTCCAGTTGGTAGGTGCGACATGACAGAAAGCTCTGTCTGCAAAATCTGTCCTCAAGCCATCAAAATTGAGATTGTTAATTCTACTATTCGATCTCAGTTCTTTTGGCAACATTCGGATCTTCAGTAGATCATAAAAGTAGCCTGGCTGTCTGGTCTAGTGCCTGTTACAATTTGGGCGAAAAAGTTTCGAACAAGCTGAAAGTTTGAATATGATGTACCATAAAAAAATTGAGTTGTGAAAGACAAGACTGACACCAATCATTGCACTTGAGGTACGTTTCCTTATATGTCTAAAAGCCTTAGTGTGAAAGTATGCCACTTTGCACATGCTATTGACATGACCATTGAAGTCTAGCATGACATCGATATTAATGCCAAGACTCAGTGGCAGCCAATGCAATTTACTGGGGTGATGTGTTCAGATCGTCTAGTGCCCGTTACAATTCGTGTTAAAGAGATTTGAATACACTGCAGTTTCTGAAAGTTTAAAGCTGACGTACCATAAAGGATTGAGTTACAATAAATGTAATTATATAGTATTTAAAAAGAATAGTTTATAGTCCTCTACACCAGGTGTTTTAAGACTGAAATAGCAGTATGTAAATAGCAGTATGTATGAAATACCAAAGCAGTACCTGTAACAGATATTATAGTATTGTTTCTTTTTCCCTCCTCCCTTATCCAGGCTTGGAACTGGCTCACATTACGCGAGGTGGAGTTCTGTTATGACCTCTGCTGTAGTTCTTATATGTTAAGCCAAAAGGCTTGCTTCAACACATTAATAAATAAGAACTAATTATTAATAGTAACAATTCATTTCAGGTTTATTTTCGCAACCTTATGGGTTTAATACAATCGGCCAGAGAAGAATATCAACAAGAAGTTTCCATGCTGACTGAACAACTTGCAGACATGAATTTCAGTGGATGTTATTCTAATGATGTTTGTGATGGAGACGTTAATTGTGATAATAGTGATGATGATGATGGCAATGTTGAAGTAGGAATTTCTAATGACGTCACCATTGATGATGGTTTGCTACAGAACAGTAAAATGTTGAATGAAATAGTTCAGTAAATTAAGTTTTTAATTTGTAAATAATAGTTATGCTTGTACATAACAGTGATTTGTTAATTAGGTATGTTTGTTTGTTCATACTCGAGTTATTTCTTGCTTCCAATTCACTCCTTAATATTGTGATGTGCATTCCATAAAAAATATTAAAAATTGATGTGCTAATAGTTATTATTGAATGAAGTAAACATCTTTTACTTTAATAAAAAATGAACTACCTACCAGGGTCTGTCTGCTATGTGGAAAAACTTCTTGTTTTGAGTTATTTTTTACTTTTGTTGATGTTATATAATGATACAAAAATTACTGTACTATATAGAACTTTTCCACTAAATTTGTTTTTTCTTATTAAAATACAACAATCAAGAATATGTTATGATTATTTTTGAGATAAATACTAAATTTATAAATGGGTTAAAGTAGGATTTAACTGACATCCAAACGGTTTTGTTGAATTTTAAGAAAATGCATGCTCATTATTGTCCCCTACATCACATAAACTTGCTTTGACATTCATAAATTAACAATATTTGAGATATAATCAATAAGGTGTGAGCCTTTAATGAAAGGTATTTTCACCAATGTGTGGCTGTTGTTTGCTATCCAGTAATTTGAGACCAGGAGATTGCTTTGTCTTGATAACTTTCTTTATGCAGACTCAAAGTGTTTTTCAAAGAATTTTAGATGAAATGCTGTTTTTTTATTAAAAACTAGCGGGGTAACGAGATTTTTTAGAGGTTTTCTAATGTTTGTCTCTCTCGATCCCGTTTCCTTCCCCGCTCCCGGCCGTTTTCTCGCTCCCGTTCGCTTTCCGCTCCCGTTCGCTTTCCGCTCCCGTTCGCTTTCCGTTCCCGCTCCCGTTCGCTTTCCCGCTCTTGGTCGCTTTACCTTTCCCGCTCTCAGTTGCTTTTTCGTTCCCTCTTGCTTTCCCGTTCCCGCTCATTTTCTAATTCCCGTTCCCGCTCGCTCCGCTCATTTTGTGTCCGATTTCATTTTTTTCACTATAATTGTCTCCCATTTCCTCTCAAGCTTGTGTAAAAATTTCATTACGATCAGTTGAATGGTGTAGCAATGCATAAAAAACTTACTTACTTACTTAGTTACAAAATCTAATCTATATATATAAAAGAACATGTCCTGACTGACTGACTGATAATCAACGCCGAGCTCAAACGCCTCATCCTAGGAACGTGAAATTTGGAACTTATATTACTTTTATAGCGTAAACATCCGCTAAGAAAGGATTTTTGAAAATTTTGCTCCTGAGGGGAAGAAACTGGAAAACAAACTTTTTTCTAAAACAATGTATATCTCAAAAACCAAGAATGAGGAAATTTTGAAATTTGGTATATGGATTTTTCTTAAAAAATAAAAAGATACGTGTTTCACCATTTTTTGAAAATTCGGTTTCCCGGACCTCAAATGTTGGTTGGAAAATTGGGTTATTTGGTTTTCAAACTAACAGCTACTCAAAAACTGTAAATACCACAGATGTAAAAATTAGTATTTAGTTTCTATTCTAAAAATAAAGATATACGTGTTTTACCATTTTTTTTTAAATTTGGTTTCCAGGACCTCAAATGTGGGATGGAAAATAATGTTATTTGGTTTTTAATGTAACTGCTACTCGAAAACTGTAGATGCTGCAGGAGTAAAAATTAGTATTTGGTTTCTACTCCAGAAATAATGATATACGTTTTACCATTTTTTGAAAATTTGGTTTCCAGGACTTCAAATATGGGGTGGAAAATAGGATTACTTGGTTTTTAAAGTAACTGCTACTCAAAAACTGTAAATGCTACAAAAGTAAAATTAGTATTTAGTTTCTACACTAAAAATAATGATATACGTGTTTCACCATTTTTTGAAAATTTGGTTTCCAGGACTTCAAATGTGAAGTGGAAAAAGGGTTATTTGATTTTAAAATAACTGCTACTCAAAAACTGTAAGTGCTACAGATGTAAAAATTGGTATTTTGAGGTTTTGTGCCGGTCAAAAGTAGATGAGTTCAGTTTATCACCGGACGGACGGGCCAAGCCGTTATTTTAGGGTCTTCATAAGGCCCTGCCTAAACCTTAAATCAAGGTGGGACGGGCCGAGATTTTTAACCAAGTATATAAACATTTTAGTGATTTTAGGGTGTTCAGACGGGCCGGCCTAAACCTGAAGTCAAGGTGGGACAGGCCGAAGTTTTTCATCAAGTATATAGAACTTCTAGGCCTGTAAAAACGGGCCGGGCCCATATTAGACGGGCTGTGCCGGGCCAGGATATTCGGTTTTTGAAACGGGCTGGGCCAAGTTGTCGACGGGCCGAGCCGAGACCTAAAAAATTGATCCATGCAGTACTCTACTATGTATGCACGTTTCAAATTCTCTAATTTCATGCGAGCAAAGCTGCTACGGACACTGCTAGTTTTTATATATATAGATTCACTTTTGATTAAAACTTTTGAGAGTTTTCTTACATGTTCTGCTAGTATTTTTAGTTTTGAATATAATAACGAATGGCAAGTAGTTGATCTAAATGGGATTTTTAGAAAATAGATCAATTGAAAATTGTGGAAATAGACTTTTGTAGTGAAAATCGGCACTTACATTATATTGAAATATATTTAAAGATAATAAATAGACTATCTCCTAGCAATAATGGATTATGTCATGTGCAAAAACAACTGTAATTGATATAGGATACTGCAGAGCCGATTTTTCACAGCCCTGCTCGGGACAAAAAAAAACATAGCCTTAATGACCCTGATGCCTGCATAGGTATTAAACACATACAATATTCTTTGCACAGGCAATGCAAAATTGAAACTTATTTCTGAAAATATATAAAACTGGAACTACAATCCTTTTCAGAAAAACCACGCCTCCAACATACTGCACACATGCACTAGCATTTTGTTGTGGCAGTTCAATCAGTTAACACTCATATTTTTTAAGTGGCATGTCCATCCATGGGTATGTGTCAAACCCATGGGCCGTATTGAAGGGGGTTACGTGTTCAAACCCCCCCCCCCAAAATTATGGAACAAAAAATAAAAAAGTAGGTTAAATATGAAACTTTATGATTGGCAAAAAAGAGAGTTGTTAAAGTAAGACTATGATATTCCTGATACTTAAATCACTTTTCTGATTCAAGGCCTGTGAGTTCTGAACTTTCTCTGTGGCAACCAAAATGAAAAATGATCAATAATAAAGATATACCAACTTAAGGAACTAATGCATATTTGGTCTGCCATGGGGAATTTCACCCAAATGTAATAATCTCTTCTCCAGATCTTTTTTTCGACATAAAAATAATTAAATCTCACATCAGAAGCTCTACTAGCATCAAAAGATTAACTGAGCTTGCTCTATACATAATAAAATAACTATTGACCATAAGGAAATTTTGAATAAATTTGCATAAAGCAGTTGGCACAAGAGAGTCATTTCAGCAATTCCTCGGGTGACAAACTTTAAAAAAAAATTATTCTGCAAAATTTACAAACATTTACTAAAACTCAATACACTTTTGCCTCCAAAAACAGCTGATGACCGGAGGGGTAATCAAAAGTGCATTTTTTCAAAAATTTTATAAAACTTCTTCCTTATTTATTTTAGATAAATAATTAATTTAAAAATTGAAATATAAGAAAAATAAATTTTGAAAAAAAGTATTTTGGCTACCATAAAACCCTTGCCCCAAAAAATCCTGTATATGGCCCTGTGTCCAACAAATCTTTACCAGTTAGCTTCTGCAAAGCACGTATTTTAATTGCTAAAAAAACTTTATTCGTTCTTATGTTAATAGTTAATAAATGTAATTGCTTGTGATATTCCTGTGTTCATTCTATTTAGGGATAAAAGAGTAACCAATTTTATAGAAAAAATTAAAGAGACTGTCAAAATTTCAACTTCATCCACTTCTCTTTAGCATTGCCATGGCATCAATTTTCCAAGTTATTAAGCGCATCTTATCAATAACTTCTTTAATTTGCTGGTTCCTTATGGCGATTTGCTAGAGGGAAAAACAGCTCTATTACTAACTCTGTATTAATTAAATTTGCAATAATATGTACAAAAACAATAACAAGTTATTTAAAATTTATGAAACTTAAAAAACCTCTATTAATCTTTCTTCTTCATCAGATCTTATTGGTTCTCTGTCATTTGTATCCTGATTAAACATCTCACTTACACAATGGTTTCCAGTAACCAAAAAACTCTATTAAGAAAATGGTAAACATGAGATATCACAAATTACTTTTTAATAAACACAAATCAATAATAACTTCAACAAGATTGCTTTCAACATTTTGAGTTATCAAACATGCAGAATCATAAGCAAAATGCAACTTCTGAAATGCTCCTTCAGTTTTGCGCACAATATCCTCAAACCGAACTTTTTTTTCCTGCATCTGACTCAATTGTGAAGCTGAATTAGGAAGCTGAAATAATCAATAAACTGCTTTTAATATTTATTATTAAGATTTAAAAAAAGTAGTTATCTAACTTGTATATTCCTCAAAGAAGAAAAACTGTCATATGTTTTTTGAACTATATCATGCACTAGTTCTTGACCAAGCTTGCACACTGCAAGTGGAGCCAACTTTTTTGGAGAAGAATCAGATACACTTGTACTGACTGCTGAAGGTTGTGAAAATGGAGAGAGCTGCACATGGCCAAGTGGATTGGCCATCTTATAAATCTTTAGAAACATTAAAAAAACTTTCATTATATTCAACAAGTAAAGGAAAAAACAAGTTTTTTAACACAAACTTTAATTTCAAATACACCCGATTTAGAAAAACGAAAGATGTTCAAATTAGGTTTTTTTTAATTGAATTGTCATCCAATAAAAAGCTATGCTGAAAGTTTCAGCTCTCTAGCTAGTCAAAAAGCTGGTTAAATTTTACTTGCAAGATTTACAGAGAAAGCGACACACACACACAAACCGAGATTGTAACCTAAATAAAAGTTTGTAAAAAGCACTGAAGGATATCCATTGAAAAGTTCTAAAGCTAAGGTTTTGTTGTTCATCATGTCATTCTTTTTAACCATGAAAAACATATGCCATATTTTTTTTTATTATGCCAAAGTATGGTTTGGTCGATGCTATCCACAGTGAGTGGACTTTAAATTGCTATTAGTACTATTGGCAGTGTGTGTCGAAAACTGTATGCTCACTCTCAACAGCCAAATGGCTTTTAAAGGTGCATGCCAGGTCCTTCAAACATGTGGGCTCAAAAACACTAGTAAAGCATGGATTACTGGTGAGTTTTATGTACATACCTACATATTAAAATAATGACTGCTAGAAAAAGACACCTCTGACAACACTCCTCAACCTGCCAAGAAACAAAACATATTCGATCCTTTCAACCTTCTGGAAGCCTACTTCCAAGTCAAAGGGATTCACTTCAACTTTATGGGGAGCCCACTTTAGAGTCAGGGGCAGTTGCTTCAACCCAAAATTATATTCTTATTCCAGGATTGGACATTTCTCCTTGACATTTAAATGTTTATTAAGAATAATATAAAATATTTCCCAGCATTGAATTTGATTATGCCCCTGCATTTCCCTTTTAAAAGAAGCAGAAAGGGGTTAGGAAAGATTAGTATTGTAGTTTTTTACTGATCCTCGTGCAAATAAAGAAATAACCCCGCTCTAGCCCCTTACCACTGGATGTTATTCTTTTTTCGATATTAAAACAACAGTTGGTATTCAAGTTACTTTCTTCTTTTCTTTATAAAAAATTTTCATATCCATTCACTATTGTTAGCACATCAATCAGTGAGGTTTTTAGTAAGAAAAAAAGTATTTAAGTTCACAATTTTATTTTTAAAATGTGTATTTATGACTTCTTTGTTTTGTGCAAAAATTGTGTGCTTTGCTCTTCTCTTTTAAAAATTGTGCAGCTTTTTATTTTTTCAGCAAAGAAAAGTTAATTTGTGTCAAGTCAGAAATATTCAATTCTTATAAAATATTTAAGGTTTTAAGTTTGTATAATTTTTTAATAAATAAATATATGTTTGGTTAATACTTTAACCCTAATTTTGGGTGTCTAACATTATAAAAATGGTGACATCTGATTTAAAATGCTCTCATAACCCAGGTCGTACTTGTGGCCATCATTTTTCAACAGAGAAAAATATATAGAAGTTGAAAAGTCCACATACAGATATGTACAATGATTGATAAAGTGATATTTATGTTTAAGTATGCAGAATTACTTAGCAGAGGAAAAAAGAAACTTTTCTGGTATTTTCCCGGTCAACAACAGCCACGGTGAATAAGCTAATATATATATATATATATATATATATATATATATATATGGACAAAAATGATGATTTGAATATAGTTTTGTTAGCAATGAGACACAAACTAAAAAACTGGTGTACTTTTATTTTTTTCTTTCATTTTAAAACTTTGCTATATCAAAAAAATTATAAGGTGAAACTGGTTACAGATTTCTAAGCTTTTGTACCTATAACAAGTACAAATTAAATTTAGAACCAATGATATAAGGCATAAGTACTGCAGATTTAGATGCAATTTTTATAAAATTATAAAATCTAATTTTTTAGAATTTTTTATAATCAAGCAAACCTGGAATATAAGCTACAATTTGTTAATAAAATCACAAATTGCGTTCATGAATATTTTTAATAAAAATAATAAAAACTTATATATAAACTAAAAATATTTCATCAAATAATTGCGAAGATTGTAACACTTCTGAAGATAATCTGGCCAGTGGCCATTCAGTACTAGAGGGTGGCCTTCAGTATTAGCATGTTGTACTGAATGGCCACGCCATTTTTTGGAAGAGGTTACGTTATTTAGCGATTTTTAAGAAACTGTAAAAGTTTTAAAAACTTTGATGCACATTATTTGGTAGAGATATGAATGTGAGTTGATTATGTTAAACAAGTTTTATTCTATCATTTATAGTTTTCTTGTATAATTGAGTTTAAAACGAGTAGATAAAAAGGTGACCATTTGGTACAGCTCTCCCCTATATATTTGGTTTTCCTTTTACAAAAGTGCTTTTTACTTTGTAGCTAAAAAGTATTTTCACTATACAGTACTGTTTTACTTTAACATAAGTAGTTTGACTAAACAGTACTTTTTACTTGTACTTAGTTTCATTTAATGCCATCACTTACACTTTTAACTTAAGTACAATTAAAAATTAACGGCCCTAGCCGTATTATAATACAGCGCACTCACTGTCAAAAACAAATGGTAGAATAACAGCAGCTTGGCTATGATCATGACATAATCGGAATGCGCTTTTCCACGCAAGAAATTTTTTGTCTGAATGTCTTAGTCATTTTTAGTAGAACAAAGGTACAAAATTTTTACCTATGTTTTTTTTCCTTCCTTTTTTATTGTGGATTCTATTTATTTGACATATGATGATTATTGAATTAGCCTGGTAGAATTGGTAAAAGGTGGAAAAAAAATGTTGCAAGCATGTATTACACATCGTTGGATTCTGAATTTTTAGTATTATATGACGTCACAGTTAAAAAAATTATCGACGTGACCTTGGCAGAAAAAAATGTCAAGGTCAAATGAATAAAAAATACTGGAAATGAAAATGAAACATTTTAGATTAAATTGTGGTGTAAAACATGACTAGGAACTGAGATTTTTGGTTTAACCAATCATTTACACAATTTGACCTTGAAAAACCCAAGGTCAAGGTCATCACATAATTTTTCATCATTAGAGTTGGAATAGGCAACACATTACTGAAATAATCTCTAAGATCTGTTATTTCACACATTCTTCATGGAAAATATCTAAATCCAAGGTCATTGGATCAAAGTTCAAGGTCATACCACATTGAAGTCGTAAACGGTAATTTTTTTATTTAAGGACAGAGCACTAATAAAACAGTAATATATAAATAAAACAGAATACTGAAAAAAAGATGTTGAAAACTTTAATACTGATCATTGTGAATAGTCTAAAATTTCTTCATCAGCAATATCTGATACGTTAAAGTGTTGAGCAGGGTCAAAAATAAAATCAGATCCTGACTCTATAACCTCCTCTTCCTATTCTAAATATTCATCCCATAGCATGTTAAGGAGCGTTGTAGGATTTTCATCTCCACAGTCAGATTCGTTTTCACAATCATTAAAGTCTGGACTTCAACGTTACAACAGTCCGAACTGTGAGTGTCCACATGCTTCAATGCATTTCAAGTTATTTTTTCTACATGTGCACAATTGTGTACTGCAGGGTCTTTCACTTCTACAGTTGCAGTAAATAACCTTCATCAGATAAGGTGGGCCTGGCTGTGGTCGCATAGGAATTGGGAATAAACCATTATTTTTTAAACACCACCCCCAATCTGTGGGCAGTAACTTAGTTTTGCCTAAAGATCCCCAAACAACTGCCTGATAATGCACATGCAAGACATGTTGCTCAGCTGCATCTTCAGTGTGGCCCAACCTCTCAGTCTCAAAATACTTCCTGATGAAGCAATCATCCTAGAATAAGCCATGTAGCGCAAAGTATCACGACCATCCAAGGTGCGGAAATTGTGATCAACATTATCAGCAACAAATTGATTAAAAGAAGCATCACAACGTTGAATAGGCTGCCAAACAGCATTTGTTTGCATAACAGATTGATCAAATCTATGAACCTCATCAAGCGGGATGCAAAACCCCATACGTGCTAGTTCTTTCACCAGTTCCGCAGAGCCATGCTTTCTATGAATTTCAACACCTAGGCCAAACAATCGTGTAGCATGTATAATTGCTCGATTATGAATAAGCTGTGCAAGAAATAATTTCAGAAGTGGGAGAATAACAGCCTCTCCGACAAACCCAATACGATGAAAATCTGGATAAAAATCCATATCTCCCAGTTGTGCAGTAATAAGCCTAGCAGCTTGGCATACAATTCTTTCTGATTTTTCATCATTGCTTTCATCTCTCTCATCATATCACTTATTACTTAAGAAATGGTTAACAAAATTCTTAAAGCATAGTACATAGTACTGCTTTGCACCTCTGCAAAAAAAAAGATATGGCCACCATAGCGATCATACATCATATAGTGATGGATTCAGAGCTGTACAAGTTACAAATTTTATAACCCCACGAAAGCATCAGGGATCGCAAGTCATCAAGTGTGTACATTTAGCATCTATATAAGCCAGAATCTCACTTTTCAATTCACAGTTGTGACAGATTTTTCCCAGTCCATCAGCAGTTAAAAAGCGCAAATTGTCTTTTGATCCAGCTTTACTTGAATCACCATTGCAAATTAAACACACAGTGTCTTTGTATGGCCAAATATAATATTCTAATATAATATTCTAATATACTATGCTGGTCATGAACAATTGCATTTCCATTGTAACTTCCTCAATCATTTCAATCTCTGGATCTGACATTTTATAGTATGCTTGTGTGGAATTATTGTTGTATGTTTTGATAATGAACAATATGGATAAATGACAAAACTGATTATGTGTTATACTGAGTTCAATTTATTAAGAAAAAAAAAGTTAACACAAGTGACTGCTAATCAATAATTGCCTAGAAATTATTTTACACAGAAAACACTTGCACTCATTCAATCTAATCAATTACGAGTTCCGTATGTGAGGAGATTCAGATCAGCCGGTCAACTTATCGCTCACCTGTTGTAGGCTTTCATAACTCGCTCCGAAATCTTATTTAAAAATTTTAATTTTAAAGATTTTTACAAGCTGTTAACTGTGTTAACGGAGGATTCGGATTAAAAACTATATTATCTAACTTTTGAATATCTTAAATTGCTTGCAACGTTTTTTTCACCTTTCAAGAGAATTTTTATCCAACGACCCGACTATATAGTATATTGTAATTGTCAATAAATTTGAATAAATAAATAAATAGCCAATCGCGTTATTTTATAGTGTACACACAGTCGATTGATTCTATTTAACTTAAAAATATAATATATAATAATTTATTATAACTATAATGACTTAATGAGAATTAAGGAATACAGACAGATACAAATAAAAAATAAACATGATTAACCTGATTAATATAATTAAATAAAGTTGAATGTGTAATATAAAATTTTCATAAACTGGTAATAAGAAAACAGACGGGATAGGATCATATATATATATATATATAGAATATATAGATTAGGATAAACTGAGACACTTTAGGTCACTAAACTTTATAATAATAAACTAAACGTGCGGGCACCACCGGTTTGTTTACATTTTAGTCATTTAGGTAGTACCATTGAAAAGATATTAATTACACAAAAACTTTTAATTACATAATATATTTGTATTATTAAAGCAGCTTAATCAAATTAAAAAATTAACACAAAAAATTGACCGGGTTAAATTTATCAAACAAATATGGGCTATCAATATAAAACCGGTAGTTGCATATTAATTGTCACCACATAAATTATAAATTCAGCTATTTTAGCAGTATGTGCAGTGTTTTCTTCCCCGCTTGCTCTCCCGTTCCCGGTCGCTTTACCGCTTGTTCTCCCGTTCCCCGTTGCTTTCCCGCTCGCTCTTTCGCTCCCGGTCGTTTTCCCGTTCCCGCTCATTTTCCAGTTCCCGTTTCCGCTTGCTCTCCCTCTCATTTTGTGACCAATTTCATTTTTTTTCACAAAACCTTCCCCTATTGACTTTTAAGGTTGAGTGAAAATTGCATTACGATCGGATGTTTGATGTAGCAACGTATAAAGGACATACATACATACATACATACATACATACATACATACATACATACATACATACATACATACATACATACATACATACATACATACAGTTATCTATATATATAAAAATGAATGTTTGTATATATGTATATATGTATGTTAATGTCCTTTATGCATTGCTACACCATTCATCCGATCGTAATGAAATTTTCACACAACCTTGAGAGTCAAGGGGAGTCAAATAAAATAAAAAAAAATTTGAAATCCGTCACAAAATAAGCGGAGCGGAGCGGGTGAGCGAGCGGGAACTATATATATATGTATGTGCGTATGTATGTGTGTATGTATGTATGTGTATGTGCATGTATGTGTGTCTGTGTGTGTGTTTATGTATGTACTAGCGGAGATACCCGGCGTTGCCCGGGTTTTTTTAGAGGTTTTTCTAATGTTTGTCTCTTTCTCTCCCGTTTCCTTTCCCACCTGCTTTCCCACTCCCGTTCGCTTTCCCGTTTTCGGTCGTTTTCCCGCTCCCGGTCGCTTTCCCGCTCCCGGTTGCTTTCCCGCTCCCGGTCGCTTTCCCGCTCCCGGTCGCTTTCCCGCTCCCGGTCGCTTTCCCGCTCCCGGTCGCTTTCCCGCTCCCGGTCGCTTTACCACTCCCGGTCGCTTTCCCGCTCACGTTTGCTCTCCCATTCCCGCTCACGCTTGCTTTTCCGTTCCCGCTCGCTGTCCGTTCCGGGTCGCTTTCCCGTTTCTATAATAGACAAACTAACCCACAAACATTCATATATATATATATACTAGCAGTGCCCGTAGCGGCTTCGCTCGCATGAAATTAGAGAGTTTGAACCGTGAATCCATAGTAGAGATCAATTTTTTAGGTCTCGGCTCGGCCCGTCGACAACTTAGCCCAGCCCGTTTTAAAAACCCAAACTCCTGGCCCGGCACAGCCCGTCTGAATTAGGCCCGGCCCATTCTTACAGGCTTAGAAGTTCTATATACTTGATGAAAAACTTCGGCCCGTCCCACCTTGACTTCAGGTTTGGCCCGGCCCAACTGAAGACCCTAAAATCACTAAAATATCTATATACTTGGTGAAAAACCTCGGCCCGTTCCACTTTGATTTAAGGTTTGGCCTGGCCCGTGTGAAGACTCTAAAATAACGGCTTGGCCCGGCCGGTGATAAACTGAACTTAGCTACTTTTAACCGGCACAAAACTTCAAAATACTAATTTTTACATTTGTAGCACTTACAGTTTTTGAGTAGCAGTTATTTTGAAATCAAATAACCCTTTTTTCCACCCCACATTTGATGTCCTGGAAACCAAATTTTTAAAAAAATGCTAAAACACGTATTTCATTATTTTTGGAGTAGAAACTAAATACTAATTTTTACTCCTGTAGCATTAACAGTTTTTGAGTAGAAGCTACTTTAAAAACCAAATAACCCAATTTTCCAACCCACATTTGAGGCCCGGGAAACCAAATTTGTAAAAAATGGTGAAACACGTATATCTTTATTTTTAGAAAAGAAACTAAATAATAATTTTTACATCTGTGGTATTTACTGTTTTTGAGTAGCAGTTACTATAAAAGACAATTAGCCCTATTTTCCACCCCACATTTGAAGTCCTGGAAACCAAATTTTCAAAAAATGCTAAAACACGTATTTCATTATTGTTGGAGTAGAAACTAAATACTAATTTTTACTCCTGTAGCATTAACAGTTTTTGAGTAGAAGCTACTTTAAAAACCAAATAACCCAATTTTCCAACCCACATTTGAGGTCCGGGAAACCGAATTTTCAAAAAATGGTGAAACACGTATATCTTTATTTTTAGAAAAGAAACTAAATAATAATTTTTACATCTGTGGTATTTACTGTTTTTGAGTAGCAGTTACTATAAAAGACAATTAGCCCTATTTTCCACCCCACATTTGAAGTCCTGGAAACCAAATTTTCAAAAAATGCTAAAACACGTATTTCATTATTGTTGGAGTAGAAACTAAATACTAATTTTTACTCCTGTAGCATTAACAGTTTTTGAGTAGAAGCTACTTTAAAAACCAAATAACCCAATTTTCCAACCCACATTTGAGGTCCGGGAAACCGAATTTTCAAAAAATGGTGAAACACGTATTTTTTTATTTTTTAAGAAGAATCTATATACCAAATTTCAAAAAAAAATTTTAGAAAAATTTTTTAGAAAAAAGTTTGTTTTCCAGTTTTTTCCCCTCATGAGCAAAATTTTCAAAAATCCTTTCTTAGCGGATGTTTACGCTATAAAAGTAATATAAGTTCCAAATTTCACGTTCCTAGGATGAGGCGTTTGAGCTCGGCGTTGATTATGAGTCAGTCATCTGTCAGTCAGGACATGTTCTTTTATATATATAGATATAGTCTTAGCAAATCTATTTTACGTTTTATAGGCTAACAGAAGTTATGAAAGAATAGAAAAGAAAAAATGAGCGTGAACGGGAGAGCAACCGTGACCGGGAATGGGAGAGCAAGCATGACCGGGAACGGGAGAGCAAGCGTGAGCGGGAACGGGAAAGCGACCGGGAACGGGAAAGCGACCGGGAACGGGAAAGCGACCGGGAACGGAAAAGCGACCGGGAACGGAAAAGCCACCGGGAACGGGAAAGCGACCGGGAACGGGAAAGCGACCGGGAACGGGAAAGCGACCGGGAACGCGGAAAGCGACCGGGAACGCGGAAAGCGACTGGAATCGGGAGAGCAAGCTTGGAAGGAAACGCGAGCAAGAGAGAAAATCGATAACAAAACTTCTGAGCGGGAAAGCGACCGGGAGCTGGAAAACGACCGAGAGCGGAAAAGCGACCGGGAACGCGACGAAAACGGGAAAGTGGAGAAGGAAACGGGAGCGAGAGGGACAAACATTAGAAAAACCTCTAAAAACCCCGGGCAACGCCGGGTAACCCCGCTAGTCTATATATATATAAAAGAACATGTCCTGACTGACTGACTGACTGATAATCAACGCCGAGCTTAAACGCCTCATACTAGGAACGTGAAAGTTGGAACTTATATTACTTTTATAGCGTAAGCACCCACTAAGAAAGGATTTTTGAAAATGTTGTTCCTGAGAGGATGAAACTGGAAAACAAATGTTTTTCTAAAACAACTTATATCTCGAAAACCAAAAACGAAGGGCTTTTGAAATTTGGTACCTAGATTCTTCTTAAAAATTGAAAAAATACGTTTTTCACCATTTTTTGAAAAATTGGTTTCCAGAACCTCAAATGTGGGCTCTAAAATAGGGTTATTTCTTATTTGTTTTTTAAAGTAACTGCTACTCAGAAACTGTAAATGTTACATATGTAAAAATTAATAATTAGTATCTTCTCAAAAAATGATGATATACGTGCTTCACCATTTTTTTAAAATTTGGTTTCCAGGACCTCAAATATGGGGTGGAAAATAGGGTTGTTTGTTTTTTAAAGTAACAGCTACTCAAAAACTGTAAATGCTACAGATGTAAAAATTAATATTTAGTATCTACTCAAAAAACAATGATACACCATTTTTTTAAATTTGGTTTTCAGGACCTCAAATGTGGGGTGGAAAAAAACTAAAAAAGTAAAGGTTTTAAAATTTGGGATCTTCTAAAAAATTAAAATTATACATGTGTAACCGTATTTAAATAATTTATTTTCTGGGACCTCAAATACGGAATGGAAAATATGGTTGATTGGTTATTAGAGTAACTGACACCTAAAAATCAACAATCTATCTATCTATCTATATTTTAAAAAGAACATGTCCTGACTGACTGACTGACTGATAATCAACGCCGAGCTCAAACGCCTCATTCTTAGATCGTGAAATTTGGAGTTTGTATTACTTTTATAGCGTAAGCACCCACTAAGGAAGGTTTTTTTTAAATTTTGCTCTTGAAAGGAGGAAACAGGAAAACAAATGTCTATCTCGAAAACCAAAAGCGAAGGGCTTTTGAAATATGGTATCTAGATTCTTCACTGTGGAGTAGAGTGCTGCACGGACCGGGCCAGGCCGTGATTTTAGGGTCTTCAGCCGGATGGGACAAACCTGAAGTCAAGGTGGGACGGGCCGAGATTTTTCGCCAAGTATATAGAAATTTTAGGCCTGTAAAAACGGGCCTGAAATTTTGGCCTATAAAGCGGGCCGGGCCAAGTTGTTGACGGACCGGACCGAGTCGGACCGTAAAATATCGCCCCGTGCAGTACGCTACTGTGGATGCGTATTCTCCTTTTCAAGCGAGTGAAGCCGCGACGGGAATGCTAGTCTATATATAAAATGGTTATGGCGCGGAAAAACTCTCATGAAGTCATTTGTTTACAGTGAACAATTAAAAAAAACATTATAGGTACTACCCAGTTCAATGGTTTTATGGGACTTGTTTCACGACGAGTTATACTATATAATCTTTAACCTTTCTGTTATGTCAAAAGCGCTGCATATCAACTGTCGGTACATAAAAGCTGGTAATTTTACATTTAATTGGCGCAAAGAAATGTTCACTCACTAGTAAAGTTAATATCTCTGCGATCCGTGCATATTAAATTCTACCAAAACAATTTCGTTTGTCGCGTTTTTTTTAAATATTTGTTTATTTTAAGCAGGGTTAAGTCAAAAAGACTTCATAAACTAGATTTTTTAACAACAGTTCAATGCACTCACTGAACCAAGACTAAATTTCCACCGATGCCACTCCGCTCGCATGAAAACATAGCGGCGTGAGTAAATCGCTCTTCAAACAAGGACGAGGGATTCATTCATTATTGTTGTATATTTTATTCATGCTTCATAGTAAAGCAATGCATGGCCTGCAGCCAATTAAAGGTCTTAATGAAAATTCTCAATTAGAACGAGTCTGTCTTAACGCGCACATGTCTTTTGCACGATGAGGTATAGAAATGATCCAATCCTAGCCACAACTGTCTCGTGGCAACGCAGCATTTGTTGCTCGGCTGTCTTTTGCCCCGCCGAGCTGCGACGATGCGGAATATGCAAGACTCCAAAAAACCGCGTACATCCTCACATGTTTATGATATTGTTGACGGTCTGCCTCGATCGCTGCGAATACGCTGGAGTGATGAAGACGGCGACGAAGATGGCATCGCTACAACTCGATGACTAATGTTTGTTAGTTCAAAATGAGCCAATAGGAATATTTTTGTCTTGTGGAAAACGAGATAGCTTTTGTAGAATTTGTCTCAACGTTAAATAGTTTTTAGTTATTTAATAATTGAAGCGCTGAAAACGATAAAAACAGCAAAGGAGACTAGTACCGCAGAACAAACCGATACAAATTGTCTAGAAAAATTTTTGTGAATAGAAAATATGACGTGAGTTTTTGATGAACATTTATTGGCCAGCGTTAACTTGTATTATTACAATGGAAGATCAAGTTCAAACTGTTGAGATCATCAAGCAACCAGGACAAACTTTGGGGTTTTACATCCGCGAAGGAAATGGAATAGATAGATGGAGCGGAGTTTTTGTATCCCGAATTGCGCAAGGAAGTGTTGTAGCAAAAAATAATCTTTTACGAGTGAACGACGAAATCTTGAGCGTCAACTCCATAGATGTTCAAAGAATGAGTCTTGACGACGTGGTCATTCTTATGTCCATAGCTAAGAGATTAGTGCTGACCATTAGGGTCAGTAGAAATTACAAGTCCTGCAACCAGATTGAGCATGCCGAAGTTATATCTCCCCGTGAGCAGGCAGAGAGAGAGGGCAGACAACCAGTGGTAGTTCTCAAGAGTGGCTTCAACTCTTCATCTTACAATGATATGTCGGTTGATGAACGCTCTCAAGAAAGACTTCTCACTACAGATTTGTACGCCAGACAACCAGACAAGCAGCAAATGGTCATAAGTTGTCGTGACGTTCCAGATATGTATGGCACCCTTCCAAGATACAACGTCCCTTCTCTAAATGCTCCCCAAGGTCTGCAGAGCCTTTCACCAAGACAGCTGACCATCGAGGCTTCTGGCAATCTGCATTTTCAACCACAGCTTCCAGGATATTCACCAACAAGAATGCCACATGGCCACAACGAATACACGCCAGATAGCGAACTCATGTTTTCACAGCAAGTTGTCCCACATTTTGGGCAACACCGTCGTACTCCTTCCGACCAGATGTATAGCACTATTGACAGGTCTTACGGATACAGAACCCATGACTGGGCAGATGGTAGGGTGGTTCTCAACGAAGGTGGACGTCTGATAGGACAAACAATGGACAGAGCTTCTATGATGAACACATCCAGAATTCCGCAACCAACAAGAGTCATGCCCAACGGGAGGGTGTGCCAAGTTGACCAATACAATTCTGATTCAGAAGCAACGCCGAGATACCAAAAATCTAGAAACAGATACAGGAATTATTCAGCACAGGTGAAAGTGTTTAAAATCTTATATTTTTAACGAGAAGAAACTGTTTTAATATTTATGCCGAGGCAAAGCCCACTTCCGGTACTCATATGGAAAAGGCTAAGATCAACTGAGTTTTTCCTTACTTCTGTTTAACTAAAAAGTATTTAATCCAACTGTCCAACTTTGATACAAATTTTTAGAATAAACAGATAAACAAGTGAAAATAAATTTAAAAAATTAAAGAAATTCTTTTAAGATAACTGTGAAATTGTATTGTGACATAGTATCGTAAAAATATTATCCCGGTGAATAGTAAACAAAAGATTTAATTACTATGTCGATGAAATTTTTCTTTCGTCATTATCAAATGCTTCTTTAAATTATTTTTCATTTTTTGTTTCTTAAATTTAATTTTTGTTTAATTAAATTATAATTTTTTTAAAGTAGGTGAATTTTATAATGATCTTCCAAGCTTCAAAACGTCCGTGGACATCTCATGGACATCCGGACAAGTGAAAGTTAATAAAAGCATATAAAATAGCTCTCTGTGTGACAGCAAACGTTTTGGCAAAAAGGTGCCGTGTCACACAGCAAAGTAAAGCTAATAAGAACAACTTTTTAAAATTTTTAATTCACTTTGTTTTTTTAAATTTATTTCATGAATTACAGATAAGCGGTGTTTTAAACGACATGGAGCGGAATCAAGCCATGCTTAAAAGTATGACTTTATCAAGAGCTTCAAGTCTGCTAAGAAACAGAACATCAGGTTGTTTACATTTAACTTTCAAGATTTTTTAAAAGTGAGGATATTCACTTAGTGAGATAAAACAGAAAATGGGTTACATAGTATTTATAATTCTTTTGTTTTACAGTTATTAATATTTATTTATAGTTTTTACAATGTTTTATAGTAGTTTTTCTTGTTAATGTAAAGCTCGTTGTTAGAAGTGAGCGTGCGATTTAGTTCCAATAAGACGTATGAAAATGAGATCTAGTTAAAATCAAGGAATTTAGTTGGGATGGGAAAGCTCCGAGGGGTTGACCACTCCCCAGATGGGTGTACAAAGCAAAAATTCAAAAAAATTCCTTAAGATTTTTCTGGAATTTTTGCGTATTTTGGAATTTTTTGAAAATTTTCGGAATTTTTGGATTTTTTTGGAATTTTTCGGAATTTTCTGGAATTTTTGGGAATTTTTGAGTTTACGAAGCAAAAATTCCAAACAATTTCTTAGGATTTTTTTTTAAATTTTTGCGTTTTTTTAAATTTTTGCATAATTCGAAATTTTTTGAAATTTTGGAATTTTTTTGAATTTCTTGAAATTTTTTGGATTTTTTAAAAAATTTTTGGATTTTTTGCGTTTTTTGGAATTTTATGGAATTTTTGCGGTTTTGGAATTTTTGCGTTATTTTTAATTTTTAGAATTTTTTTGGAATTTTTGCGTAAATTCCAAGGGTGTACGAGGAATTTTTTGAGTGGTCAGCCCCTCGGAAAGCTCTATTAATGGATATTGAAAAAGGATTTAATCTGAAAGGGCACATGGTTAGTAGGAAACTTCTGCAAAAGTCAATCTCCAAGCAATTTAAATGTTTCCTCATCTTTAAAAAGACAGCTCTTATGCTAAGTACGAATATGTACAAATATGAAATGATTAAGAAACATTTAAGGTTTTTTTGAATTCTCACCAGGCATTTTTTCATTTGTATGATTCGATATTTACATAATCTGGAGATACTTTTAGAAAAGTTTAAGATTTAGACAAAAAATTTCAGGAGTCTTTTCATTTTCTGGTAGTCGAAGCAATATTTTATAAATTTTGAAATATTCATATTTTATGCTTTTAAACAAAATGTATTTTGAAAAAAGGTTTTAAAAAAATTAAAATCGATAATTATTTTTGTTTGATGGTCTGAAAAGTGAATAATTAGCTTGAACAAGTGAATCATTTAAAAACAGCGCTTAATTTTAAATTTCTCAAATTTAAACAGTTGCTTAGGAGAGTTATTCAGGACACTTTTGAAGACTTTTAAATTGACTTAGTCAGGAAACATTTCTTCAGAGATGTAGTACTTGGTACTCGTACTCGTACTCGAGTACGTTTTTTAAGTACTCGTACTCGAAGCCTTGGTACTCGTACTCGTTCTCGTTTTCCACTCAGTACTGAGTAGCAGAGATGTAGTACTTGATACTCGTACTCGAGTACAACTCGAGTACGTTTTTCAAGTACTCGTACTTGTACTCGCACCATACGTACTCGCAACATCTCTGCATTTCTCTATATAAGAAGAAAAACTTCTATTAACATGAATGTAAGCAAGTGAGAACTTCACCATTTGTATTCTGGATTGAGTCATGGAAACTAAACTTGTGAGCAAATTTGGGAATGATTGAATCACGGGAAAAGGCTCAAAATTGAGTAAATATGCCTTGATGATACATGTTAAATTAAGCACTATAACAGAGTAGTCCGCCTTTTTTTTATCAAATTCGTCAACTTTAAGCTTTTAAGTTTGTGTGGTGGGGGAGGGCTGGCGTCTGCCCAAAAATATAGAAATAGTTTGCAATCATGGATCATCGAATGACCAAGGACGTCATTTTAGCAAAACTGTCGGGGTGGCAACTTGTTCTCGGAGCCCACCAATTTAAAAAAGCTATTTCATTTTTCTTCTTAAAAATAACAAACGCTGATGACCGGGAAGCGGAGGATAGTCGGAGGTATTTTTTGCAAATATTTTTGAAGCCATTTTTTCACTTTTCTTATCTGCAGTTTTATGCATTTTTTATTCATTAAAATTTCTAAAACATTGTGTTTTTAATAGAAAATACCAACATAAACAAGTTTTTCCAAATTGTATTTGCCTCTGCTTGCCCGAAAAATTAGTGACTCACTGAAATTGGGGGCATTTCCCCTCGGCCCCCGTCTCTTACGCCTGTGCAGGGACGTAAATTGCGGGAAATTGCCTCCCTGATTTTCAACATTAAAATTTTTTTACATACAAATTACTATATATTTTTTTAAAATTTTTACTTTACTTAACCTAGTGATGATTCAATGCGTATTGGAATCCTTGTGGCGTGTGTAGACAATTTGTCCCTTCTTGATTTCCAAAACTTAAATTTTTTCACCTAGAGTTTATTATATAAATTGTTAATTTTAGCTTTAATCAACCTCGTAATGATTCAATGCGTATTGGAATCTTTCTTTTGCGTGTGTAGACAATTTTATATCTGAGCTCGATGTTAGATTTACCAATAAATGCAGAGTAATAAATTGTGTATCAGCGTTAGTCCGAGGTTTAGCTGTTTTCTGTGACAAAATACAATCAGCGGCGAGGGTTAGCCGTAAGTGTTTTTTCAATTTTCTTTCTCGTCCTTAAAAAATATCAATTGATACTTTGGTGGGGAATGCATCTTTCCAAAAAAGGTAATGTGTGTGAGAGAGCATTCGCTTATCACATCCACGCCGCAGGAGCAATATTTGGCATGCAGGTAGACTTCATTGATAAGACAATTGTGAAAACTTAAAAAAGATCTGTTATTTATTTGATTTTTCATTGTCAAAAAAAGAAAAAAAAACTAAGCAAAAAATCCGGGCAACACTAGGTAACCCTGTCAGTAAGCTATATAATGGCAAAAAATTGTGCCCCCCTGGAAAATGCTGAATTTACGTCCCTGCGCCTGTGACCTTAAATTAATTGATTTATTACAATCTCTGCTTGTGTGTGGCTTTCTCTGTAAAAAAATCTTGCAAGTGAAATTTAACCAGTTTTTTGACTAGCTAGGAGGCTGAAACTTTCAGCATAGCTTTATATTGGATGACAATACATGATTCAATTAATATATATATATATATATATATATATATATAAATTTTCTTATTTTATTTATTAACAAATTCTTCTCTTTTATTAATTAAGCAAATTTTCAAACCACGATTCTTCTATCTAGAAAATTGAAAAAACGTTTTCAAAAATGAACCGATACCGAAAAGTTAAGAAAAGAAAAACTTATCAAAGAGAAATAAAATATTTTGTGCCACCTTTCTTCACTTCTCCAAAATAACGAAAGAAATTTTTGTCATAATTTAGACAAGGGTTCGGTCTTAATGAGAGTTAAAACTATTTTCCATTTTTTGACCAGGCCAGTAAATTTAGTGCTTCGTCTATGATCCCTTTTTAAGATTTGCAAGCTTTTAAAAACGTAACATGCTCACAACAGCAATAGATGAAAAAAATTGTCACACTAAATAAAATATTAAACTTGAGCAAACTCTAAAGTAAATATGTGTAAATGTAACCAATATAATTTTGGTATATGATTTTAATAAAGGTTCTTTTGCTGATCTGAGCTCTCTTGGTCTGTACGGGGAGTTTAGTCCAAACGCACAAAAGTTGATGGGCGTCTCTTATCAGCAAGCAGCACCTTTGAACATGCCCTTACCACAAGACGATTACAACATGTGGCTGAACAGACAACTTCTTCAGTTTAACAACGAAGCGATTACCAACGCAGCTGCACAGTACCAGGCTCAGAATCTACCTCAGCAATCTTTGCCCACTTACCGTTTGACGCGCAAGCTCAGCACTGATTCGTTGTTGGATTATAAAACTTACCAGATGGAGAGTCCTTCAGATTTCTCTTACCCTCAAAAAGTGGATAATCGACTCGGAAGCTGGATTTCGTCTGACGTCCCATTTTCTAAATCTTCGCGATCATCGTCAACAACGATGAGACACCGCCCCAATCTACCTCCACCAACAAAATCCAAACTACATGCCGCTTCGCTATCATCTACCTCATCCAACAACGCTCCAACATCAAGCACGTATGGTCAGACGACTTCGAAAACAAACAACCCATCGTCGACCGTATCAAAAGGTAGAGGCAACCAACTTTCACGTGTTCCTATAAAAATTCAAACCGAACAATTTATGAACAGTCCTTCGGCGGATGTCTCGGAAACGTCTGTCCCAATAACTGGAAGTTTGAAGATAAACATCTTATGTGGTCATGGCCTCAAATCAACGAAAACAGCGCTTCGCGATTTGTATTGTGTCGTCGAAGTAGACTCAATGCCTGTTGCTCGAACCATGGTGAGGACAGGGGCACTGAATTTTGATTGGGACGAGCAGTTTGATGTGGACGTCATAAGATTGCAGAAAGTTCAGTTCCTCGTTTACAGTTGGGATCCTGATACTCGGCATCAGCTGTGCTTCACGGCCACTGCACCGGTTGCACACGTTGTTGTATCTTCGCAGGTCCGCACGGAACAAAAAGATAGCAATAACACTTCACAGACGAGTAACACGAAAGCCATAAAATTAGCAATAAAACTCGACCCGAAAGGGATCTTATACGTTGAAATCTCGTTCACGAACATCTCGCTAACTTTCTCGCGTCAGCCATCAAACAAAAAGTACAGTCTGTTTGGAGTCGAACTGAAAGAAATCGTTCAGAGAGAAAGATCTGGATCAAACGTTCCATTGCTGGTTCAACGCTGCGTCAGAGAAATTGAACGAAGGGGCCTAGGACAGCTAGGTTTATATAGGCTTAGTGGTTCTCTGAGGAGAAAGCAACAATTAAAAGATGAATTTGAAAAAAATGTGCGACTCGTCGACATCTCACCGGATGGAGTTTCTGACGTCAATGTCATCACAAGTGAGTTTATGTTGTGTTTTTGGAGCTTCTATTTTGATTTGCAAGTTTGCAATTTCGTTTGCCTACAAAGGATTTTTTTAATAATTCAAATATTTATAGAAAAGGAAGGTTGTGCGGAAAGTTTCTGATGCTATAAATAACCCACTGCATCATAGCGTGTTACGAAACCATCTTAACGTCATTATAACCGTTATAAACTCTCGTGCTGTTAATATGCCACTTATTAAATAATTAAACTTCTCGGTCGATCTAGCCAGAAAAATAAACATAGAAGAATTTATATTTCGTCGTTCCTGTACTGATCATGACGATGATGCACTTGTAACGTGACACGTCTGCATGTCAGCGAGTGTGAAATGAGATGCATGTGTACACAATATTTGTTCCATTCAACTTGCTTAGGTTTCTCAAGAATAAATAATAAACACGTGAAAATATATTTTTTTGTTTACACACTGATTCATGTGATCAAATAAAGCATACTATATATATATATATATATATATATATATATATATATATATATATATATATATATATATATATATATATATATATATACATATATATTTGTATTTATATATATATCTGCTACAAAGCAGTCATATTGATTTCTTTCGGCAGTGCAGACCAGCAGCTTGCCTGGCAGACGCGCATGTCCGAATTCGTAAATTTTCGATTCCACAAGAAACTGGAACAATCCGGAGCTGGAATGACAAATGAATTCACATGTTCGCCCCTTCGAAATACACGAAACTATGTGAGATCTGCTAAGCTTGATGCATAAGTGTGATTGACGGTTGGGATGGAAGGATTCCAAAAAACGTTACTCACTTGTTGCAACTCTTCAAATGCTTTTAAAACGCATTTAAATTTTTTACTTATTTTTAAAGTGTGATGCAATATAAAACATGTTACACATTTTTTTGTATAACCATAGAATAGCGACCTTCTGACATGCGCACTAACCAGCTCTTATCACGACAGACCAATTTGCTTGTGAAATTTTCGTCGAGTAGAATATTTGTTTGCAAAAGTCTCGAGATTCATTTTCACAGCAAAACTTTTTTGTTTTATTTTTATTCTTTGTTATTTTAAAGCGGACAGCAATCATCTTTATATATAAAAATCTCGTGTCATAGTGTTTGACTTCAAACTACTCCGAAACGGCTGAACCGATTTTTATGAATTTTTTTGTGTACATTTGGTAGGTCTGAGGATAGGTTGTAGGCTATTTAGAATAATTTTCAAAATTATTTAAAAAAGTTATAATGGAAAAACAAAGAGGTGCAATTATGTCCTTTTCATAGGAAAATGCACACATATATATATATATATATATATATATATATATATATATATATATATATATATATATATATATATATATATATATATATATATATATATATATATATATATATATATATATATATATATATATATATATATATATATATATATATATATATATTCTTCTTAAGAAATAAAATATAAATGTTTCACCATTTTCCAAAAATTTGGTTTTCAGGACTTCAAATATGGGGTGGAAAATAGGGTTATTTATTTTTTTAGAATAACTGCTACTTAAAAACTGAGTGCTACAGATAAAAAATTAGTATTTAGTATCTGCTTGAGAAATAAAGATATAGCCTACGTGTTTTACCATTTTTTGATAATTTGATTTCCAGGACCTCAAATATGGGGTGGAAAATAAGGTTATATTTTTCTGAGAATAAATACCACTATGGAAATGGAATTGAGGATACTACATATTTTAAAATTTGTATTTAGATACTACTTAGAAAATAAAATTACACTTGTTTAACTTTTTTTATTATGTTTTGGCTTCCAGAACTACAAATGTAGGGTGGAGAAAAGGATTATTTGCTTGAAAACTCAATTACTGGATATGTAAAACATTAAAACTCAATATTTAGGTTTTTTTAAATTAAAAGATACGTGTTTAATTATTTTTTGAAAAATTAGTTTCCATGCTTTGAGGTTTTGTGCCAACTGGCTGAGTCAGTTCATCACGGACCGGCCAGACTCGATTTTTGTGCTTATGAAACGGACTGGTTCAGGCCTAAATAACAAGTCAAGCTTAGAATTTTTTGCCTATAAAATAAACCGAACTAAGTCTAAAAAATCAGTGTAGGGATCTATGGATTACAGTACTGCACTGTCTGGGCCAGGACGTGATTTTAGGGTTTACAGACGGATGATGGACGGGCCGAGATTTTTCGCCAAATATATAGAAAATTTGAGCCTGTAAAAACGGACCGGGCCCAAATTTTGGCTTATGAAACGGGTTTGGCCAAGTGTTCGACGACCAGGCGCAAAAAATTGGCCAGTCTAGTACTCTGGGTCAAATTTTCAAATTTCAAGAGAGTAAAGCCGCGACGGGCACTGATATATATATATATATAGTTATAAGGTTAAACACAATGTTAACCAATTAAACAACTAATTTAAATTCGTTGTCCAGAAGTTACATTAGTAGACTAAACAACGTCAATCGATTCAAATCTAAATAGTTTATTTAACAGAAAATCAGTAGTCAAAGTTGAATAAACGAATTTTATATGCTAGAAATAACAGTTTGTCTACGTTCTCTCCTAGCAAATTCCTACGGCGATCAGCATAAATTTGACTTGCAGCACTGAACATCTGTTCACTGGCAACGCTGGTCGGAGGAGCAGACAGATATTTTCTCACTGCTGGCTCAAGAAGGTTAAACTGGCTGTTGTAGATATTGGTAAAACGCGGAACACGAGGTTGTGCAAGATAGATGGATAGCTGCTGTTCGAGTGTATCCAGAGTCCAACGCTGTTTTCGTTAATTCGTCAGATGCGTCAAAGTTGTCATAGTTGTCCCACAGACTCGACGAAGCCGTTACCTGACTATCTACTGCTGGTGCCGTGGGTTCGTCAATATGAACATCAGGTGCTCGGTGTAGGAATTTTTAATCGTGTTCTTGGCGGCATCTTTTTGTTTACTGTCAAAATACATATCTTTGAATCTAGGATCTAGCAGCGTTGCCACAATCAAATTGGGCATTGTCTTAATTTTCCCAAAACGCCGATTCATTGCTTCTGTTAATGCGGCCTTCATCTGCATTACTCCGGAATCTTCAGGTGTTGATTTGAACTAAGCATTCAGTTGCATGACGATTGGTATGACAAGTGATATGCATGAGTCATCAATGTCATCATGGCATATCTCTAGAGTCGCATCGTAGAATGACTTAAGAATGCGAACAATTCGATCTACGAGCTCCCACTCTGTTTTTGAAAGAATATCGATTCCACCATTCTCGACGCTGTATAAATTCAACGCCTTGCGCTGTTCAGCCAATCGCTTAAGCATCAGGAATGTACTGTTCCACCTGGTCTCCACGTCCTGTTTCAGTTTGTGCACAGGAATTTTGCAGGTATTTGACATTCCGACAGATGGCGACAGGCCTGCTCACTGTGCTTGAAATGGTTAAAAATCTTTCGTGACTTTTTCACCACATATATAACCATATACACGCATATATATATATATATATATATATATATATATATATATATATATATATATATATATATATATATATATATATATATATATATATATATATATATATATATATATATATATATATATATATATATATATATATATATATATATATATATATATATATATATATATATATATATATATATATATATACTAGCGAGGTTACCCGGCGTTGCTCGGGGTTTTCAGAGGTTTTTTATCATGAAACAAAATAATAATATTTATTTTTCGAGAATGACATGTTAATTTATTTTACTATAGGGAGATATTAAAAATAAATTATATAATAAAACTGTAATACATTTAAAAATACGGTCGAAAAGCAAAATCTATTAATTGTCAAACGACAGATCTACGTCACATCTCGCGCAACCATGACATTGTTCAAACGGAAACCATCTCTGAAAAATTGCCAAAATTAAATTAATTAATTGCCAAAATTAAATTAATTAATTAAAATGCCACGTTATTTTACACAAAACGTTATCGTCGACGTCGCATAGTTATATTGTCACAATGCAGAGCTGCCGCCATTCTTGCCAAAAGAACATTTTCATCATTAACTGCATTTATCGAAACAATCTCATCAGGCACAGCTGAAACAGCATGGTCGTCACACAATGTCGCATCTACCGAAACCCGATCGCACGTAGATGACGAGTTGTCGCGGACCGGCTGGCCAACGCTTTCGTGTCGAGAACCGTTACTGCTCTCACCACCGCCACTTTCAGGGTCCACGACATGATCCATAGCAGATGATATATATATATATATATATATATATATATATATATATATATATATATATATATATATATATATATATATATATATATATATATATATATATATATATATATATATATATATATATATATAATATTCCGGTCGTAAACACTATGGAATTTTGTTTTACTCATGTTCTTTTTATATTTTAGCGCATATAAGCCGCGGCTTATACAATTTTTTACTCACCTAAGAACCAACCTGCGGCTTATAGAGGGTCGCGGCCTATTCAGGAACTTTTTTACACATAGTGCTGACACTGAGGTTCATTTTCTTCAAGTTTACATAGAATACAACTTAAAAACAGAGCATAGAATGAATATAAAATAATGTGATATTTACCAAAATTATAAGTGTTAAATGTATACAGTTACAATGTATACAACTGAACAAGTAGTCTATACAATGGATAACAAGGGCTTATATTCGTACGCGGCTTATAGAAAAACATTTTGACACAAAAGGCGAAATCCAAGGCTTATACACACTCCGCTCATTTTGTGACTGATTTTAATTTTGTTTACAAAAACCTTTCTCCATTGACTCCCAAAGTTGTGTGAAAATTTCATTACGATCGGATGAATGGTGTAGCAATGCATAAGTTACATATACACAGAAAATCAATTTTATTTATATTCCACGTCAGTCCCCAGTTTGACGACTAAAATTATTAAAAAACTGACGGCTGACATCTTGGAATTGAATATGACAGCAAAATCTGACTCTCAGCAAACGAATGTTCAGAATAAAAACACAAGTAATGACATCTTTTAATACCCATAAAAAATCCTAATTATACATTTAAAAAAGATTATTCTTAGCGGTCATAACTTAAAAAATGTTTCAACGACGTCATGCATCCAGTTTCTGCTCGATCTCAACTGATCTCATATATCTAGAAAATATTTTGCTTGGTTGAAACTGTTTACGTCTATTGCAAAAGTTAAAATTGCTTTTTCATGTTGATCCTTCTTCACAAATGTTTTAATAATATTATTTAGAAAGTCCAGAAAAAAGTAACAAAACCATTCTTTTACTTCACCAACATTTCTTTTTTCGTCTAAAAATTAGCAATCTACAAACAGTCGGTCACATGGGACTCATACTTGAATTATGTTTATGTTACAAGATACCACACGAAAATGTCAACACTGAGTGCAACACTTTTGCCTTTTTGAGTATTTAACCAGTAACCAATGCCACAAAATTCGAGCAGACAGGTTTTCTGTTGATGTGATAAAACACTTTTTCTCTAATTAGACAGCTGCTGATTGGAACTCTCTAGCCGAGCCTGTCAAAATATCGGATACTCATTTAGGGGCTTCGCTGCTTATGTTACAAACTGTTCTGAATTTCATTTTGTACTGATTATTTGTTTTTAATTCGTTTAGAATATTTTGATTTGGTATGCATAGTTTTTTTATGTTTAAATCGTTTTTTATTCTTTTTTTAAATGCTTTTATTTAACTTCATTCGTCTCTCTGTATGTTGGTTTGTTAGTTAGTTTGTCTGTTGTGATCAAATCTAGGTTAGTAGGCGTCACTAGGCGTAGCCAAGTGTATTCATTGGCCTCGTTGAATGCCCGCATTTTTTACGAGTCTCCTGATGTAACCAAAGACTATATAGACGCCTGAATTATCGAGATATAAACGGCTCAACTCAAACTCATACGTCTTTAAGCGATTTTTAACTGTGCGACTGCCTACCTTAAATCAATTAAAATTAATCAAAATTTATATTATATGAAAGTTAGTGTTGTTGTAATAAACAGAATTAATAATAAAAAATTAAATAAAAAGTACAAGATTGAGGGTAACGGTTGTTTAAGATTCAAAAATTTTAGTTTGTTGACTCAGATAAAGAGGCAAAATAAAAGCATTTAAAATTTTTTTTTATCTTTACATGTTTGCTATAGCTTTAAGTTGAAATAGTTAATTTCTAATAATAACTATGAGATTTTTTTTTCATTGTTTGTTAAACGCATGGTCAGTTGCTTTTGTAAAGTTTAAAATTTCAAAAACTTTTTAATTTCTTCACTCATTCGAATTATGCTCAATAATGCTCATCACTGCCAATCCCCAAGACCGCCCTACTCTCGCTCTCGACATTCACCCTGCGCGCTAATTGGTCCACCCGGTGATCTATTCTTTATTATACAACTTTGTTACATTTATAGAATTGAATATAAATTGGTATTCTAATTAAAAAAAAAGAAATATCGGCACTGAGATTACGTTAAAAAGAGTAATATTGAACAAAACAAACGTTTTCAAAAACTGCTTCAAAGGTGGTTCGTTTTTCTTCCCGAGAGGAGAGCAATTTATTCGTTTTCTAAAAAAAATGTTGTTGATAATGATGATATTGCAGCAATAATTACGTCCTTACAGCTCCGGGGAGCCTCTAGGAATTGAATGTGAGGTCGTTAAACCGCTTCTCAATGTTCATTTTCTGAGCTCATTTCCATATCATCATTTTTCTATACATCCTTCTATCTTGCTGGCTTCACTCCTCTGTTAGTCTCTCAATCAATCCATCCATCCATCCATCCATCCATCCATCCATCCATCCATCCATCCATCCATCCATCCATCCATCCATCCATCCATCCATCCATCCATCCATCCATCCATCCATCCATCCATCCATCCATCCATCCATCCATCCATCCATCCATCCATCCATCCATCCATCCATCCATCCATCCATCCATCCATCCATCCATCCATCCATCCATCCATCCATCCATCCATCCATCCATCCATCCATCCATCCATCCATCCATCCATCCATCCATCCATCCATCCATCCATCCATCCATCCATCCATCCATCCATCCATCCATCCATCCATCCATCCATCCATCCATCCATCCATCCATCCATCCATCCATCCATCCATCCATCCATCCATCCATCCATCCATCCATCCATCCATCCATCCATCCATCCATCCATCCATCCATCCATCCATCCATCCATCCATCCATCCATCCATCCATCCATCCATCCATCCATCCATCCATCCATCCATCCATCCATCCATCCATCCATCCATCCATCCATCCATCCATCCATCCATCCATCCATCCATCCATCCATCCATCCATCCATCCATCCATCCATCCATCCATCCATCCATCCATCCATCCATCCATCCATCCATCCATCCATCCATCCATCCATCCATCCATCCATCCATCCATCCATCCATCCATCCATCCATCCATCCATCCATCCATCCATCCATCCATCCATCCATCCATCCATCCATCCATCCATCCATCCATCCATCCATCCATCCATCCATCCATCCATCCATCCATCCATCCATCCATCCATCCATCCATCCATCCATCCATCCATCCATCCATCCATCCATCCATCCATCCATCCATCCATCCATCCATCCATCCATCCATCCATCCATCCATCCATCCATCCATCCATCCATCCATCCATCCATCCATCCATCCATCCATCCATCCATCCATCCATCCATCCATCCATCCATCCATCCATCCATCCATCCATCCATCCATCCATCCATCCATCCATCCATCCATCCATCCATCCATCCATCCATCCATCCATCCATCCATCCATCCATCCATCCATCCATCCATCCATCCATCCATCCATCCATCCATCCATCCATCCATCCATCCATCCATCCATCCATCCATCCATCCATCCATCCATCCATCCATCCATCCATCCATCCATCCATCCATCCATCCATCCATCCATCCATCCATCCATCCATCCATCCATCCATCCATCCATCCATCCATCCATCCATCCATCCATCCATCCATCCATCCATCCATCCATCCATCCATCCATCCATCCATCCATCCATCCATCCATCCATCCATCCATCCATCCATCCATCCATCCATCCATCCATTCATCCATTCGTCCATTCAACCAATATCATAATAGATGCCAAATATTAGCAGTCAAAATGTTTTATGTAATAACAATCTCCTATATTTCCATTTTTGCTCCTTTTATTCCTAATTCAAGTCAAAGTTTATTTTTAAATAGTTTCAAAAAACTAACAAAAATATAACTTCAACAGCAATATTTCAATTAAAACTGATTAAAGATTGAATGAATAATTTTTTTTTAGGTGTGCTTAGAGATTTTTTCAAAGAATTGCCAGAACCTCTTTGTTCCAACTCATTGTATGAAATGTTGTTGGATGCTCTTAGCGTTCAAATGCCTGGAGACATGGATGGAAACACTCAACTCATGCTTGGTATATTGGAATGCTTGCCCAGGGTCAATCAGGTTATTTTTAATCATTTTTATGTTCAGATTTATTTGTTTCTGTTTATTTTAGAACTGTAGTAAATAGACGATTACATCACAATTCAGGTTATTTCGAAAAGCGCAAAAACCCCCTATTGTGATCATTCAAATTGTAGTTGTAGACAAAAATTTAAAAAATCAGGGAAATGACCAAAAAAATTCAAAATTGAAGATGAAATTATTATTAAGTCAGCTAATATTGACTTTGTTAAAACTACAAGTTGTTGAAATAAACATTTTATATTGAACTGTACAATCTCAGATTGTCCAGCCTTATCTGGTGTAGCAAGTTGCATACTCTGTTTGTTGTGATTCTTATCTACAATATCATACGGAACTAGAAGTTTAAATTGTTAGCCTTAGAATTTTCGAAGAGTTTTAATGAAATTTTTTTTTTACATTTTTTTCAAGAATCCAAATATTTTATAACAAAGAGTCTGCTGTCCACTGAAGAAACTAGTCTATCTGCAATTGAAAACTATTGCAAATTTTATGGTTTGAGTGCCTTGAAAATGATATTGACCCTGATATCAATTTGTTTCATACACCGCATTTAGAAATGATACTTACACAAGTCCAAGCCACTGGGGTCTTATACAAGAGAAATGCCAAACAAACGCTTATTTTTTTACTTATCAATTGTAGACGTATATTGTCAAAACAAAATGATATAGCATGGTTAATGGAGCAAACAAAAGCATAGATTGCGGCCCTATTTGAGACATGGCTAAATGATAACAGTGATATTTCTTTCGTCTGATATAAATTTCTTGCAAAGAACAGAGGTCACGACAGAGGCGGAGGTGTGGGATTCTTTATAAGAATCTAACTTAAACTACTCCGAATTATAAGGGAGGTTGCCTAAGTCAGAACGAATTTTATAAAAAGATTCATGGTGTTTGCGTGTAATCACTAAATTTATTTTTTTTATCAGTCAATTAAAATCACATTTCGGGAAGGAGTTGCAACAATCATAAAAAAAACATTTGTGGTTGTGTCATAATATTGATTTGCGCGAGACCTCTCATGTGTTCCATCTTAGGAAGCTGGTTGCCCAAGATGAAACGATTAGTTTCCCAAGATGGAACAAACACAGAAAATAATGTTTTTAGGATTAAAACACACAATAACATCAACAAATTATTTTATTTTATTATTTTATTTTTGTAACTAAAATAGTTATGGCATAGGGCTCACTGCCCAACTACTGACTACTGAAAACTAATAAAACAATGTAAACTACAAACGGAGTAAAATGTTGTTGGTTTGACTTTTGTTACCCTAGTTCAAGTTTGAGTAAATCGACAGTAAGGAGAACTTATTAGAACCGTTGAAGTTTCTGCACGTCTTTTATTTTTACCAGTATCAGTTTTAGCTGGTGCCTGTGGTATCGAAAACAGTTCTTGTGGTGAAAATTGTGGACTGTTTGGAAAATTTACACTACTTGAAGATGCCAGTAATTTAATGCTTTGCGAAGCAGATGGTTCAGTTTGTTGTTGCAAGGGCGACTCATTCCTGGAAGTTTCAGTTTGTAGATTATCGGCAGAAGGCAGACTGTCTTGTTCCGCAGCATCTGAAATGAATATAAATTAACATATTTATATTTTGCTACTGTGTAGAAATCAGAGGTGCATAAATACAGTTTTACTCAGCCATTACCGATACGATTATTTTAGCGTATCGGTATCTGTGCACCTCTAGTAGAAATATTGAAAAGAGAATATCTTGCAATAATAATAACTTGAAATGATGAAGAATGTTTTAGAAAAATTAAACATATGACATACCTTCTGATGCATTCAATGGCCTGTCAGTTGTTTCTGATGACGCAAAGTCACTTTCAACAAAGATAACCGGATTAAACGGCCAAATCCCACATGTAGCAAAAGCTTTACAGGCTGTTTCCACAGTTGCGGCTTTTCCGTACGCTTTTCGAAACGCTTCAGCAACTTGATATTCCGTAAATGTGCGTACTGGGTGGTGTCGCAACCATCGATCGATGTGTCTATCATAGTATGTTTGAAGCGGTTTGAAGAATGCAACGTCAAGCTGCTTGAGCTTGTGTGTAGTAAGGGGCGGCAAGGATAGCATTACAACTCCATTCTCACTGGCAATGTCCAAAACTTCCAGATTTTGTGTGTGTGACGAATGGCCGTCAAGAATGAGAATGACTGGCCGATCTTTCGACGGTTTGACAAATTCAATGCTTGTTGCTGCTGAACAGAGATGTTGCGAGTACCTATGGTCCGAGTACGAGTACGAGTACGAGTACCATGGTATCGAGTACGAGTACGAGTACCATGGTATCAAGTTATCGAGTACGAGTACGAGTACTGAGGTCTCGAGTACAAGTACGAGTACGAGTACAAGAAATTTTTAGCTAGTACTTTTCGAGTACATTTTTAAAGTCAACAAAATAATAGTTTATTCTACATCAAAAAACTATTACATTTCAGAAAAATTAGCGACGACAGTTTAGAGTCCGACATCTTAGCCCTATGGGGTCTTAAAATTATTCCGCGTGGCTGAACACACGTTCTACTGGTGAACTTGAAGCTGGAATACTTAAGGCACGAAGTGCTGGGTGATACAATTTGTCAAGGTCACTGGAATGATTCTGCCAACACGTGTTAGTGCATCATCCACATCACCAGTGATCCTCATCTCAAGATATCTGGTCAGCTGTGCATCGACATCAAGGCAGGTGTCATCTAACGCCGATGAATACTTGTGAAACAACTTTGACTTTTTGGCTGGTGGGGGTGACCCAGATGGCGGCACCAACGTAACAGCAGGTGACTGAGTAATGATGCCAAGGAGAGAATTAGTTGATTCAACAAAGAATTTAACCAGTTCTGATAAAACACAACAAAATTTAAAAAATGCAAAATTGTGACTGCAAAGTGCAAATATAAACGAATGTGATATGGAATTATTTAGAAATCTCTTGGAACAACAGTGGGTACAAGAAATTCAAATTCTAAATTATGGAAATTTTGATGACTGTTAATAAGTGATTAGAAGAATAATGATACTTTAGCAGAAATAACAAAGAAAACTATTTAGAGAAGGTGTCGCATATGCGAGTACGAGTACGATTACTTAGTGGAATAACGAGTACGAGTACGAGTACTGAGTGGAATAACGAGTACGAGTACTTGAAAACAGTACTCGAGTTGTACTCGAGTACGAGTACGAGTACCAAGTATTACATCTCTGCTGCTGAACAGTCTTCATTCCACTTTCGTCACAGTTAAATATTCTTGAAGCATCGACTTTATGTTTTTGAATGAGAGTTCCTAACAGTTCGAAAAATTTATTGACAGAGATTTTATTAAATCAGCACGCTCTCGCGTACGAAGTTGTTTCTGGCTTACGGACAGAAATATCCTTGTGTCGATTTCGAAATGCGTACAGCCACTTCTTTCCGGCCAACTTGTTCTTTTTGTTGAAGCTATGAGGCAATTTGTTCTTTTCCGCTAGCTGGAAAGCTATCTCCCTCAATTCTAAATTTGTTATTCCAAAAAATCGTGATTCCATGTCAAATATATATTCTTTCAATTGCTTTTCGAAATCATTGTCAAATGTCATTTCAAATCGTCCCAAATGTTTGCTGTTTTCTTGAACCAATTTGTTCTTGTTACAAACACGACGAAACAAAGTTGTTTTAGAAATTTCAAAAGTGACACTAGCTTCACCAAGAGACATTTCTTTATTTCGTACTTTTTGAATAGCTTTTTTCATTTTGTCTTGATTCCATTTTCTTCGATCACTTTTTTGCCTATAAGAACTCATAGCTGCAATTAAATATACAACTTGTTGTAACAACACTTTCAAGTTGCCTAAAATGGAACGTATTCCATCTTAAGCAACTTAAAAAATTCCATCTTGGGCAACTATGGCAACACCACGTTTGTGATGCTTTAGCAGTTTAATCCCTCAATTATCACCCATATCACTTGATCACGGAAAAACTTTAAGAAATTACCTAATGAATGGCCATACTAAAATAAATTAGGTGTGGGTGTGTGGGGATGAAATTTGAAAAAAGCCACACTAACTTTTTTTATTTAGCAATTAATACAAATTTCTTGTTATTAGCATAAAATATCAAACGCTATGAACTTTGAGATAAAAATCACAACATTGCATGCGCAAATGTGAACTACAGAAAACTGTAAATACAAATTTAGCAGTTTGTATAGCGCCTAATAGTAAATTGCGTCGTTCCATCTTGTGAGTCGTGCCATCTTGAGCAACCTCCCCCTATACTATAGTGAAGTTACAGACTTCAAGACATTTGAATTTTTCGTAGTTGCCTTCCATAAAAAAAACCTGCCATTCGTTATAGTCGCAGTGATCTACCGACCACCGAGTACTAATGTTCACTCATTTATAACAGAAATTGATCAATTAATTTAACTTATCACTAAACATAAGAACTACGCTATAATTATGGGTGACTTTAATATAGATTCATTAAAGATGTCATCTGGCTCTACTTCAGCTGGTTTTTATAATCACATGGCTCCGCTTTTGCAAGCCAGTCCCAAGCATGGAAAAAGGAGAACGGAAAGTTAAATAAACCAAGTTATCATTCACGACACCAAACACTTCGGTATTTCCAACTTACTGCTTTAACAGTATTAAAACACCTAGTGTAAACGACTATAAACTAAAAAAAACCTCATGGCTTCTCATTTTCTGCTACCAGTTTTTTACAAAATCGACTAAATACACTTATGAGACTTCAACGGCCATCGACAATAGTTTTACTAATTTTCTATTGGATAAATGTCGTCGTAGAATATTGATTCATGACTTATCGGACTACTTTCCGCTTTTCTGAGAGTCTTGGAACAGCTATAATCGTTTTCAAATATTTTTTGCTCAATGAAAATATTGCCAAATGCATACATACATACATACATACATACATACATACATACATACATACATACATACATACATACATACATACATACATACATACATACATACATACATACATACATACATACATACATACATACATACATACATACATACATACATACATACATACATACATACATACATACATACATACATACATACATACATACATACATACATACATACATACATACATACATACATACATACATACATACATACATACATACATACATACATACATACATACATACATACATACATACATACATACATACATACATACATACATACATACATACATACATACATATCGTTTGTTCTCTTATTAGCCTTATGTTGGGAAAAAAATTGTTTTGTCTTTGTTAGTGCATTAAAATAAAAGCACGTTTTAAAAAATCTTTTTTCAATAGTATTAATATCAATTTTTAGTCTGTGATTTTTGCAATCGATTTTTAATGATAAAAACTTTTAGTAAAAGAAAAATATAAAAAAACCATTAAAAGTCAACGAATTATTTTTTTTAAATTTAAACATTTTTTTTATTTAGAAAAGTATAATATGATAATGTTTTCTGCACGTAAATATGAAAAATAAATGGTAGTTGTTTTTATGTTAACTTGATTTGTTCCTAATAATTGTCAAGTTAACATTAAAATATTCAGTTATAATGATAATCTGGAACATCAATTAGGCAAATTTTAACAGTTACAAATTTTTTAAAGTAAATTTTATTTAATTTTGTTATATATGATTTTTTGTATGTAAACGACGTTGGATTATATCGCGCATATTAAAAATGTTATTTTTAATTAAATTTTTGCGAAATATTTTTTGACTTTAATTTAATAAAATATTGCATTGTCACTGAAAAAAACCATTTTTGTTCCAAGTTTCAGCTCAATTGGATAAAAGCTTGTGATCTAAAATTTGATTTGAAAATACCAACCATTAAACATACAACAAACAGATGAAGTTAAATAATAAAAGTGTATAGAAAATCCGTCATTTTGACGGATCATCTTTAGTATATAATGATATTTAAAAAAATCCGTCATTTTTTGACGTCTATTTCTAATATTTAATAATTATACTCGATTATACAAATAGATTTTAATCTCACCCCCTTATTTTAAAAAAATATAATTTTTAAACCTTTCCAGATCAAAATCAAAACCTTTAAATAGAACGTTTTAAAAAAAATCAAAAAAATTTGTTCTAACTTGAATCGATATTCATTTTTTTAATAATTGCCAGGACACTTTGGCTTTCATGCTGGACCACCTCAAACGAGTCTCCATAAAATCAGAAGCAAACAAGATGACCACACACCAACTGGGTGTCTCCTTGGGTCCCGCCCTCATTTGTCCTGCAATTTCGACAGATGACAGTAAAATCAGCACCGATTTTGACAAGCAGGCAGAGCTTCTCAGGTGCTTGTTGGACATCTGGCAAGAATCAAGTAACAGTGGAACAGGTTGGATAGTGCGTCAAATGCCGATGTTTTTTTTTAAATTTACATAATAATTTGTTAGCCAGATTCATACAATTGGCATTCAATTTTAAAAAATACATTTTGCACATTCTTCTCAAATGAAAAATTAATTGTTTATTTTGTCAGATGGCATTTCTGAACAAAACTGAGAAATTTAAGAAGGAAACAGACTGAAGTATCGGGAACAGATTTCAAAAATAAACTTGATTCCTTCTCTGTATTTTTCTACATTTTTATGAATTTATTTTTACAACGTTGTCGATCACGATTGTTTCCTATTCCATCGTGCACTTTGTAAGCTTTTCGTTCGTTCGCCATCAGTCAAAACGGCAAAGCTCTCATTAGTCTGCCATAGAGTTAGAAGTTTTCAAGTTTAAAATTTCTCCTGACCACGTTTTAATTTTTTAGTTTTTAAATCTGCTAAAACTTTTTTTTCACATTTTTTTAAGCAACCGAGTTTTTCAGAAATTTTTAATAAATTTTAACATCTTTTTAAGCCACGAATGCTGTCATTCAGAAGACTTCTTCAGGAGTGAAAGCTCTTATTGTGTTGCATTTCCTTGACTCTCTGTTGATCGTTTTCAGTCGAATGGGACTTAATTTGTTAGAATGACCTGTTCAATAAATGTCGACAAAATTTTCTGTTACTAAAAATATCACCCACTTCAACAACATCATTTACGCTCCCGACATATCATGGTGAATCACAGTCTTGTAAGCTGATGTCCTTGTTTATACCAAATATTTAAAACCTTGTTGTATTGAACACTTGATATTTGTTTTAAATACTAAACGAAATATTTAAAACCATGGTCGACCGCATATTTTAGTTGCTTCAGTTTGTTCCGACTGTTGATTTCTGGAAGACATTCTAGTTTGTGATATTGCTTGTTAAGAATGCTCAAATATTTAAAGAGTTTCATCGACAACGTCGTAATTATTGAGTATTTTTTTAAGAATTTTAAAGGACTTGCCGACGCGTAGACAACTTTCCAACACTTTACTCTATAGTTAAATTGTTAGCATGTTGTGTATACGGTTTGTAGTAATGTTAGATGATTCTGTTTAAAGACGTAGCACGTGATATTCCGTTTAGTTCCTCTCTATGTCTCTTGTTGCTCCTCAACAGGAAGTTGTCGAAAGTTAATTGTCTACCTAATCAAGTCGTTTGCTGATGGAAAATAAAATGAAATAATTAACCATGCACACAAATTTTAGAAATTGCCTATTCAGGGATATTCAACGAGTTGAAGAACAATCAATTTTTGAATCTGTTAAAAACTTTCGTAGAAATTTACACGAAATAAAAACAGGATTATCATTGAGTAATCTTATCGGGGAGAAAATCTCAATTGGATTGAGAAAATAATTTCAACTTCATTTAAGTGATTGCTTCATGTACGATGGTTGTTTCACCTACCATGGTTTTTGTGTTTATAATTTTAAACGAAATTTTATCGCAAATAATTAAATTAAAAGAAACTTGAACTTATTACAAATATTTGACAACATTTAAAAACTGGCAACCTATATCTATTTTTTCTGTAGAAAACTACAAAATTGAACTTATTTTATAATTCTAAACATTAATAGAAGATAAATATTATGTAGTCTTAAATGATTTGTTTTATTACAAATAAATATTGTCAAGCTATCAAATTAAATACCACACGCAGTTTTACATGGATTGTTTTCTCAAATGTTAACATCCTGAAAAAACTTTTCTATGGACACTAAACCTTCCTTCAGCAGGTGGCCAGTTCAAACGCGGCACGAACAATGTATATCTTTCCTTGTTTAGGTTGGTAAAATAAAAACGAGTTTCACAAAACAAAAAACTTAGATTCAACATATTCCTAATTGCGACACACATTTGCTTGTTGCATATCTTATATAAAACTGTTATCTCACTAGATTCACAAGCTGTTGCCAAAGTACATTTCACATTGTGGCACCCCTATATCATGACTTTCTTTTTTAATTACAAAAGCGTTCTAATAATCTGCCTTTGCTTTTCCAATTAAGAATTTCCTAAAAAATGTGGTCAACAACATGGAATGAGTAATCTGCAGAACTGCTGAAAATTTTCTCTAGTCCAGAAGTTGTGATAGAGTCATAGAGATATCCACAATTTGACAAAATCAACAGATTGAGGAACATAACTTTATGACAAAATAGTAAAAAAACTGTTTATGTTTGGTAGTAATTATTAAAATAATTATTATTAAATAATTATTTTAAATAAATTGTAAATTGTAAATAATAAAAGTTGTTAAAAATAAATAAAGATATTGTAGCTTTTCTTTAAACCTTTCTTCTGTTATTTATGCTCGATTTTTATTCTATCTTTTGAGTGAAGCTATGACAAGTTCTAAACAAGTGAAGCAAAAACAAAGTTTTTTAAAAACACACTTTTTTAAAAACACACTTTTAAATAATCGATTGTGTAGGCCACATTTCATTCTGTTACCTACATAAACAACAAGCATATTAGCATAGACATTAAATATTTCGGCGGAAATATCACAAATAATTATTTAATTAAATTGTGCCCAATCGATTCGAAAATTTGATAAAATGCATTGTTAATCAGTTCGGAAGTATGTTTAAATTTTTAAGTCTCTAGCTCATCGGGAAGTTAGTTTAAAATCGATTGCAAAATTTGACGACAGACAGACCGACAGACAGAGAAGTCAAGTTAAGTAAAAGTGTGTAAAAATATCGCTGCTTTCAGTAGTATAAATAATTCATTTACAAATATTTAAAATAAAATTCAACGGTTGTTATCGGTTATAGTAACTACATTTTCCATTTTTAATATTAAGAGACTGCTGGTGCAAAAGTCTACCCCTCACGAACGGTCAGAAGTCTTGGCGTTCATCTTGATCCTACCCTGTCTATAGGAGTTCATGTAAACAGAGTCTCAGCTGGCTGTTATGGCATTATGCGTGTCCTCAGAAATGTCAGACCTTTCGTCCCTCAGGGCTTGTTTACAACTCTGGTAGTCCAGCTTGTGCTGACACGCCTGGACTACTGTAACTCCTTACTCTCAAACGTTAATAAAAAGATACTCATCACCTTTTAAAAGGTAATCAACACTGCCGCTAGACTAGTCTGCGAATCTAAAAGGTTCTGTCCGATTACACCACTTTTGTTGGAGCACCAAATTTTACCTCGTGGGAAGCCTGCAGCACCATTACTTTGCTGCTAAGTGTTGCTGAGAGAGATTTAAAAAAAATTGATTTATTGAAAAAATATTGGCATATTTGAGCCTCAAAGATATTTGAACCATTTTGTTGAATCTACTGAATTGAGTGATGAATCATTCAAGTCGGTTGAAAAATACCTCGTTCGTGTGTGGATTGGAGCAGGACGCAAGACTTCTTGTCAAACATTTCACCAGGCACGATTTGAAAGTCATATCAATAGTGGTACGCCAAAGACACTGGAACAGTTGACACCAACCTCAAGTGTCATTAAGAATCATATACAGCGAGTTTTTTATGTCACACGGAATGTCCTCCCTATCTTGGTTCATGATGCTCCAATTTTAAGTGCAATAGATTATGGCTGGTTTTTAGGTAGTGGTACCATATTTCCTGTTAAAGGTCTTAAAGCAATTCCAGAAAATATGCTGATTTTGTGCAAATGTGGTGGTAAATGTGACACCAACCGGTGTTTGTGTGCAAAAGGAGAACTTCCATGTGTTATATATTGTCACACAATACATTCAGTCTCAGATTGTCATAACAAATAATTTATAGGCATTATTTCTGCAAATGAAGTGTTTTTGGTGAAGTCATACCACTTTATTATTAATGTCATAACATTATTAAATATGTTTTATTATTATTACCTTCACTGGAGAGTTATAACAAACAATTTATTTTGTCATTGTTTTTCTCATTGTTAAAGAATAAATCATACTTTATTAACAACAGTTTCTCTGTTTTCGTCGGCCATTTTTGATTTTGTCCGCCATATTAAATTGTATTTGTCTCATAATTATCATACACAAAAAGATTTTTCTAAAAAAATAAAGTTTTGTACACCAATTAACCAATTTTTTAAGTGCATAATTTAACTAAGCCGTAAAACCCAGGTTTTTCACAAATCCCTTATATTTCAATTTTGCCAGTTTTTCATTTATTGCAAAAGGTTTCTTTAAAACAACATTTTTTTAATATGTATATGTATACATCTATATAATTGTATTTGATTTGTTTTAAAACATGAATAATTATTATTTTTTATTTTCAAGGTTTGCAAACATTCAAGTAATCAAACACCGGCGGTGAAGGTAATATAGAAAATTTTAAAAATACGCTAAGAAAGGTTAACAAAACTTTTATTAGTTTTTTTGGAAAAAAAACTAATAAAAGTTTTTTGTTAAAAAGTTCGTACAAATAATTTTGTGTAGCATCTTACGGCTAAAAATTATAATCATACTAGCGGGGACACCCGGCGTTGCCCGGGGTTTTTAGAGGTTTACCTAACGCGTTTCTTTTTCGCTCCGTTTCCTTCCCGCTTGCGCTACCGCTCCCGGTCGTTATCCGTTCCCTGTCGCTTTCCCGCTCATTTTTTCGCACTCAGTTCCCCCCCCCCCCCTAGATCCGATTCTACATACATACATACATACATTCATACATACATACATACATACATACATACATACATACATACATACATACATACATACTACATACATACATACATACATACATACATACATACATACATACATACATACATACATACATACATACATACATACATACATACATACATACATACATACATACATACATACATACATACATACATACATACTTTGAATGAGCATTTAGTGCCGAAATATTGTAAAAAACATATACATACATGCATACATAAACACACACACACAGACACACATACATGCACATGCACATACATACATACATACATACACACATACATACGCACATATATATATATATATATATATATATATATATATATATATATATATATATATATATATATATATATATATATATATATATATATATATATATATATATATATATATAGTTTTTCATTTATTGCAAAAGGTTTCTTTAAAACAACATTTTTTTAATATGTATATGTATACATCTATATAATTGTATTTGATTTGTTTTAAAACATGAATAATTATTATTTTTTATTTTCAAGGTTTGCAAACATTCAAGTAATCAAACACCGGCGGTGAAGGTAATATAGAAAATTTTAAAAATACGCTAAGAAAGGTTAACAAAACTTTTATTAGTTTTTTTGGAAAAAAAACAATATTAGTATATATATATATATATATATATATATATATATATATATATATATATATATATATATATATATATATATATATATATATATATATATATATATATATATATATATATATATATATATATATATATATATATATATATATATATATATATATATATATATATATATATATATATATAGTTCCCGCTCGCTCACCCGCTCCGCTCCGCTCATTTTGTGACGGATTTCAAAATTTTTTTTTCTATATTTGATTCCCCTTGACTCTCAAGGTTGTGTGAACATTTCATTACGATCGGATGGATGGTGTAGCAATGCATAAATAACATACCTATATACATACATACATATATACATACATATATACAAACATTCATTTTTATATATATAGATATTTTAGTATGAAAGTTTAAACCTAATAATTTGTTTACAAATATAGCGATAGTAACATAGATATTGTAACTACTAGAATAACCCCGTCAAAATTGACGGTTTTTAAGAAATAATTAAAAGTGGTAATTAGAAAATGTGGTTAAAAAAATTCCTCAGAAATTCTTTGGAATTTTTGCTTCGTTAACCCGAAAATTCCAAAAAATTCCAGAAAATTTCGAAAAATTAAAAAAAAATCCAAAAATTACAAAATACACAAAAATTCCAATAAATTCCTAAGGAATTTTTTTAAATTTTGGCTTTGTACACCCATCTGGAGAGTGGTCAACCCCTCGGTGGTTGCTCTACCTGCTGAGCAATAAAAAAAAGTTTAATGCTTTTGATCGAACCTATCGGGCAAATTAAAATCATTACATTTTATTTCATGCCTTTGTAAAACAGCTTTAATACTTTGCGATGTTTTCTTTTGAACACTAAATCCAGCATGTTTGATGTAATCGGATAACCTTTTGCATTATAAGCTTAGGCCAAACGTTTTGGACGTGGATATCTTGATATAACAACATGCTAATCCTTGGTTTTGGATCTATAAGACCGACAGTGTACAATTGCGTAATCATTTTTATTATACGCCTGTTCGCACCCATTTTATCAACTGCTGACTGCTGACCACCGATGCTGCAGTGTTATGCGAAATTGCTAACATACATACATACAGACATAGGAAATTATGTATGTTGATGGATAGTAATGTGTCAGTGATATTTAAGCATACAGCCTATCTGCGCTTACTCCTTTCGAAGATTTTGTAGTATACAAAATCCATGAGCGAGGTTTCTTAGTCGGGTGAATCGTATTTTCCGTTTAACAAACTGAAAATTTTAAAAGTTTAAGTGATATTTGTGCTTAAACGGTGTCTTCTAAGGCAAATACAAGATCGACTTTAAAAGTAGCACATTAGCTATCCGCAAATTTAGTTTTTTTTCCATAATTTTTAACCGTAGACGTTCTCCAATCTGAAAAGGGCTGTGATTTGAACAAATTCTACTAGCACTGCAGAGTTAAAAAGAAGAATTATAATGACATCGGTCATGATGAGTTTTCAAACAAAGACACCAGAAACTTCCGTTGATATCTTCAACACATCTCCCCTCATTCAAACATGGCCGACCAGCACATCCGTCCTCACAAGCTTCTAAATTACGACCACTCAAAGTGTCTTCTATGAAGTTGATTGTGTTGTTACCGATGATCACCTTTGATAATTAAAATAAATTATTACTGTTTCAATTAATAAAATGTCATTAAGGCGTTAATGCTTTACACTGCACGTTAATTTAAATTATTCCAACGATTTACGAAAGTTCTAATTTTTATCAAAATGTGTTGATGTCTTATTTCTGTAAAATTATTATAAACTTACTTTTTTGTAATTAGTATTTAAGAAATAAACATATCTCTTACGTTTTTTATACATCCACGAAAGCTTTCTTCTTCACTAACGTCAATGTGCATTTCAAAAGGAAATGGATGACCTCCAATGTAAAGGTCACTATTTGGAGCCAATGTTAGCTGAGTATAAGGTCCTGGAGCCGTGGTACTAGTTGAAAGTTCAAAATCGACTATCAGTGCCACATTCTTTGCCTTTCTAAGACATTGGACGGTGTGCCAGTGATTGCTTTTTAAAGCATTTTGACTTCTGAAATGAGAACTAACATTTAATTTACTTACCTATAGTTATTTTTTAAATTTCTGCAAAAAGATAATGACTTGAAAATTGTATTAACCAAGGTAATCAAAAATAAAATAAATTCAACATTTAAACTTTAGTTTTTTAAGTAAATATCTTGATTTTAAAAAATAACAATTGAGTTTCAAATAACTTATAACTTGCTTGTATTAATAATTTCATTAAATTATAATAAGGTATTAAAATTCCAACCAAAACTTGAAAATAATGATCACTTCAAGACCGTTGTTCCTCCTCCAAGATTGAAAGCCAAATGTACATGCCCTTGTGATAGAGCCAACATTAAAAAATCACCCGTTGTTTCTGACGGCCTGCCAATGTATAACAATAAACCATTTGACGCCTCGTTTCTGAATGTCATCTCGATATTTGAAGACGCTGTGAAGGTTGATGGTGTCGCAAGTTTAATGTAAGAGTGAGGAAGAAATCGTGGCAGATTTCCGGAGAAAGCTAAGTTCAGTTTTCAATTTGAAAAAAGTTGATTTTAATTTATTGTATAAAGTGTGAATGATACAGAGAAATAAAGAAAAAAATAGACATTATGACTGACCAGCTTGGCAATTGTGACCAGAAAATCCCAGAGGACACCAGCAAGTGACGTCATCAACATCGTCATCATAAGCACAAGATCCCCCGTTGTGACATATTATTTCGTCACATTTCTTCTTCCATTGAGACGAACAAGCTTCTTTTATCAATTTAAAATCAAACAATATTTTTTTGAGATTTTTATCAAAACGTTTGATGAATCAAAACAACCGAGGGAATGTAACAATGATGTGAATGTAACAATGATGTGAATGTTACAATGAAGTGAATGTAACAATGATGTAAATGTAACAATGAAGGAAATGTTACAATGTTGTGAATGTAACAATGATGTGAATGTAACAATGATGTGAATGTAACAATGATGTGAATGTAACAATGATGTGAATGTAACAATGATGTGAATGTAACAATGATGTGAATGTAACAATGATGTGAATGTAACAATGATGTGAATGTAACAATGATGTGAATGTAACAATGATGTGAATGTAACAATGATGTGAATGTAACAATGATGTGAATGTAACAATGATGTGAATGTAACAATGATGTGAATGTAACAATGATGTGAATGTAACAATGATGTGAATGTAACAATGATGTGAATGTAACAATAAAATGAATATATCTCGTTCCACAACTAATTTTTGTTCGCAGACGAACGAGTGATGAAATTTCAGCTTGAAATTTGTAACTCGATGATAGCCAGCTAATCATCACTTAATGAATACTACAATCTACGTAATATGAATCTTATAAATTGGCGGAGTTACATGGCGTTGCCCGGGTTTTTTTTAGAGGTTTTTCTATCGTTTCTATTTTTTGCTCCCGTTTCCTTACCCGTTTGGTTTCCCGCTACCGCTCGCTCTCCTGCTCCTTCTCGCTCTCCTGCTTCCTCTTTTTTCTTGCTGGCTCTCCCACTCCCGGTCGCTTTTCCATTCCTTCTCCGCTCGCTTGCTCGCTCGATTCTCCGCTCATTGTCTTGCTTGCTTTCCCGCTTTTGCTCTTTTTCTTTCTTCCACTCTTTCCTAAATTTCATTTGCTCATAAAACGTAAAATACATTTTCTAAGACCTGCTTCAAGCTTTTTAAACTTTGTTAAATAAACTAAATTTGAATTTTGTTCCTCAATAACCTTCAATGTTCGTACATAAGGACTTTTGGCCTGGAAAGGCTTTAAATCATACACAAATTAAAAATTAGAAGCTACCCTATATCATTTTAAGGTAGGAATTTTTTTTCATTATTATGATGGACTTAAATTTTGACATATAGTTTTCGTCAATATATAGTCTTTTAATAACCAAATTTCTGTAACAGTTTTTTTAGCAGAATACTATAATTAATTAAGTTATTGACTTTTTTTGAGTCAGGTTTTGAACAATGCATGATATACCATTATAAAGACATGATCAGATACCCCAGAAAAATGTGTGTAATATTTCTAAACATAATTAAATCTAATATGATTCTTCTAAATGATTTTACAAATTTCACAGCAACATATCAGTAAACTTAAGATCTGTATTTATTCATTTTGTACAATTTAAATAAACAAGTAAAACAAAATAAGTTTGTCTAAGACCTTGATGTGAGGTGATTTCAAATCAATGAAGAGATAAAAAAAAACTATAAATACAAAATGAAGGGACGTTATGACAACTGTGACTATGTACCCCAGGCAAATCGCTGGACCTGGACTTTTGGATCAGGTAAAGTGCTACATGATCCGAGTTTTTTTCAATGAAAGGGAAGGGTCCGGACCCCCAGAACTCTCCTAATGTATCCACCTCTTCTGTAATCCACTGATTAAGACTCATTATGAGTACTATATTCAACATAGTATCACTTAATATAATTATGATAATTCAATTCTAATAATGTATTATTATGACCATATTATCCCTTGGAACAGCCGAGTGGTTAACGTACCCGACACGCCCCTACTAGGTTGCCAGTTTCAAACATCCAAAGAGTTTTAAATAAGAGTATAATGAAACATTTTTCTCTATAAATAGATTCTATTTGTTAGTGAATTTTATTTATTCATAAAAAAGCTTGGTTATCAACAACTAGAAACATTTTCTATAAGACAAGTAACAATTTTTTTTAAATTAATTTGATTCATTCCAAGTAATCACGTGGATTTTCATATCGGTTAACTGAAAGTTGAAATTCGAAATTCGGCCAAATCAAACTAATGTAAAAATAAATAAATTTCTAACCTACGTTCCATCCGCCAATAGCATCTCCATGGTAACCATCACTCTTTTGCATATCCAACTTCTTGTAATCTACAAGAATTTTTCGAACGCATCCAACAATTCCATGCATGGTACCAACAAGGTTACCTAGCAACGACACATTCGGATGTCCTCCAAGGTAGATGTGTCTTTTGAGGCTGACTTTCGTATATGAGCCCTAAGGGGAAAAATGTGATGGAAGTACTTGCGTAGGAAAATCATAATTTTTTTTTTTAAATTAATAATTTATTTCGCTTTCAAATAAAGAATAATGTTTACTGATTATGACTTGAAAACAAAATATTGAAGGTGTATTGAGAAATGAATTTACAACTTTTAATTTTTTAATTTCTTTATATTTCCAAACTTGCCAAGAAAACCTTAACAGCGCCAGATATTTTTTGCAACCATCCTTTAATAAACTGTTACCCGCAGTGGCATCATTTCAGCAAATCTGTGATGGGCAAAACATTTTGAAAACCTTGGAAGCAAATATTTTTTCTACTAAATCTTTAACGTTTACTTCCAAAACAGGGGGTAGTCAAAGGCTCAAAGGTACTTTTTCAAAAAATTCATAAAACCACTTCTTTTCTGCTACTTTTTTTTACAACTTTCATGGGTGGGGGGGGGCAATTGACTGTCTCAATACTTTTCTGCACATTTTTGTATTTTCCTGCTTGTTCAGCCCAACTCTGAATAATTAGAAATTTATTGAAATCAAATACCTTCGATCTGGATTTGATTTCTTTACCATCGTTTAAACGTAAGGAACCGAGTTTATTGTTTCTAGAAATTTCAACTATGTTCCAGCGTCTTTTTTCCACTTTATTATGGGACGTTATATCTACTAGACCAGATCCACAATCAAACCTGAAACAGATTTTTAATACAAAAATAAATAATAATAATAATAATAATAATAATAATAATAATAATAATAATAATAATAATAATAATAATAATAATAATAATAATAATAATAATAATAATAATAATAATAATAATAATAATAATAATAATAATAATATCGCCGAACCGATTTTATTGAAATTTGGCAAATTTATGGGAGATAACCAGCCGGTGGTTTGTGTGAAGTTTGAAAAAAATTTGTTTATCCGTTGGTATTTTATGGAAAAAACTTTTTGGTCAGCGCTATAAGTTGTAAGTTATATATATATATATATATATATATATATATATATATATATATATATATATATATATATATATATATATATATATATATATATATATATATATATATATATATATATATATATATATATATATATATATATATATATATATATATATATATATATATATATATA
>OZ022245.1:15919569-15952069 GCA_963978895.1 Erpobdella octoculata | reverse complement strand
CCACGAGCTCGTTGGGTCGCAGACGGACGAGGGGCATGCAGCAAGCAAAAACCGACTGGCATGGAATCGAGCTTGATGGCATCCAGATCATTATCACAGATCCAGAAAGAGCATCGAGGTGGTTTATCATGATAAGGTCTTGTATGAGAGGTCCCTTTTGAACAATTGAACGGGCATTTAGAGCCGCCATATGAAACCACGCCTCTTTTACTCGATTACCATCAGCCTGAAACTTTTATGCTTGATTCATTAGCATCTAAAAACTTGTCCTTTTATCGATGACCAGACGGAAAGATCCTGGTTCACCCCTAATTTTATAGATGAAATGTCCAGCTTGGTCGCCTTTAATTTTTTCTTGCCTTTTGTATTAACTGTTTGCAATGGTTTCTATCATCTCTAGACAAATCATGACCGACGATAAGTGATTTGTACTTTGCAAATGAGTCTCCTTTAAATTTAAAACAATTTTCTAAAACCATATTCTTTGTACAGTAACTATACAGTTTTATCAACAGTGGTCTGCTTCTTGAAGCTGCATCTGTGTAACCTCTTCTACCAAATCTAGTCATTTCAGCCACATCCCTTTGATAATCAAAATCTAGTCCAAATTTTTTCATCAATTCAATTATGATCTCTTTGTGTGAAGCTTTAGAATCTTTTCATCTTCATGCAGATTGTACAATATTAAATTATCTAATATCTATACTGGATTTTGTGTCAAGTACAGATTTTCTCACTGATTTGACATCATCCAGCTGATCGACGATTTAACATCATGTTTGCAAGTCATTCAAGACTGCTGTTTATTATCTGTTTCTAGAGCTTTCCTAAGTCTTGAACCAAGCTGTTCGTAAGCCAAATAAATTGCTTTATTGTGAAGCAACGTTTTGTACTTGAAATTTCTATGACATTCTTAACTTTGACACTGAGATCTTGAATACGGGCGTTAACGGTAACGAGAGTGTACAAACCGTGTACTACAAAACTAGGTCTTTCAGCTGCAGTTAGGTGGCATGCCTCGGAAACATGGAATTTTGTTTTGTGACTTATACAACTAATTCACACAGCAGGTCGTAAACGTCAAACAGGAATCGTGGTGCTGACTGTCTCTTTGTAACTTTGCACAATATTGGCTTGCAAGTCCTAGTTTCTTGGCTTCAGAAGCAGCAGGGCAGGGTTCCAACCACAATTATGTGCTTGCGTGTCTCAGGTAATTGAAATTTTATTTATAAAATCTAAACAGTTCTAATAAGACAGAGAAACACATCACATACATGATTATCAGCAACAATGATTAGGTAAAATAAAACTATCGGCGGCGTTCCATCATATTCTCGGTGGCGGGGTGAAGGAAATGTAAGGGGCGCCACACCACGACCATATAATTTGAAAATAAAGCTACTGCATTTATAGTTTCAGAAACAGTTAAGCAGGGGACGCGACCATAAAAAAAAGAAAAATCGAAGAAGGAAAAAAGTGAAAAAGAGAGATTTATAGAAAAAAACAAAGAAATAAAAAGAGAAAGATGAAGAATATAATGGAAAATGACAAAAACAACATAAAATGAGAGATAAAGAAAAAAAAGCCAAAAAATAAAAAAAACAAAGTAACCAGGGATGCAGTTGTTATATATTTGTGAGAAATAGAACATTCGAAACTACTTGAGACGTTTTTGTTCGGATAACCACAAAATCTGCCTAATGGGTGACTTCAAACTGCCCGATCTTGACTGGGAATTTAATTCAGGCCCTGCTAACCCCGTCTATAGAATATTGATGGATTTTTTCAATGATTTCGGTCTTCACCAATTTGTGAAATTACATACTCGTGGAAGTAATGTTCTTGATTTGATTTTAGCTAATGATCATCAACTGGTCTCTGAAATTGAAATAACCTGCCCCCTTGCCACATCTGACCAAAACATGATAACTTTCCACCTTATCAACGTAAAACCACAGCTGTCTGCAACATCCCAGGGATATTTTGACTTCAACAGGGCGGACTATCATAGTCTAAACAACTACTTTTCTGCAATTGACTGGAATCCGATATTTCAATTCTGTTTCTCTACTGAAGAGTGCTGGTCAGTGTTCTGTGCTTATATTGATGAAGGCACTAGACTTTGTGTCCCCTTTGTTAAGAATCGTTCCATAAACAACAAAGCCACCAAAGAAATGATGTTGCAGAAAAGGCTGTACCGGACTAAACTCAGATTATGGAGAGAATGGAAATCTAACCTGGATCCCCACATAAAAGCAAAATACTTGCCACAAATCGTGCCAATTACAAAAAAAAATCTTGTTGAAAAAAACCTTGGAAGTTTCTACAATTACGTCAATAGAAAGTTTTTCCGGCATTCCTCGATCGGTGACTTAAAGCGACATGACGGGAGTTTGACTTCCGATTCTTCCGAAATAGCCAACATTTTCAACACATATTTTTCTAGTGTTTTTACAACTGATAATGGAATCTTCCACTGTCTTCCCACTTTATCTTCAGCGATCTTGGAAATGTCATAACTACTTCTGAGTTAGTTTTTCAAACCTTACAGCAACTGGATAGTTCAAGTTCAATAGGCCCTGATCTCATTCATAACATCTTCTTAAAACGTTGTTCATCTAGTCTATCAATTCCGCTCTGCCACATTTTTGACTTCTCCCTTAAATCTGGAATCTTGCCATCAATTTGGAGGACGGCGTACGTCACTCCCATTCACAAGAAAGGCCCGACAACCGAAGCCTCCAATTACAGACCAATTTCTCTAACCTGCACCTGCTGCCGAGTTATGGAAAAAAATCATCAACAAAGAAATTCTGCATTACTTGAGTTCTAATAACCTTATTAAATCCCATCAACATGGCTTCAAAAAGATTTTCAACAACCTAATATCTACTGAATTGAAAAACCACCTACTCGCCTTCAACTCATCATCTCAAACTACGCTCCCAATTAAGCCTATCGGACTTGACTAAATTCTTTTTTACTAACCACGTTGTAAAAGTCTGGAACTCACTGCTTATAGATATTGTTTCGTCCACAACTTATAGCCGATTTTTTCGTTTAATATCTGTCCATGATCTATCGTCTTTTCTATTATATAAATGACTATTAAAATGCAGAATTGATAGCCGATGTCTCATTTCTCATCATTAACCAATTCCTTGTCACCATTTATGTTCCTGAAATGTTTATTTCATGTAGCTCACATTTTCTGTTGTTCATCAGTGTATTTACCGTTTTGTTCTGCTAATTTTCTGTTTTCTCACCGACCCTTTTATGTATTATCTGTATGTCTGTGCTCTTCGTTACCGATCGGGTAAGTGACTAATGTCCTCCGTTCGAGATCAATAAATAAAAATAAATAATATGGTAAACAATTTATATTATTTTTACTTAACAAATAAATAAATAAATCATGTAAAATAAACTTTTTTTAAAATATGCTTTTGAGTTTTTTAATTTAATTTCAATATTGAACTGTTTTGTAGATATCCTCAGTGAACAAGTAACACTAAATCCTGCGGAACATTATCTAGAAACAAAATTTACAAAAATTAAGAGAGAGAGAGAGAGAGAGAGAGAGAGAGAGAGAGAGAGAGAGAGAGAGAGAGAGAGAGAGAGAGAGAGAGAGAGAGAGAGAGAGAGAGAGAGAAGAGAGAGAGAGAGAGAGAGAGAGAGAAAGAGAGAGAGAGAAAGAGAGAAAGAGAGAGAGAGAGAGAGAGAGAGAGAGAGAAAGAGAGAAAGAGAAAGAGAAAGAGAAAGAGAGAGAGAGAAAGAGAGAGAGAGAGAGAGAGAGAGAAAGAAAGAAAGAGAGACAAAAGTAAGAGAGAGAGAGAGAGAGAGGGAAAGAAAGAGAGAAAGAAAAGGAAAGAGGGATTAAAAAAAAGATAAAAAAAGAGAAAGAAAGAATGAGAATAGATCTATCTTTGATACATCACGTTTGAGAAAATTAAATTAGAAGAGTACGTGTATTTCTCGTGGGTGTATTGTGGGAAGGTTGTGTTATTAGGGAATCTTAGAATCTGATCCCCATCATCTCCCTAAGGAAAACAAAGAAATCAGATCACATTCGTCGATAACTTTTCGTAACTCGATTTTCGTCGAGTTTTATAATTTCATTAGTCGCTTACAATCAACATTTGTTGCGTTCAACATGGCGGGGTAGAAAAAACAAAAACGATCGCCTCAGGTCCTACAAGCTTAATTTTTTTTACAGTTTATTCGTTCAGTTGTTTCATCATTCTGTTAATTTCATAGAGTTTCAACTTTCGTCTTTCAAGCAAAATGTTTCATTTTCTTCTTTTTTTCAGACCAAAGCGGAAGTTACTTTGCTGCAGAATTGCGTTCGTATCACGTGTGCACTTTTCAGAAAATTCTTTTTAGCACATCCATTAAGGAGATCACGTGGTCTGAATTGAATTTTGCTTTAAATCGCACTTGTAAAGGAAAAAATAAGAAAATGAATATGACTTACTTGAAAGTGGTAAATCCGTCCACGATTGCGAGAGAAAAGAAATCCTTGAATATTTCGTTACTGAATGAACCCCACGTGGCAAATAAAAGTAGCCCATTGGTTGTTTCCGGTTTAAACTCCACAGCAATGTCCAGGTGCTGGAAGGCCGTGTTTGGAAGACCTGTTAACTTCAGGTGTCCGTCGCCATGGAAACGAGGAATTTTTACTGAAATTTCTGTTTTTGAACAACAGAGATATAAAAATTTATTTTAGATTGTATAACTTTGAAACAAAATCACACTGTTTCAAATTGCGTATTTTAATGTTGTTTAATTTAAAAAAAATTGAAATTAAAGTAAAATCTTGCACAGATTATATTTAGTCTTTTAAACAAATGCCTTTCAGTCTATGAAATAAGTTAAGTAAGTAAGTAAGAAATCGTAGGAAAAGTTATATTGATTCATTAGACTATTTTCAATAATGAAAATTGAACTATTTCCCTAATTTCTTATAAGAAACAGATTTTTTTTTATACAACTTCAGGTGCTTAATGTATTAGTTTACTTTTATGTTTAAGCTCATCATCTTTTAGATAAAGATAACGAATCCGATCAGATTAAAAAAGGTGTTATTCCAAAATGAATCGTTTTCAAGACTACTACGATGCATGCAGCCGTATTCAGCGCCTAAATCGCTTTATTCCCAGTGGAGCCCCTGGTACTCATTTGACTACCACATGAGGATGAAATGTTGACTTGACCTGGGGCGTAGGAGTGAAATTTACGCGATGTGGGATATTACCTACCAGGGAGCTGGACACCCCAAGTTGAGAAGTCAAAGACTTTACCGCTGTACCATCGCGCCTCATGAAAGTAAACATTTCAATTTCTGAATACTGAATACCACTTAGTCGTGTTCAGTAGCGGATTTACCATCAGGCCGGGGAGAGGGCGACCCGTACCTCCCACACCAGTGTCGAGTCTGAAAAACGACCCCTCGTTGTTAGCATCAAATTTATAACATTTCCAGTAAAAAGCAGTTGTAAAAATTTCATCTATTTTGCATTCGTCATTCTTCATCTTTAATTCCTTCTTTCATCGAACTTAACTTCGGCAACTGAACTGCATCCTATGTTATTAAATTTATTCACCAGAGTGACATCTATTAAACCAGGCATGCTCAACTGTTATTGACAACAGGCCAAATTTTTTTTTTAAAACAACCTCGAGGACCAAATACAAAATAACGTAATAACCTATTTCTATAAAGGACAGACAGACAGACTCACGCACACACTCACAAACATACATTTTATTAGACAAAAAATATTTTTAATGAAGTTACTTATTAATAACAGTTTCATTGAAACTAAGAACAAAAAAAGTTTTATTAATGTTAAGCAAAATTTCTTTTTTCATCTCAATGACTTATTTTCCCGCAATCAATGTGATATTTGACACCTTTTCTCACTGCATATATCATTTATATTTGATATCAAACTAGTGGTTGCCACCCAAAGTTGGTTAGAAAGATATCTATCAGATAATTTACCTCTATTTTTGTTTTTAGTGAGCTTCATTTTTGAGAAAAACTGTTCACATGAATAAGTGTTTGAAAATAGTGAAATCATTTTCATTGCATGCATTCGAATAACTGAAAATCTTGATTGATGAACTTAAAGTTTATAAAAATCAACCAGAGATATTTCACGATATTTTGTCTGAAGGTCACTTATCACACTGAAGTTCAATCAGTTCCATTTGGACCAAGTCTGCAGCTGTCTCTGCATCAAAAGTGAATGGATCCGGAAATAGTTTAAAATCACTTTCATGAGCTGCAAAATCTGCAAATCTTGATTGAAATTCTGCCTCAAAATGGAAATTTGCTTGGAATAATTTTTTATTTTATCCATATTTTCATCTGTTTTACAATTATTCAAATTTGAAAAATGAACACTGTTCCCCTTTGATAATTAATTCTGCCATAGTTTCAGTTTTGTACGAAATGCTTTGATAGGATCAAAAAGATTGTTTATTAACTAATTTTTTCCTTGTAGAATATAATTGATATCATTCAGATGAGCCGAAATATCCACTAAAAAAGCTAATCTAGGTCGTCTAGGAAAGAAATAAAACCAAAGACAAAATAATTGAAATTAAAAATGGATCACTGTAAAAAATTAACATTAACTTTTTAACTTTCTAAAAGCCACGGAGGGCCTAATTAAATTAATATTCTCAAAATTCTTCAAGGGCCGTATAAAATCAGTTGGCGGGCCGGATTTGGCCCGCCGGCCGTATGTTGTGCATGCCTGTATTAAACTGTAAAGTTTAATATTACTTTCATCAATCACAAATCTATTCAACCTTTATAAATAAAACAATTTGATATTTTTCATTTGAAGTCAATAATTTTCATTTCTTTGCTTGCATCTTCTTTTTATAAACATCTTTTGTACATGATTTTGAAAAACATCGTTGTTTTGTTTTCATTTTTTTCATTGTGTTCAATAGAAACGTTACTAAATAAATTTTAGTGGAAAACTTTATTATGAACTAGCAGGGTACGGGCGTTGCCAGGAGTTTTTTGAGGTTTTTCTATCGTTTTTCTCTCTCGCTTCCGTTTCCTTCCCCAAATGCTCTCCCGCTTCCGGTTGCCTTCCCGTTCCCCCTTGCATCCATGCCTAATTTTTTTCAATATGCTCCAGAGAGCTGCTAGCGTTTGAGAGTGTAGAAGTTAATTATAAAGATTTAAAAATTTGCTATTGTAGTGAATTTTTTTTTATCATGTTACATAATAAATTACAATCTATATAAATATATAAACATGTCCTGACTGACTGACTGACTGATAATCAACGGTGAACTGAAATGCTCCATCCTAAGAACGTGAAATTTGGAACTTATATTACTTAAGCACACAATAAGAAAGGGCTTAAAAATTTTGCTCCTGAGGAAATAAAACAGGAAGCTTAACTTTTTAAATACTTTTATTTAACTTCACTCGTCTCTCTGTTTGTTTGTTTGTTTGTCTGTGGTGATCAAATCTTAGAAACAAAATAATTCACCCACTTTTCGACCACCTAGAGCTCTAAAACTTTCAGGAAAGCTTTATTCTGGATGACAATACATGAATTTAGGTTTCCGACATGAATTAGGCATTAAATCAATTAAAATTAATCAAAGTTGTCCGTCAGGGTTAGGGTTAGGGTTATATAACAACTAATCCATTCATCGAGTTAAATTTATGAATTTGGATTTCATATGAAAGAAATAAACAATGAACAAGATTGAGCGTACGGTTGTTTTAGATTCAAAAATTTTAGTTCGTTGACTCAAATAAAGAGGCAAATAAAAGCATTTTTTAAATTTATTTGTTATCTTTACTTGTTTCTAAAAAAAAACTTATCTCAAAAACTAAAAATAAAAAAGTTTTGAAATTGTTTATGTAGATTTTTTTAAATAAAACTGTAACATAGAGAAAAAATTTTAAAACATTTAAAATAAAAATCGGTTTATGAGTTAAAATCGGAAAAAAAACAAAACCCGCGTTACACATTGAATCAATATTTCATGACAGGTTTTACTGTTTATAAAACTACAAAGTAAAACATTTTTTTTACCTTCTTGACATGTGGGACCTCCTGTACCTAAAGGACAAGTACATTTATTCAAACGACCTTGAACTTCTCCGCTGAATGTCATCTCCTCTACCTCCTGACACCTTCCACCATTTAAACATCCGGTCACGAGACAACCATTTTGAAATTCGTTGTTGTTTGAATCAGATTGGGGTGGTGGTGAAGTAGAAGTTATTCGAATGAAAAAAATCAGAAAAACATCAACCCTTGGTAAGGATTGGAACACCGCCATTTTAGTTTTTGTATACACATTTAATTATCATAATATTTAAATGTTATTATATTTAAATGTGTAATTTTAAAATGATCAGCTGTGTCAATACTCATGTATTGTATCAACGATTTGTCTGTTTATATATATATATATATATATATATATATATATATATATATATATATATATATATATATATATATATATATATATATATATATATATATATATATATATATATATGTACATATGATGTTTCTCTGACCAATAGCCTTCGTTCTCTAAAATCATACCCAGCCAATAAGAAGTCAAGACGCAGGTAAGGTTTTTGTACCCAGACAATTATATAAAAAATATATTAATGCTTAGTACACCTTAGAAAAAAACAATTATTTGTTCCATTTTTGTGGGTGAATAAATTATTGTTATTTAATTTCATATAGTTTTTGATGAGAATTAAATATTTTTTTAAAGTAATTATTATCAATATTATTTAGAGCAGAAAAGGTACTTCGCTTCACTGATCTCAAATGACGGAGCATCTGCAGTTTTGCTATTCAACTAATCATGTTATTTAAAAAAAATAAATGTGGAGAACTGTTGAAGAATTTGTTCAGATGGGGTTTTTGAAAATAAAAATAAAAAACTGTGAAAATAAAAAAAATGATTTTTTTGAAAAACTGGGAGAGGCAAAGAGAAATATATAATCTAAGAAAAAGAAGAAGGATGGAAGAAAAAAGGGGAGAGAACAAAAAAAAAAGAACTAGAAAGAAAAAAAGAGTACGGGTAAAGAAAAAGAGAGAGATACCTCAAGGATTAATGTTTCGATCCTTGTTAATATTCATAAGAAATCTCGTAGTGACAGCCGCCATGTCCGCTCAACGTTCGCACGTTAAATCCGCATCGACATTTGTAAATACTCATCCATATCTATCCTCCATCTTTTCTCCTGAATAATTACTTTTCCCCTCCTCTTTCTTATTTTCTTCCTCTATTTTCATTTCCCACTCACATTTTTAATCTTTCATTTTTCACGCATCCCATCCTATTATCACACCCATGCCTTCCTATTATCACACCCATGCCTTCCTATTATCACACCCATGCCTTCTTATTATCACACCCATGCCTTCCTATTATCACACCCATGCCTTCCTATTATCACACCCATGCCTTCCTATTATCACACCCATGCCTTCCTATTATCACACCCATGCCTTCCTATTATCACACTCATGCCATCCTATTATCACACCCATGCCTTCCTATTATCACACCCATGCCTTCCTATTATCACACTCATGCCATCCTATTATCACACCCATGCCTTCTTATTATCACACCCATGCCTTCTTATTATCACACCCATGCCTTCCTATTATCACACCCATGCCTTCTTATTATCACACCCATATTTATTTAGCTTCTATTTTTCATTTAACATGTTTCTATTAATTTTCCACTTTTTGTATGTTCCTACCTTCTTCAACTCTGTTTGACCATTTTATAAAAACACACTTATTCTCCTTTTGCTCCACATCCCCATTTTCTCCCCTCCCACCCCCTCATCGCCCTATGTGTTTCACCATCCCGTAATTCCCTCTCTACCGTCTGCATGATGTAATTCTTTGTTTCCATCATCAGTATATATGAACAAAACGCATGTGCATTATAATAAATGTAGTATGTACTTATAAGAAAAACATACTAGCAATGTAACATCAAATTATAACAGAAGTACAGGAAAGGTATAACATTAAGGAGAAACGGAGCAAGGTTATTATAACCTAATACACTGAATATACGTATGAATGGCAGTAATTGTTTGATTTAAAGAAATTTTAGCTGATTTCATTTATTGAAATAAATTAACATGCATGTCTTCTGATCTGTCATATTTTAAAAAAAAAATAAGAAAAACCACGGAAGTCAAAATTAACAACCTTATACTTACTAAATAACAGAATACTTTCTTATTATTACTTTATAAGAATAGCCTACCATGTCAATATATGAAGCAACAAAATTTTTCAGGCACAAGTAGCGAAATATTTTTAAAAATTATATTCAACCCATGTGACATTCATCACATGTGACATTCAACGCATGTGACATTCAACGCATGTGATATTCAGCGCATTTGAGTAGTCTCATGTTGAGATTTTTTTATAGCATCGACCCATTGCTAAGTGGTTCCTGTCTTATATTTTTATAAATTAAATTTTTGATTTTGTGTTGATTGTATTTATTTTTGTAAAAAAAAGTTTATTCATGACAATGAAATAAAATATCAAACAGAAATAAGTGCAGTAAAAAAGGAACAAATGATCCTGCAAGTCAGAAGCCCTGCACTAAAACTACTGAAAATATAAAGATTAACCTACCATAGATAAATATTGAGTACATTTCAGGTGATGAGCGGATTGATTAGGAACGGAAATGGTTGTGAATTTTTTCAGCTATATATAGATAACTTTTTAAATAATGAGGTAGTTGATTTTGTTCATACTTGTACATAAAAATTACCGATAGATATAAACACACTTGTTCAACTGTCAACAAATGGCTGTTCATCCGGGTAGCGTGAGTTGATTGGCTCATTGGTGGGTGAAAAACTAAAACACATTTTTGTAAAATATTTATTCCCATGATGCGACTTCTATAATTGATACACCATATAAAGTTACATTAGTTTATGAATGACTTTATTAGTGAAAGCTACAGTGTCAGCAAGACCTTGCTGGGAAGAAACCATAATAGGCGATGAATTATACCGGAATGTCAAATATCGATCAACCTACATAGACTCTTAAAAAAATTTGTTACTGGAACATTTGATCTATTTAAACACCATCATTTTAAGTTTTCAGCGTTATATTATCTGGAAAACACATTTTTTCGAAGTTTATAAAATATTAGAGATAGTCAAATTTGACGGATTTTTTTACAATCTTATTATATACTAGCGGGGGTACCCGGCGTTGCCCGGGGTTTTTAGAGGTTATTCTAATGTTTGTTCCTCTCGCTCACCTTTCCTTCCCCGCTTGCTTTCCCGTTCCTGCTCGCTTTCCCGTTCCCGGTCGCTTTCCCGCTTCCGGTCGCTTTCCCGTTCTCGGTAGCATTCCCGTTCCCGCTTGTTGTCCCGTTCTCGCTCGTTTTCCCGTTCTCGCTCGCTCTCCCGTTCCCGTTCAGGGTCGCTTTCCCGCCCTCGGTCCAGGCCCGTAGGCAGGATTTAGTTAGTGGGGGGGCTATGAAAAGTAGTAGGGGGGCTACTGACGAACGGGGGCACCGAAGAAGCCTGAGCGCGAGCACCGAAGGTGCGAAGCCCCTCGCGATAAGGAGATTCGCCAAAGCATTTTGTAGCATTTGACACAAAATGGCATCCAATTTTGGATATCCTATTATGTGATTTTATGATTTCTAAGAGTTGCAATATTGTTGCTTGTAATACCAAAAATTAACAATTTTTACAGGCAATTATGTCAAATAACAGTATGCTTGTTGTTATCTACAATCTTGATTTTTGATGCGGGCATGGCACACCACTGGGATGACAGCACTGAATCAAATTGTTCAAATTTAATTATTGATTAACACAACCGTTATACTGTTATAGTCAACAATACAATAACTTCCTTATTTTATTTTTGATAAAAATTTGTACATCTGTATTAATACAGATAATAATTAATAATGCCAAGAAATCAATAAAATAAAATCGGATTTAAATATTTGTCTTGACAAAGATCAATCCACATTATAATAAAATATACTATTTAGTTTAGCTTCTCATTTTAAGTTACAACACTTACTACACATCCATTCATGTGTTACACATAAAACTTGTCATCAGTTTCTGCACATAGAAGATTAGTTTATATATCAAGTATATCATTATACTTAAATTGTTATAAAAATTTTGTGGTTTGACAGTAAGCTTTAAATTGTTTTTTCGAGTTGATCAGTTCAGCAATATTGGGTTAATAGTATTGCCCTGTCAGACTAGCACTAAAAAGACTAAATTATGAGAATAGTTTGAATTATTGAGAGTCATTTAAAAATCAAAAGCATAAGTTTGTCAGCTAAGCTGAATTAGCTTCTTTTTCTGTTCTAAAACTGTAAGATTGAAGTTATTATAGTATTGTAAGACCAAGTCCATGCACTGATTATGAAACTGATGACAATTTTCTCGTGTAAAACATGAATGGATGTGTAGTAGCTTGAAATGAAAAACAAAACTAAAAAGTACATTTTTTTATAATGTGGGTTGATCATTGTCAAGACAATTATTTCCTTCCAATTCATTTCCTGGACCATTCAGCCTGGTTGAAATTTGTTTTTTAGAAACCTACTTGCAATGAGAGCCTCGTCTGCAATATATTATTCAACATCGTCATGCTTGTCTTGTTTTAGCAGTTGCGTAAACAGTTTAAGGTCGTTGACATCTAAAAACTTGTCTGAAGTTGTTAGAAGGGCAGACACTGCACAAGTCAAACCTTTAGAAGAACCATCAACAAACCTCTCCATCAACTCTCCTAATATACTGTCCAACATGCTAAAATAAACAGCATGAAGCTGATTTCACTCTAGTGAACATTCTTGCTCATCACTCTGTCAAAGGGTAGACATAACTACAGAATTGCCAAAATTAAATTAATTAAAATGCCACGTTATTTTACACAAAACGTTATCGTCGACGTCGCATAGTTATATTGTCACAATGCACAACTGCCACCATTCTTGCCAAAAGAACATTTTCATCATTAACTGCTTCATTTATCGAAACAATCTCATCAGGCACAGCTGAAACAGCACGGTCGTCACACAATGTCACATCTACCGAAACCCGATCGCACGAAGATGACGAGTTGTCGCGGACCGGCTGGCCAACGCTTTCGTGTCGAGAGCCGTCACCGCTCTCACCGCCGCCACTTTCAGGGCCCACGACATGATCCATAGCAGATGTCGACATGGACGAGTGGCCGATATCTAAGTTATCTTCGACAGGATCACCACATCGCTCCTCGCATGACTCAAAAGAAGAAAATGAAGTGTCCGCATCAAAAAAGATATCGGTGGCAGGACTTGGAATGGGACGAATGGAAACGGGCTCACCACTGTAGCCACTGTGTAATTCAAAATCAGTCGCATCACCTGTAACTTCACCGACAATCTCAGGACCCTGGCTACAGGTAGAAGTTAATTTTACCGAAGAATTGTTAAGTTTGGGCTTTACATTTTTGACATCACAAGCTAGTGTTTATATTCTCCAAATAGTTGTAATGTGAGATTAAAGGCATCTCGCTGAATGTTCATGATAGGTGCTTCTCTATGTATATATAAGGCCTCCTGTATTTTTAACCGCAATATATCATTAGAAGAAGATAGTATTGTAGTATTTTCATTCAATATTGATCTTTTAAGAGGAATGGCATTGTGTTCACGTAGGAAATGAGCACGGATACCCCCCGCCCTGAACGTGCATCGTCAATCTTCTAGCCAGAGTTGTTCGAGTATGTCCAATGTAACTAGTTTTATTATCGTGTTGGAAAGGGCATTTAAACTGGTAAAATACGTTGGTTCTCTTGAGAAAATTAGAATTAACCAGATTTTTTTTCAAAACTAATTGATAAGTTTTTTTAGTTTTGTAGTAGATTATTATTTTTTACTGGTGGGTATCAGGAGAAGTGACAAAGAGATTGTTTGAGATAATATCTTTAAGAACTTTTCCATCAGTCTCCAGTCCTCCACGCACTTGGGCTCCATAGTATAACGCTATGGGAAGTTTTTTTTCCACAATCAGCAACGACTCCAATAGTATTTGCGAGGTTTTTGTCCAAAAACACCTATATAGTTTTATCTATTTCAGTGTTTGTAAAATTATTGTTCACCAGTAAAGTTTTAATTTTTTGATTCTCGCGATCAAACTCAATCGAATTCTCTGCAACACGGTATGCTCTGTGTAGGTAGTCATTGATAACATTAACTTTATAACGATCTGGGCAATATCTAAGTGCATTTAAAGTCTCTCCAGTCGAAGACGGCTTCGTATAAACACTTAGTTTCAGACCGGACTGAAACTGAGAGACGAGCGTATCCAGAAATGGTAACGTGAAATGTAATACAGAATGTTCCTCAAAGTATCACGCAATACCATTAGTTCGGAAACGTCGCGGCAACAGACAAAAATATCGTCGACATATCGTCCATACAGAAGTGGTTGTTGAAGAATACCGTTGAACACTTTATTCTCCAAATGTCCCATATAAAAACCTGCAAATGTAAGACCTAATGGCGATCCCATAGCCACACCGTCGGCCTGTACATAGAGAACACCGTCGGGGCCAGTGAACGGAACTTCAGTGGTGTATAAGCTCAATAAATCGGACAAGACACTTTCTTGAAGAGAAGGAGGAGGAGAAAAGTTGCTGTTATGGTAAACGCAATTTAAAATTATCTTGATAGTTTCAAATACCGGTACATTTGTGAAGAGACTTTCCACGTCCAAGGATGCAATAATGCCATTAGATGGTTGAGAACTTCTTATTAAATCGATAAACTGAGAGGTAGATTTTAAACTCTATGTTGATGGACAATATGGAGCGATCAGGTTATTAATAGATTTTGAGAGAGAATATACAGCAGTAGGACACTGCGATATTATAGGTCTTAATGGAAATCAGTTCTTATGTATTTTTATGTTGCCGTAAATATAAGCAGGGCCGTACTCGCCGATGATCTGGCAAAACCGAGTGTCTGGATGTAATTGTGAGTTAGCAATAGAATTAAATCTATTGGCATTTCTCTTGAGATCGTCCAAAGAACTAAAACTGATTTTTTTTAACTTATTAGTATCCTGAAGAATAACATTGATTTTATTGATGTAATCAGAACGATTCATAAGTGTTGGTTTTATCAGCCTTTCTGATAATTATTTTTTTATTCTCTTTTAAGGATTTTGCAGCTTTTACGAGTTTCTGAGGAAGATACTTTCTTTTGTCGTTTCGATGTCATGAGCACTTTGAGCCTCGGATTACAAGTTAAAGAACCTTTAGAAACGAACTGCATAATTTTACGATATAGCACTTCTAATTCAGTTTGCTTTACCAGGGGGTCGTATCTTTGCTGAACGTGGCAGTTATAACCCATCTCTAACATTTCGAGTTCATCAGGAGTAGGTGTATAGTCTGAGATATTCACAAAATGTTCAACTTTTTCTTCAAACAAATATTACCTCCATACAGCCGAAAAAGCTTGCTCTGAATGACTGATCTTTTTTTAGAATCAAGATGGTTAACAAAAGAAGTAATATACAAGTTAAGATCCGTTTGCAATGAAGAATTAATAGGTAATCCTGCAGTATAGCGTCCTGAACCGATTTCGATGAAAAAACGGTTTAAAAAACTGTTCAATAAAATAACCATAGAACATTATCAAAACATATTACGAACAAGTATTTTACAGAAAAACTTACTAAAAACCGACTTTAAGCAAAAATATCCAAAGGCAGTGTTGACACGCGGAGTAATACAATTCAAGGAATGAAAAGCAAGGAAGAGTTAATATTGAAATAAAATAATAAAACAACGAATAAATTTGAAACATTGAAAATAAATTGATAATTAATATATATGCAAATAAATTAAATATTAAATAATTTAGTTTAAACAAATCTAGCAGTCAGTGGAAACTTATCTATGATAAGTTTATTTTCATTAATTCAATATCTAAAATTACAAAAATAAAGTAAGAAATAAATAAAAAATAACATCAAATCATTATAATAAAAATGAAATCTCCTCGACCCGCTGTGGTGGTGGAGGTCGCTGAAGTCTCTCGCGGTCTTGCTTAGTCATAATTAATAATTGCATGCACGGTGCACACGTTGTACCACTGAACACTGCTGCGTGATTTCAAGTGAAGGAAGCCGCTGGGGCGTACTCAGGGCCGTACAGAGGCGTAGCTAAGCTCTTCTGTGCTCGGGGACAGAACACAAAATCTGCACTCCCTGCACTCTTTTGTTTTTTGCTCCCGAAAAAAATTGACCGGGGGGGGGGGGAGTAGGAGCCTTTTTTCTCATATGTTTTGACAAACCCTCTTTTAAATCCCCCCAATGGCTAGGTACAGTAAAATAATTAAAAAAAACTGTCACCCTTGCCCCTAACTGGCCTCACTACGCCTCTGGGACCGTAGAGTAGGAAAGCAAAAGAAAACAGTCATATCTATTGGCGTTAAAATGCTAATGCTTGCATCGCTGCTATTCGTTAAGGTTTTGTTGGCTCTGAAAAGAGCCGTTTCTTGGCTCTGAAAAGAGCCGTTTCTTGGCTCTGAAAAGAGCCGTTTCTTGGCTCTGAAAAGAGCCGTTTCTTGGCTCTAAAAAGAGCCTTTTAATGGTTACGCCTTCTCGAGAGTTAATTCGGATAGTTTTCAGAGAGTGTAACGAGGAAGTTGGCAAAAAGGTCCTCCTTGCTGTAGTAGTTTGATTTTCCGCTCTTAATTTATTTTTTTTACTGTTTTTTATTTGTCTTAAAGCATATTGACAAAACCGCCGCATTTTAAGATACTGTTTTAGACATGGAGCGGGTTACGCAACTCGTACTTCTAAAGCAAACTAATATTTTTCAATTTTTTACTTCCAAATTTTTTTCCCTAAATTGTCTATTTTTATTTTAAATGTGTTTAATTTTTATTACCTTTATTCCTACTGTTCACTTCTATCGCTATTGACAAATAGATCTTCATCGGGAACTAGGTTAACTTCGGGAGTAATTTATAAATGTCCTAAAGTGCTATAATTTTTGTTTTTTTTCCAATTATTTTTGTTGTAATTAGTCTTTATTTCCCTTATTTATGTTTTAAATATCATTTTCGTTAAAAAACCGGCCATTTTTCATCGAAATCGGTTCAGGACGCTATACTGCAGGATTACCATATAGGTATATATATATATATATATATATATATATATATATATATATATATATATATATATATATATATATATATATATATATATATATATATATATATATATATATATATATATATATATATATATATATAGCAAATTTTGGCAATAAATTTTCTTCTATACATGCTCGAAGAAAAACAGCTCTAAACTTAAAAGAAACAACTTTTTTCATAACACGTTCCACTTTTCTAAACTGTGGAACAAGACGAGCCTCAAACAAACTATTGAAATTCATAGTTAGAAATAATTTTTATTACATATAATGCCGACGCGTTTCGGAGAGAAACTCTCCATTTTCAAGGCAAATGAAACGTAAACACAACGGAAAACCAAAAGCACAGAAAGAAACGAAAATGTTGCTCAAATATTCGAAAAGCAAAAGAAGAAAAATAAATAATACAAATAAAATAGAAAGAAAAAATAAATTTATATATAATAATAAATAAATAAAATAAAATAAATAACGAGTAAAACGAAACAATCATAAGGGGGGGAAATAAGCAAGATACGATCTACTTCTTTCGCCTTCGTTGTGTGATATTTACGTTGTCTATCACATGTTGGAACATATCATGTGTAGAATCAATATCCAACGATTCTGGTGCATCAGTACCGATACATTCTTCAGCAGCCAGTGAAACCGCAACCACATCCGTCGTCTCCAACGTGTGAGATCTGTCAACCTCTCCCTGAAGCAAATGCTCATCGTTTTCATCGGGAAGCAGATCAAGACGGGAACAGTCAAGACAACACGTAGCTGAGCCATCAGTCACAAGCTCAGAATCAATGACAGGACGGGCAGACGGGGCAGCAACAAAACTAATTGAGGAATCAAATAGTTTTAAAGTGGAAGGAAATGTATCAAACTGTTTATTAATAGAAGGGGCAAGTTTTTTAATAAACAGAGCCTCACGAATCTTCAGGCGTGTAAAGTTATTTTCTCTAAATATTATTGTAGTGTTTTCATCAAGAAGTTTTCGTGTTGGTTTACAATGGTGTGAAGTGTTAAAATGTTGCTTTATTGCACCGTTCTGAATGTGCATAGTGAGCCGTCGGGCAAGACTTGTGCGGGTGTGACCTATATATGTCTCCATATATATATATATATATATATAAATATATATATATATATATATATATATATATATATATATATATATATACTAGCGGGGTTACCCGGCGTTGCCCGGGGTTTTTTAGAGGTTTTTCTAATGTTTGTCTCTCTCGCTCCCGTTTCTTTCTCCACTTTCCCGTTTTCGTCGCGTTCCCGGTCGCTTTTCCGCTCTCGGTCGTTTTCCAGCTCCCGTTCGCTTTCCCGCTCAGAAGTTTTGTTATCGATTTTCTTTCTTGCTCGCGTTTCTTTCCAAGCTTGCTCTCCCGATTCCAGTCGCTTTCCACGTTCCCGGTCGCTTTCCGCGTTCCCGGTCGCTTTCCCGTTCCCGGTCGCTTTCCCGTTCCCGGTCGCTTTCCCGTTCCCGGTCGCTTTCCCGTTCCCGCTCACGCTTGCTCTCCCGTTCCCGGTCATGCTTGCTCTCCCATTCCCGGTCACGGTTGCTCTCCCGTTCACGCTCATTTTTTCTTTTCCATTCTTTCATAACTTCTGTTAGCCTATAAAACGTAAAATAGATTTGCTAAGACTATATATATATATATATGAATGTTTGTGGGTTAGTTTGTCTATTATAGAAACGGGAAAGCGACCCGGAACGGACAGCGAGCGGGAACGGAAAAGCAAGCGTGAGCGGGAATGGGAGAGCAAACGTGAGCGGGAAAGCGACCGGGAGTGGTAAAGCGACCGGGAGCGGGAAAGCGACCGGGAGCGGGAAAGCGACCGGGAGCGTGAAAACGACCGAAAACGGGAAAGCTAACGGGAGTGGGAAAGCAGATGGGAAAGGAAACGGGAGAGAAAGAGACAAACATTAGAAAAACCTCTAAAAAACCCGGGCAACGCCGGGTATCTCCGCTAGTACATACATAAACACACACACAGACACACATACATGCACATACACATACATACATACACACATACATACGCACATACATATATATATAGTTCCCGCTCGCTCACCCGCTCCGCTCCTCCCATTTTGTGACGGATTTCAAATTTTTTTTTTTATTTGACTTTCCCCTTGACTCTCAAGGTTGTGTGAAAATTTCATTACGATCGGATGAATGGTGTAGCAATGCCTAAAGGACATTAATATATATACAAACATTCATTTTTATATATATAGATATATATATATATATATATATATATATATATATATATATATATATATATATATATATATATATATATATATATATATATATATATCGCTTTTCCGCTCTCGGTCGTTTTCCAGCTCCCGTCGCTTTCCCGCTCAGAAGTTTTGTTATCGATTTTTTCTCTTGCTCGCGTTTCCTTCCAAGCTTGCTCTCCCGATTCCAGTCGCTTTCCGCGTTCCCGGTCGCTTTCCCGTTCCCGGTCGCTTTCCCGTTCCCGGTCGCTTTCTCGTTCCCGGTCGCTTTCCCGTTCCCGGTCGCTTTCCCGTTCCCGCTCATGCTTGCTATCCCGTTCTCGGTCATGCTTGCTCTCCCATTCCCGGTCACGGTTGCTCTCCCGTTGCCGTTCCCGTTCACGCTCATTTTCTCTTTTCCATTCTTTCATAACTTCTGTTAGCCTATAAAACGTAAAATAGATTTGCTAAGACTATATATATATATATATATATATATATATAGGATTGTTTGTGGGTTAGTTTGTCTATTATAGAAACGGGAAAGCTACCCGGAACGGACAGCGAGCGGGAACGGAAAAGCAAGCGTGAGCGGGAATGGGAGAGCAAACGTGAGCGGGAACGGGACAGCGACCGGGAACGGGAAAACGACCGGCAGCGGGAAAGCGACCGGGAGCGGGAAAGCGACCGGGAGCGGGAAAGCGACCGGCAGCGGGAAAACGACCGAAAACGGGAAAGCAAACAGGAGTGGGAAAGCAGGTGGGAAAGGAAACGGGAGAGAAAGAAACAAACATTAGAAAAACCGTTAAAAAACCCGGGCAACGCCGGGTATCTCCGCTAGTATATATATATATATATATATATATATATATATATATATATATATATATATATATATATATATATAGATAGATATATATATATATATATAGATATATATATATATATATATATATATATATATATATAGATATATATATATATATATATATATATATATATATAGATATATATATATATATATATATATATATAATACATATATATGTGTAGATATGTATATATATATACACATACACATACATACATACACACATACATACGCACATACATATATATATATATATATATAGTTCCCGCTCGCTCACCCGCTCCGCTCCACTCATTTTGTGACGGATTTCAAATTTTTTTCTCTATATTTGATTCCCCTTGACTCTCAAGGTTGTGTGACAATTTCATTACGATCGGATGAATGGTGTAGCAATGCATAAAGGACATGAACATATACAAACATTCATTTATATATATATATATATATATATATATATATATATATATATATATATATATATATATATATATCGAATAAACTGTGGAATTAATTTATCTTTGAGACTTCCTTTAAGAAAGACAACTCCCATTTGGCAGAAACAACTTTCCGAGCTAAATTCTCGACCTTTCGGTATAAAACTCGCTGTTCGAGACTACAATTAGTCAAAAACTTTAAATTTTTATTGTCAGACCGACTGACCGTTTCAACTATATCAGCCATCATCAGGGTCAAAAGTAAACAAAAAAACAACCAAAATTGTCAAAGAATTAGCTCGAAAATTTGTTTCTGCCAAATGGCGAGATGTATTTCTTAGAGCATGTCTCAAAGATATATATATAAATATACGAGAAATGTTGTTTAAAACTAAGATTATGCGAGAAAAAGTTCAAGTTGACCAAATTTAGAAAAAAATTGACTTCTTTTGGGAGTCTGTGAATCTGTCCTTTATAGAAATCTGAACCGCTGGGGCGATCGTAATGCAATTTGGCAAAGAGGTAGTTCTCAGAGAATGGAAGAAAGTTGAAAAAGCTTGGACTCCTTTCTCCAATTCCCCGGCTCAGGGGAGCCAAAAAACCTATCCGGGCCAAAAGTGCCTATACATGATCACTGTATAGGTTTTCAAAGTACTGTTTACAATTGCGTAACAGGCATTACTTGCTTGAAAGTCTTGCATAATGTGACCGATTGTGTGTTGTTACAAATTATTAAGAGATAGATGGAAGTAGGAGCGGGAACGGGAACGGGAGACCGAACGAGAACGGAAAACCGACTGGGAACTGGAAAGTGACCGGGAACGGGAGGAGCTAGCGGAAAAAGGAAAGCGACCGAAAGCGGCAGAGCAAGCGGGCAAGAAAACTGGAGCAAGAGAGAAAAACGATAGAAAAACCTTAGAACACTCCGGGCAACGCCGGGTAACCCCGCTAGTTATATATATATATATATATATATATATATATATATATATATATATATATATATATATATATATATATATATATATATATATATATATATATATATATATATAATCAAAATGAAAAAATACTTATTTACACTAAACTATTTTTTCTCTATATTTACAGTTCTTTAGGATTCTTTTGTATCCATTTATAGATGATGTCGTGGCATATTTCCGAGTTCAGTATGGTTTGGAGTGTAGTTGGTTTTTGGACCCTTTTACAAAAGTTCCCAAGTTCCATTCCTAGATGTGTCGTTTCTTTGCAGTGCTGCAACCAGTGCTCGATTGTTTCCTCTGTTCCGCAGGTTTCGCACAAACCTTTCTCATGAAGATTCAATCTCTTCAAATTTTGTTTCAGCCGACACTTTCCGAGTCGGAGTCGGGAAATGATGACTCCCTTTTTTCTGTTTGTTGCCTTGAATTTAATTTTATTGGAAACTCCTTTTTCGAGAGACCAGTAGTGTCTACTTTGTTGAGCAGAGTCCCATCTGGTCTGCCATTCGTTCAAAATCTCTCTACGTATTGTTTTTTTTATGTCAAATATCTCTGGCATAATCTCAATCTTTATTTCGGGATGTTTGGTAGCTTCTTTGGCAAGACAATCTGCCATTTCATTTCCACGTATGCCCTCGTGGCTAGGTACCCAAATCAGGGTAATTGTTTTCCCTTCTTTTGAGAGGTTGTATGCTAGTGTTAGGACTGATGCCACAAGAGCAGATTTTTGAGCATTTGCGGAATTTTTCAATGAAAGCATAGAGCTATATGAATCCGTAAATAGGGCTATTTTAAGTAGACCGTCTGGTTGTGCCATCCACTCCAAACCGCATTTTATAGCGTTAACTCAGCCGTATAAATACTAACGTCATTCGTGACTCTTTTAGCCATTTTCATATCTTTTTCCGGGATATAAATTCCCACAGCTGCTACATTGTCTATCTTAGATGCATCTGTGTACATATGTGTTGAATCCGTATATGTAGAAATCAGTTCCTTAGCTCTTTGGAGAATTGACGGATCATCCTTCTTTAACCCCACCAGTCCTTCGTTAAAAAGAAGTGGAATAAGTTTCCATGGTAGAGTTAAAGAAGGAGTTAAGGGGACTGGGTTGAATTTGTCAACTAATTTGTTCAATGCCGTTGTTTTTTTGGCTGCTGGTTGTTCAGCTTCTTTCACTTTTCTGTGAAAGAACCATCGCCATTTAACCCTTCTTGTCCTTTGGAAGGTACAAAGACGTCTTTTGCCGGATGGTTTGGAATGATCTTGGTTTTAGTGGCAAGGTTTGTAATTAACATCTTTCGTCATATATCGAGTGGAGGATCTCCGCATTCAATTTGTAAAGCGGCCAAACTGGTTCCAACCATTGCCCCGCAAGCTGTTTTTAAGGCACTATATTGGATTTTCTTGAGTCTTTGTTTTTGAGATTCTGATGCACTGTCAAATGCTTCGCAGCCAAACTCCATCACTGACCGTATGGCGCATCGGTAGAAAAGCATCAGTGTTTCTTTGTCGCATCCCCAGCTTTGTCCTGTCAGGCATCGCATGATGTTCAATCTCTTCTTGCAACGATCAACGATCTTATCAATGTGTTTTTTCCAGGTTAATTTTGAGTCAAATATTATACCGAGAAATGTAGCTTCGCTCTTCCAACTGATTTTTTTGTCATCCATACAAATAGTTAGGGAATTTCTTCGGAATTCATTGTATTTTGTAAAACAGACTGCTACCGATTTCTCGGTTGATAGTTTGAATCCCCAATTGAGAAAGAATGTTTGGATTTCGTTTAATCGAGTCTGTAAGACGTTTCGCATAGTATGTGGGTCTTTTCCTGAAATCCATATTGCTACATCGTCCGCAAATATAGATGTCCGAATTCCATGGATTTCTTGACAAGGGATGTCGTTCATCATAACAATGAACAAAAGGGGGCTCAGAACAGAACCCTGTGGGGTACCATTTTCCAACAATACCGGGTCTGACAACGTGGATCCCACACGAACCATGGCTTCTCGATTGTTCAAGAAGCTATGGATCCATTTTAAAATCCTTTCTCTGACACCAAGTTTTTCAAGCTTTAACAAAAGCCCCTTTTGCCACATTAGATCGAAGGCTTTTTCTAAGTCCAAAAAGACCGCCAGTGTCCCACTCTTATTCCACATCGAGCGTTTAATATCGTTTTGTAGTCTAAGGATGTAATCTGTGCATCCTCTTCCTTTTCTAAGCCTGATTGTTCACGGTTTAAGAGATTATTTTGCTCCAGGTAGAACCTTAACCGATTTGCAATAATTCTTTCAGTAATCTTGCACAATGAAGATGTTAGGGAAATAGGTCAAAATGAGTTGGTGTCTGCAGAATTTTTTCTCGGTTTTAGTAGCGGAACAATTATGGATTGCTTCCATAGTTTTGCTACCTCTCCTTTGGACCAAGATATGTTTGTCAACTCCAAGAGCTTATTGAGACCTATCTCGTCAATTTGTTTTAGCATCTCATAGCAGAGATTGTCTGGACCTGGAGATTTGCCGTTTGCACTTTGCATCAGAGCTTCCGTAAATTCTTTTAAGGAAATTTCTGTGTTTAACTCATGTGGGTCGTTTTCGCAAGAAATGCCAGATCTGATGGTAAAGGTAATTTTTTTTTTCAGAGCATTTTTCCTTTGAATAAATCTTAGATCAAGATTTTTGTCTCAGTCGCTTTGTCAGAAAAAACGGTTTTATCTTCACTCAGTTTCAGAGCTGGAACGTTAAAACCTGCATGTGTGTGGACCATATTTTTCACCGTTTTCCACATGGTAGTCTGACTAGAGTGTGAGTTAAGAAAGCTACAGAATGTTCGCCAATGGTTCTCTTTTGCTGTTCTCACTATCTTCTGTGCGATTTGTTTCAGTTCTCGATACCGTTCAAAACCAGTCGTAGTGAGTATAAGACTTTGTTTCTTGCTCTGATTGCGCTTTCACATTCATCATTCCATCATGGTACTGGCCTAAGTCCTGATCGTCTTCCATTTCTGGTTGGTATTGATGCTATGGCTGCTTTGTTCAGACCTTGCGTTAACATGTTTGTTGCTTCATCAACATTTGTGAAAATTTGGAGTTCATTTAACACTTCTGTTGAAAGCTGTTGGTCTTTGTACCAATCGGCTTTCTCCAGGTTCCATACCTTTCTGTTGTTTACCTCGTAATTGACCTTTTTATTTAGTGTGATCAAAACCCCGACACAAGGCTTTTTGAGATAAAGAAGGAGAGCATATTGCTAAATCTATAGAAGTTGTCCTTTCGCTGGGAGTCAGGTGGGTACCTAATCCGGAAAAAGGGCAGCAAGGCCATACTGATCTAACAATTTTTCAATTAATTTTCCTCTATTATCTGAAGTTTCAGCACCGAAAACAACAGAGTATGCATTGAAGTCACCTAATACAATTGAGTTGGTATAAATGAATGACTTTTACAGTGTAGATAGCAGTATTTGATGATTGGCATTTGGTGGAACGTATGCATTGATAATGGTGATGTTTGATCCCTTTTCAGAAGAAATGATCACAAGTAGTGACTCATATTCGTTTTGTTCTATGGTTTGCGAGGTGTATGAGATGCCTTCTCGGAGGAGTGTTGCGACCCCTCCTCCTTGATGGAAACCTCTATCCAGCCTGCCAATATTATAGCCTGAAATACTAAATTTATTGCCTTCTTTCAGCCATGTTTCCTGCAGGGCAATGATGTCGGGAATTTTTTCCATTTTCCAAGAAAGATATTTAGTTCGTTGACTCTCGCTCGAATACTCTGACAATTCCACTGTAAAATGGTAAGGTTGTTGTCAGTGTTGGAAAAAGTACTGTGTTTCAGTACTTAAGTAAAAGTACAAGTAACGCCTCAAAAAGTTACTTAAGTAAAAGTAAAAGTATTTTCTAAAAAATGTACTTAAGTAAAAGTAAAAAGTAACAGCACTTTAAAGTTACTTTTAAAGTAAAAAGTAAAAGTACTGAAGCCGCTTTTTGTAATGGTCATTCGTCAATCATCTAACTCTATTTTATCATAATTCCATCGTCTTTCAAACGCTACTGCGTTGATAAAACTGATAAACTAATTGATAACACGCAAACTAATGAAAAAATTCTATTTTTACGTGCCTTTTTGTCAATTTTTCGTATTTCGATACATGCGCTGGATGCCCGCGTATCACGTGTTTCTTCAAGTTTGACGGAAAATTGTGGAATGCTAAACACATAATTACTAATCATCTGCGTCCCGATATCGTTATCTCGAATTCAATCGAGATTTCAAAACGATACGGGATTCCCGTATCACCATTGAAACGATACAGCCTGCGGAAGAAGTCTCGTATCGATATTAATTGGCGATACTTAAAATTTCATTCTCGATTAAAATCCCGAAAAATATCGGGATTTTTTAAAAATATTTTCCAATAAATAACGAAAGTCATACATATTTAATTAACGATTGTCACAACTGTGAATATTTGCAATTGATTCATCAACATTGATTAATTAATCTACCTATTGACAGAAGTTTATAACTATTATCATCCCCACTTTAAATTCGGTTTTCCAGACAGCCTGTAGCCCCATTATTTACTATTTTTAGTCTGGGAACCGGCAGCAAAAAAGCCACGCTCCTCTTAGGCTGCTAGTCGAGCTCTGCATACTACTAATATTTAATTACTTTACTTTAGGTTTGCCCAGCAAGCATGTGAATCTGAACGTTTTAGCTTCCATCGATTGAAATCTGAACATTTTAACTAAATATGGCCATGGGCGTTCGTAATTAAGTTCATTGTTGTTACGCGCCTATCATCGCCACCACTGCTCACGTTCGCTCCTTTGGAAGATTCCATAGTAGGTAATCTCGAACAATCTATTGTACACATGTACACCAAAACAAGTATGACCGCGAAAATCTTAGCTCCACCCACAAGCTTCAATACTACTAACTACTAACATAATAGTAAAATGGGGTTCGAAAATGCATGCGTTAATAATCATAGATAATTAATACAACATCAATTTAGACTTTATGTCGTTCTATTAATTTTTTACAGAACTTTGTAACGGTTTGTCCTGGAAAAGTAACGAAGAAAAGTAAGTCCGAAAATATTACTTCGTTACAAGTAAAAAGTACTGAAAATAATCTGTACTCCGTTACAGGCAAAAAGTACGTCTGATGTACTTAAGTAAAGTAACGCGTTACTTTTACTTCGTTACCGAACAACACTGGTTGTTGTCCATGTTTGGTTTTTTAAACTGGTTTATCCCATTTTCTAGAGGATTCAAATTTTAAGATTCGGAAACTTCTATATCTCCAGGGTACGACTGAAAGCCATTGTATTTAAGAATGTTATTGAACATTTGTATGATGGTTTCCTTACAGCTTCCAAGGGCATTTGTGGTATGTCTTTTGTTATTTCCTGAATCTCCTCGACAAGCCCCTGTATCATTGGCAAGCTCATTGGTTCATAACGTTTTTCTGTCTTTTTTTCATCTTTTGATGCTTTCTTTTCTTCTTCTTTGTTTCTAGTAATAACTTTTTTTTCCTTAATATGAGTTTGTGTGCCAGGCGTTTTCTTTTCAGAACCGCTCTTTTTTGGTGTGTCTTTGGACATTTGTTCTGGCTTTTTCTGTGCTATATTTTTTTTTTGGTAAAAGGCTTTTTTGTCACAGCTTTTTTCAAGGCAGCAGCATAAGAAATATCTTTTTTCGCAACAGCTGAATTGACTTTCACGGAGAAAACATACTTTGGACAGACCTTACTTCTTGTGCAATGTCCATTCTTTCCACAGCTTGCGCATACACGAGGGCGTTTTTTTTCTCTTTTTCCTTCTCAGGACATGACTTGGAATCATGATCTATGGTGCAAAGCGGACATTTAATTGCATTTCTGCAATCCTTTGCTTTGTGACCAAAACCCTTCCATTTGAAACAACGAATTGATTCTTGTACATAGGGGCGTGTACGAAAAACTAAGTAGGCGAATCTAACTCTTTCCGATGCTTCGCCTTTGGGGTATGTAAAGATTACAGCTTTTGTTGTGCTTACTACTTTTATTTTTTTTGTAATTCGATACGCAGTTGTACTCCCGGTCAATGTCTTGATGTCTTCGTTTGTCAGTTCCAGGGGAACCCCTGTAATGACAACCTTTGAAACAGGTTCGGGTCTTGTCTTGAATACCTTAACTGGGTAGTTTTCTACTTTGGACAAAGAGAAGACATTCTTTTTTTCTTTTGCCGAAAGGACAAGCACACCTAACCTTGACCCTCGGGCTTTTATTTCTACTTTTCGACCCAATAAAGCGTCAAAGAATTTTTGCACTTCAAATGGGTCGACAAGTTTTTTGGCCTCTATAATTTGAATATGAATCATGGCTGCTTCAGACGTTTGTGGAATTTCTGTGCGTGGAGATTTTTCAGCAATTCCATGAAAGCGTTTATTTGCTGGTTCACTTTGTTGCTCCGTGATTTCTCCGCTTCGAACTCTCTTTATTTTTTCCCACTGTCTCCCAAACTTTTCCATCATGTTTTCGGTTTTCTAACACGACAGTTTTTGTTCTTTCTTCCATCGGTTCTTCGCTCTTTGAGTTGGAAGTTATTTTCTGCATAGAAGTTGTCATTTGAAATTACTCCTGTTTATTTATATTTGAATAATACTGTGCTGTCGTTGATCGATGATGATCTGATTTGTGATATGTAAACCTAATCGTTTAATCGTTTAATCGGACTGTCTGTTGTCCAAGGGTATATATATATATATATATATATATACATATATATATATATATATATATATATATATATATATATATATATATATATATATATATATATATATATATATATATATATATATATATATATATATATATATATATATATATACATATATATTGATTTCCAATAGTATAACTTTTATATTCTTTTAATTTGATAGGTAGAGTGTTTTTTCTTTTGTTAGTGTGCTAATTCTTTGATAATTTCGGTTCTTTCTGTTTGTTCACTTTTCTCGTTTACTTTTGACCCTGAGGATGGCTGACATAGCTGAAACGGTCCGTCGGTCTGACAATAAAAGTTTAATGGAAAAGTTATTGGCTAATTGTAGTTTCGAACAGAGAGTTTTGTGCAGAAAGGTCGAAAATTTGGCTCGAAAAGTTGTTTCTGCCAAATGGGGAGTTGTGTTTCTTGGAGCGTGTCTCAAAGATAAATTGATTATTTATTCGCTCTATATATATATATATATATATATATATATATATATATATATATATATATATATATATATATATATATATATATATATATATATATATATATATATATATATATATATATATATATATATATATATATATATATATATATATATATATATATATATATATATATATATATATATATGTATATATACTAGTTGACCCAGCAAACGTTGTTTTGTCTTATAAATTATTTTGGTTTTTTTATTAAATGTTTAATGTCGCTTTCCCGCTCTCGGTCGTTTCCCAGCTCCTGGTCGCCTTCCCACTCCCACTTGCTCTCCCGTTCCCGGTCACTTTTCCTTTCCCAGTCGTTCTTTCGCTTTCGTTTGCTTTTCCGTTCCCGCTTGCTTTTTCGTTCCCGCTAATTCTGCAGTTACCGTTTCCGTTTGCTCTCTTGTTCCGCTCATTTTGTGACCGATCTAAAAAATTTATCACAATAACCTTCTCTATTGCCTCGCAAGCTTGTGTGAAAATCACATTACGATCAGATGAATGATCCAGAAGGGACTTACATACTTACATACATACATACATACATACATACTTACACACATAATCTCAGAGATTTATATATATATATATATATATATATATATATATATATAAATCTCGTGTCATAGTGTTGGAAATTGAACTCCTCCAAATCGGCTAAACCGATTTTTTTGTTATTTATTCAAGTTGCATATGTTATATACATTAGAAAGAAAAATGAACTTATATATATATATATATATATATATATATATATATATATATATATATATATATATATATATATATATATATATATATATATATATATATATATATATATATATATATATATATATATATAATCCTAGTAGAGTCTTATATATATATCCAAGGGTCTACGGCAACACCGCCTCGCCTAAATGCAAGCGCTCTTACCAACTGAGCCACCGACCATCACCAATAAATGATGGCTAGAAGTCTCAGTCTTTCGGAGCTACTTAACATTGACTTCTAGCCATTATTTATTGGTAATGGTCGGTGGCTCAGTTGGAAAGAAGTATTATTTCGTTGGAGTCCGTTAGCTGAAGATCGAGGTTGTGCTTGTTGGGTGTAGATAGGTAGTCCCTGAAAGATGAGCTGCAATGAGGAATACTTTCTGCTAGACAGTCACCAATGTTTGAGAAGTAGTTGTTGAAAGAATCAGCAATTATTAAAAGATCAGTACATTTTTCATCATTTTGTAGTTTGAAGTAGTCGTTGTCATCACTTTGTTTTTTGTCGAGGTTGATGATGGAGCCAATTGTTTGCCAAGTTTTTCTGGAGTTGTTTTTGTAACTCGTATATTTTCCATTATAATAATTCTTAATAGTTATGTCTTTTATTTTTTTAAATTTATTTCTGAAAGTTACGAAAACGTTTTTGGTGTTTTCGTTAGGATTTTTTATGAATTTTTTGTATAATTTTGATTTCAACTTGCAGGCGTTAAGAAGCTCGTCAGTCATCCATTCTTGTTTAAATTTTAGTTTTCTTGTTGTAGGCTTATGTTGGAAGCATAGATTATAGTGAGATTGGTAAATTTTTTGAAAGATGTTGTAGGCTAGATTAACTTCATTAAGAATACAAGCGTTATAAACCTGAGACCAGTCAAGATTATTTAAGGTTTCTAAAAAATGCTTCTTGTTTTTTTTTTTCAGAAACGTTTCGAGCTAAGAACGGTGCTTGATGGTGGGTTTTAGGAAAGTTTCCGATTGAAAGTAGAATTGGCATATGGTCCGAGATATCGTAAGTAATAACTGAAGAAAAACTGTGCTCCAGCGAGTAGTTCACAAATAAATTATCAATTGTGGAAGAGGTAGTACTTGTTGTTCTGGTTGCTCTTTGTATGACAGGGAGAAAACTTAAAGATTGCATCATGTTGACAAAAAGAGAAGAAATTTTGTCTTTTTTGTTGAGATCTATGTTGAAATCTCCAGCGACGATAAAACGTTTTTTGGGCTTGAGGGTACATGAGAGAAAATCAGAAAGCTCTTCTATAAAGTTTAAAGGCTTAGTGTTAGGGGGTCGATAAATTGAGCAAATGTTTAGTTTTGTTTCTTTGTAGCAGAGTTTGATATGTATGTATTCGAAGGTTGACGAAATAAAGTTACATTCGACTAACTGAAAGTTTATGGTTTCTTTAACGAGAAATCCAACTCCACCACCCGGTCGCTCATCTCTATTTTTTGTTATTAACTTATAACCTGGAAATTTAAAGTTTACTTGATCGTTTTTAAGCCATGTTTCTGTTAAAGCCATTAATGTGGGTTTTAGAATGTAACATAACGTCTGAATTTCAGCGTAATGTTTGTTCAAGCTTCGACAATTAATATGTGTTATATTAAATAAAGTTTTAGACAGTCTTTTTTCTATTGATTCTAAAGTGTCATAATGTGTACAAACATTCATTTATATATATATATATATATATATATATATATATATATATATATATTATAAGGAAACATAGCGTTGATATGTTTTTAAGAGCCACATATATCAGAAACTTGGATGGCTTACAATCCACCACGAAATAACGCAAATATAAATGTCTCAACTTCAGACTCGAACCCACGACTGTCGAATCGGCAACACCGCCTCGCATCATGCCAACTACCCTACATGATTAACAACCACTGTTTTAAATGGCGGTGGAAGTGGGGCAGATGGTAAGGTAGTTGGCATGATGCGAGGCGGTGTTGCCGATTCGACAGTCGTGGGTTCGAGTCTGAAGTTGAGACATATATATATATATATATATATATATATATATATATATATATATATATATATATATATATATATATATATATATATATATATATATATATATATATATATATATATATATATATATATATATATATATATATATATATATATATATATATATATATATATATATATATCTTATATATATAAATGAAATGTTTGTTTGTTTGTTTGGACATAAAATGTAAACGGCCAAACAGATTTAATTGAAATTTGGCACACTTATGTATCTTATTCAAGCGGTGGTTTTTGTAAAATTTTAAATAAATTGGTTTCTCCGTTGATGTTTTATGGACAAAAAACGTTTTTGGTCAGCGGTAGTAAGTTGGAGTAAATTTTTTTTCTACAAAATAAAAATAAATTAATTTATAGTTAAATTATACAAAATATTTTTAATTTTTTTTTCTTAAGTTTTAAAGGTTTTAAACATAAATATTAAATTAAATAAATATGTGTGTTGTTTAGTGCCGCCCATAGATATCTATGGTGCCGCCGGATACCTTTGTTTTGATTTCATAGAGCTCATTGAGGCTCGACCTCTTCCGTTAATACTATTACCACGGCAATGCCGGCGCAGTAGCAATTTGGGTTTTAGAATGTAACATAACGTCTGAATTACAGCGTAATGTTTGTTCAAGCTTCGACAATTAATATGTGTTATATTAAATAAAGT
>OZ022245.1:15702069-15914569 GCA_963978895.1 Erpobdella octoculata | reverse complement strand
TAAAATTTGACCATGAATGGATGAACTTTACACTTTTTAAACACTGCCGTAAAAAAAACATTCTCTATCGTAATTTTTTAAAACACCCATCAGAAGAAAATAGAAGAAAATTCATAACTTGTCGCAATAAATTTAAATCGTTAAAAACAACCACAATCAAACAACACTACTCTTCTAAATTTGAATCTTATGAAGGTAATATTAATGCAATCTGGAAATTGATAAAAAATTTACTAGGCCAATTCAAATCAAAAGAGCATCAGGAAAATTTTCTCACAAATGATGGATCCGAAATAAGTTCACCTTCTCTGATTGCTGATATGTTTAACAAGTATTTCTCAAACATTGGGTCAAGCCTTGCAAAACAAATTCACTCTCAGGGTTCTTATTTCACTGACTTCCTCAAGAACCAAGTGGTCGATTCCATGAATGTCACACCAGTAACATCAACTGAAATCCTCAAAATTGCAAAAAGTTTAAAAACATCTAGAAGTTGTGGTCCAGATGGTATTGATCCTCTAATAGCAAGTCAATCTATCCAACTAATTGTCTCTCCTCTAACATCTCTGATCAATAGTTCCCTAACATTTGGAATATTTCCTGACCAATTGAAAATTGCTAAAGTTGTTCCACTTCATAAATCCGGTGAAAAAAATAATGTAACAAATTATCGGCCCATTTCAATATTATCTTATTTTTCCAAATTCTTTGAAAAAGTTATGCACACAAGATTATACAGTTGCCTATCAAAGTTTTCTCTCCTTTCACCATACCAATATGGATTTAGAAAAAACCACTCCACATACATGCCACTAGTTGTTCTTCAATCCAAAATCGCTGAAGCTCTAGATCAAGGAAACTTTGGCATTGGCCTATTCCTAGACCTTGCAAAAGCATTTGACACTGTAAATCATGAAATACTATTGAAGAAGCTTGAGTACTATGGAGTCCGGGGAGTTCCTCTTGACTGGTTTCGGGATTACATGAAGAACCGATCACAATATGTCTGCTACAACAATGTGTTATCACAATCTTTACCCATCAACTGTGGCGTACCACAGGGTTCTATATTGGGTCCACTCCTATTTATTATATATATCAATGACTTACCTTTAATTTCTAACCTGTTCAGTTTTTCTTTATTTGCTGATGACACTAGTCTGTTTGCTTCTGGTGACAATTTGAACATTTTATTTGACAGCGTTAATAATGGTCTCATATGTATTTATGATTGGTTTTGTGCCAATAAGCTTTCTTTAAATGTAAAAAAACCAACTATATCATATTTCATCCTAAGAGTAAATCTATTATTACAAAGTCATGTCTCAGCATTTCTGGTGTTTCTATTACCCGTGTCACCTCATATAGATTTTTAGGTGTGTTTCTTGATCAACATTTAACATGGACTGATCACATTAAGCATGTTAAATCTAAAGTTTCTAAGTATATTGGAATTATGTATAGATTACGTCGTTTTATAGACACAAAAACTTGTATTATGTTGTATTATGCATTTGTCTTTCCCTATATTTCTTACTGCAATATTGTTTGGGCTTCTAATTACCCAACTCGTCTTCTTTCTTTACACATTTTGCTCAAAAGACTCATCCGTATTATTTTTTTCTTACATCCTCTTTCTTCTTGTAAGTCAAAATTTACTGAACATAAGCTTTTAAACATTTATCAAGTCAATCTGTTTCAAATTGGTTCTTTTATGTATAAATATTCTAATTCTACTCTACCTCAATCCTTTCATGATTTCTTCCTAAAGTCGTCCGATATTCATACTCATTTTTTGCGATCATCTAATCTTTTCCGTCCAGAATTTTCAAACACAAGACTAAAAACCTTCTCTATTAAATGTTTAGGTCCGCGTACATATTCAGTCATCCCTATTTCAATACAGTCCTCTGAGTCCTTTTCATTATTTAAATCTCGTCTTAAATCTCACTTATTAAAATTATAATATATTCTATCATCTCAGATTTGAACGTGTATTGTTTAGGTATATTGTATATTATTAAATGTTAAATTTTGTTATTTTGTTCATCTTAGTAATTTATTTCAGTTATTTTACCATTCTAAATTTATTGTATTGTATGTACCTGTATTATTATTATTTGTAAATGTTTCATCTGCACTGGTCATCCTCAAGCGAGATTCATCTCTTCGGATGTTCCTTTTGGGCACTACTCATTCATTTTTTGTTGCATGCTTTTATTTCAATTTTTATGTGTTTCTTTAACGTGTTTTTGTATGCCCAATAAACAATAAACAACAATAAACAACTTGTCTTGGAAAAAGGCGTGTGCTAAATGTCGTAAAAAATCATATATAATTTCCTGTGTATGTATTTATGTATGTGTGTGTATGTATGTATGCGTGTGTATGTATGTATGTGTGTATGTATGTGTGTGTGTGTGTGGGTGTGTGTGTGGGTGGGTGTGGGTGTGGGTGGGTGTGTGTGTGTGTGTATGTATGTATGTATGTATGTTAGCAAATTCGCATACGCGGCGGCCGCAGGTATCAGCAATTGATAAATTTAGTGCGCGCATGCGTCTAATAATAGTTAATACTACCTATTACTCAATTGTACACTGTCAGTCCTGAAGATAAATAAAATATTTTAAAAAAAGTTTTAAGTTTTAAAATATATGCTGACCCAGCAAATAAGGCTGTTCCGATATGACTTTTTGCCGATTATGCCGATACCGCGTATAGCCGATTATTAAAATTGCCGATACCGATTATGATGCCGATTATTTTATAATTACTATTTCTTTAGTGAAAATGCTTCTTCCGAAACATACCGCCATAATACAAGCGCGTGTTTTGCTGCTTGCATGCGCTAGCCGTGATAATTCAACCAACGTTCACACAACCATAGAACAATAATTATTTATTAAAAATCCAGAAAGATTTGTCAAGTCATTCAATGTTGAAACTAATTATAGTATTGAAAAGAATAAAATAATAATCCAGTAATTAATTCTAAACTAATAAAAATACAAAATGGATAAAAATTTATATTGAAGATAGCTACAGTTCAAGAGTTAATAAAATAATTAAAGCCAAGTTGAGGTAAGTTATATTTAAGTATTAATAACATTTTTCCCCTCTCGGCGAGCAACGATATATATATATATATATATATATATATATATATATATATATATATATATATATATATATATATATATATATATATATATATATATATATATATATATATATATATATATATATATATATATATATATATATATATATATATATATATATAGTTTATTTCGTGGTGGATTGTACGCCATCCAAGTTTCTGATATATGTGGCTCGTAAAAACATATCAACGCTATGTTTCCTTATAATATATATATATATATATATATATATATATATATATATATATATATATATATATATATATATATATATATATATATATATATATATATATATATATATATATACCTTTGATTTCATTTTTATTTCTATTATTTCAACTTTCATTCCCTGCACGGTGATAGACTTTTTTATCAGTTGCCGTACTTTCACTAGATAATATACGAACCAATTTTTAACAAATTTTTAATCGGCACCGATTATTTTTCCCGATAACCGATTATGCCGATATGTCAATAATCGGTCCCGATTATGCGTACGTCGATTAATCGGGCCCAGCCTTACCAGCAAACGTTGTTTTACTTTATAAATTATTTTGGTTTTTTTATCAAAAGTTTAATGTCGCTTTCCCGCTCTCAGTCGTTCCCCGCTCCCGGTCGTCTTCCCACTCCCGCTTGCCCTCTCGTTCCCGGTCGCTTTTCCTTTCCTAGTCGTGATTTCGCTTTTGTTTGTTTTTCCGTTCCCGCTTGCTTTTTCGTTCCCACTCATTCTGCAGTTACCGTTTCGGTTTGCTCTCTCGCTCCGCTCATTTTGTGACCGATTTAGAAATTTTTACAAAAACCTTCTCCGAAATTTACATTACGATCAGATGAATAGTGAAGCAATGTATAAAGGACTTACATAATTCTGCAGTTAACGTTTCCGTTTGCACTCTTGCTCCGCTCATTTTGTGACCGATTTAGAAATTTTTACAAAAACCTTTTCCGATTGCCTTGCAAGCTTGTGGGAAAATTACATTACGATCAGATGAATGGTGAAACAATGTATAAAGGACTTACATACTTACATACATAAATACTTACACACATAATTTCATATATCTTATACTAGCTGAGACCCAGCAAACGTTGTTTTGCCTTATAAATGATTTTGGTTTTTTTATTAAAAGTTTAATGTACAAAATTAAGACAATTTAAAAAAATCAATCTCGAAGAGCAATCGAGTTTAAAATGCCCGGGGTTTTTGAAAGTTTTTCTATCGTTCTTCTCTTTTGCTCCCGTTTCCTTCCCCGCTTGCTCTACCGTTCCCGTTTGCTCTCCTGTTCCCGTTTACTATCCCGTTTCCGCTTGTTTTCACGTTCCGCTATTTAAAATATTTTTTTAAATTATTTAAAAAAGTTATTTTGGAAAAACAATAAGATACAATTATGTTCTTTTTATAGGAAAATGCAACAGATAGATCTTTGTCAATTATGGATGAAATTATATTTGTTTTGTTTTATGAAGCAACTAAATAGGAAATAGAATAAGACTTAAAGAAATATATATATATATATTAATGTAAAATCGCTGTTTTTACGATAGGTTTTCCCATTGATACACGTTAAAGGACTTGGAATAACTATTATGGACGTTATTAATAGACCAGAAGGTATAACTAGACCTAACAAAGCTTCATTTATTATTTTCCAATAAAACTGCAAAACCATTCTATTGAGCCCGGTATACGATTTGGTGATATCGTAACATTGGTGTCAGAATTGGGATACAAGAATGGTTTTGAAATCATTGGATGAGCTTTGGGCGAGTGAAATGAAAGACGAGCTGGAGAAACGTGGCCTGAGCGATACAGGTAAAAAGGACGAACTTATGGAACGCCTCTTAGCCGCGTTAGTGAATGAAGGCTATGGACCTGACGACGACGAATATCTATTCGATATTGACGAGGAAGCTGTGGTCAAGCGAAGGAAATTAAAGAACAAATTGCTGGAGGAAGAAAGACAACGAGCGAGAGAAAACATGGCAGCACAGGGGAAGACAGGAGAAGGAATGATTCTTGGCCACAAAAACAAAGTAGCAGCAGCCGATACAACGGTTGAGAGTTTGGTCGCAGGGTTGGCTGAGGCAGTGGTGGAAACGGTTCTGGACCAGCGGGCTGCTGGTGATGTGGGTTGCTGCGGCGAAACCCAATTTGAACTGGAGTCCACAAGCTGTGTCTCAGAGCATGTGACGGATGACGGCCGTACAGACTGCACAAGTCAGGTGGGTCATGATGATGAGCCTGTCAAAGACGGTCATGATAAGGAACCTTGCAAAGATGCTCAAGATGAACCATGCAAAGATGGTGACAGTGATACAGTCGGTTTGGACGTCAAAAACTAAACTAAAGAAGATGAGAAGAATGTTGAAAACGAAATGCAAAACGATGAGGATGAAAGTGACGATGATTATTATAATAATGGCAATAACAACTATAGCTTTCACCCATACAGCGACGGTTCTGAAACGGAAGCCTCCATAACAGACGACGGCACCGAATATTCAGGGTCAGATTTTAGTGAAGAATCTGACTCGGATGAAGCAACCGAGGATTTAGAAACGGACGAAACTCCAATGGAAAAATACGTCAAAGTTAACTTGACAAAAAAAGAAGACACTGATTTGAGAGACGATGGCGATAATTTGAAGAAAGATCCGCTGGACGATACAAAAGTTGACACCGACGAAAGAGCCGAGTTGGAATGTGAAAAGAAAACGTTCGATTGTAGCTTGGAAGAGAACAAACATGACGGCGATGAACTTCTCCAAAACAACAATAGCAATGCAGCAAGCAAAAACTCTGGAAAAGATGAGACAAGAACAGAGAACGGTACCGAGGGTTTTAAATCAGATGAATCCACAGAAGATTCTAGATCAGATAGACTAACAGTCATTGTAAAATCAAATAACAGTTTGATGAAGGAATTTATTGGATTTATGGAACGACGTGTTTTCGAAAAACCTTTTGAAGAGTTTCTTGAGAAAGATCTAAAAGATGTGAAGGAAGAAGAAAAAGCAGACAATTCCGATAAACCGTGCAAAGATGTTCAGGACGAGGCATGCAAAAAAGGCTGTGATGAACCGTGCAAAAATGGCGACGATGAGCCAAAGAAAGACTCTGTTGATGAGCCAAAGAAGGACTGGAAGAAACTGTGTCAAACGGTCAAGAGACTTGACCATGTTGTTTGCGAATTGCGGTCAAAGCCACGAGTAAAGATCAAGGTATTTTGGTGTTCGTGGCCGAGTCGCATTTCTTAAAAGCGATATGCTGTTCGGGACGAACAGAATTAAGAAGGGGGTAATAATGTAAAATCGCTGTTTTTACGATAGGTTTTCCCATTGATACACGTTAAAGGACTTGGAATAACTATTATGGACATTATTAATAGACCAGAAGGTATAACTAGCCCTAACAAAGCTTCATTTATTATTTTCCAATAAAACTGCAAAACCATTCTATTGAGCCCGGTATACGATTTGGTGATATCGTAACAATATATATATATATATATATATATATATATATATATATATATATATATATATATATATATATATATATATATATATATATATATATATATATATATATATATATATATATATACACACATACATATAGCCATATATATATTTATAGCTATTCAATAAATATGGCTATAAATCGATACTTCCAACACCTCCCTCTCTTTATAGAAAATCATATGGTTTTCTACTGGGGTCCAGTACTATCCGTTTTGGAGGGTTGCAATAACGTTTACGTCTTGCCTCCGGTTTTATTCCTGTTGGAATGTGTGTCAACTCCTCCGGATTGACTTCATTATCCATATGGCTCGGAACATGGTCTCCTTGTCTATTCTCCGTAACCCTAAGGGTTGCGTTTATGTCTGGTTTCAACATCTCTTCCTCTCTTCTTACTGGGGCTTTTTCTCCATCACTTTTATCTTGCAGAGGTACTGGGATGTCGAATGTCTCAAACATTTCTTTAAGTGCTCAATCTAAATTCCTTGGTCTTAGTTGATTTGTATGCCTTTTTGTAATCCTTCTGTCAATCAAAATTTCGTAAACCGTTTTTCCAATTTTTTTTTAAATCTTCCCTGGTATCCATCTGGTATGGCTTGGATTTTTATAATCTTTAGCGTACACCGCATCTTTTTCTTTAAAGACTCTCGGTCTTGCCCCATTCCTTTTGTCAAACTGTCTTTTCATGCAAGATTTTTTTCTGAATACTTTTTGTCTTTTTTAGTACTTAGTTGTAAGTCTGATAGTGGTGTTCTAATTTGTCTCCCCAAAAAATTTTCTGCGGGAGATTTTTGATGTGGACTAGATGGACATGGTGTAGATCTATAACACAATAAAAACTTTTGCACCAATTCCTCGGTAATTCCTTCACCTTTTAACTTTTGTATGGTTCATATAGAAAGTATCAACAAATCTTTCTGCTTGACCATTACTTTGTGGATGAAAGGGAGGTATTCGGATATGACTGATAAATTTTGACTGACAAAACCTTTCAAATACCATAGAAGTAAACTGTGTTCCGTTATCTGATACCAATGTCTTGGGAAATCCATACCGAGCAAACATTCTGTTCAGCTCGCGAATTGTCGTTGCTGAGGTAGCCGCACTCATTTGTATTATTTCTGGCCATTTTGAATATGCGTCCACAACAACCAGAAACATTGAATTCTCCATTGGTCCCGCAAAATCAATGTGAATTCTCTCCCAGGCCTGTGATGGTTCCGGCCATGGTGACAACGTGTTTTTATAGGCATTTTAGCTGCTTTTTGACATGCATCACAGGTTTTCACCATACTTTCAATATCTCTATCGATTCCATGCCAATACACGACTGTCTGGCCAGCATTTTCATTCTCGTAATTCCTGGATGACCCTGATGTAGCATCCTCAATATACTCTGTTGCAGTTTTTTTGGAATTTCTGCTCTTACACCCATAAATAGAATGCCATCATGTAAAGTCAAATCAGTTGCTTTACTTTGGAATGCATTCCAGTTTGATCCAGGTTTAACTTCTGGCCAAAATCCCTTTTTAATGATCTCACTTAACTCTCTGAGTTCAGAGTCTTCTTCTGTCATAATTTGAATATCTTTCTTACTAACAGGTAATTGTCTCATTGTATCCTCTTGTATCATTGTGATGTCTTCGTTTACACCTGCTATTATCAAATCCTGATTTCCTGTTGTTTTTTTGGAATCAATGAGTCTTGATAAGGCATCAGCTTGACCAAAATTTGCTGTTCGTCGATATTCGATCTCAAAATAATAAGCTAAGAGTATCAGTTCCCATCTCTGCAGTCTGTTTGCAGCGTGTGCAGATATTCCTTTCTTTGAATCAAATACTGACAAAAGAGGCTTGTGATCGGTCAATAGCGTAAACTGCTTTCCATAAAAAATCTATAAAATTTTCTTACCGCAAAAACTAGGGCCAAAGCTTCTTTTTCTATTTGGCCGTAATTCTTTTCTGCTTGGGTCAGCGCACGGCCTGCGTGAGCAACTGCTTATTCTGTTTCATTAAGAAATCGGTGTGAAATCACTGCTCCAATTCCGTATTCACATGCATCAGCAGCTATTACAATGTCTCTTTTGGGATCATAATGCGTCAGCAATAAATTTGATTGTAACACCTTCTTAAGACTTGTGAAAGATTCCAGGTGTACTCTTAACCATTCAAACTTCTCATTTTTTTCCAAGTCATCTAGTGGGCCTCTCATTTGTCTCATCTTTGGTACAAAAACAGAATAGTAACTAACCATACTTAAAAACGATTTTAACTGTTTTCTGTCTTTTGGTGGGGGCATTTCTACAATTGCTGTTATTTTTCCTGGGTCTGGTTTTCGGCCTTCTTTGCTGATAATATGACCTAGAAATTTAATCTCTTTCTTGGCAAAAGAGCACTTGTCCATCTTGACTCTAAATCCAAAATCTGAAATCCGTTTGAATAGTTAAAAAACATTCATATTGTGTTCTTCCAATGTTGTGCCGGTCACAATTACATCGTCCAGGTAAGCCGCACAATTTTGTAACCCTGAATTTAAATTATTCTTTCCTGGAAAATACCTGGTGCACTTTTTACTCCAAAGGGAAGTCTCTGGTACTGATATAGACCTTTGGGAGTGTTAATCGTAACGAGCTATTTTGACGATTCGTCCATTTCCAGCTGTAGACATGCATCAGCAAAATCTACTTGAGTAAACCAAGCTCCTTTGTTTAATTTTTAAAAAATTTCATCCGGTGTTGGAAGTGGATGTTGGTGCATCTCAAGCGCGTCGTTAGAACCTGTTTTAAAATCAGCACAGATGCACACCGTTCCGCTTTTCTTTGGAACAACCACAATCGGTATTCAACTTTTTTAAGAACTCCTTCATTGACTAGTCTTTCAAGTTTCCTAATGGTTATTTCTTCGTAAGCAAAAGGTATTTTTCGTGGTCTGCAAAATTTTGGCTGACACTCTGACTTAAGGAGCAATCTTGCCTTCTTTTTACTGCAATGGCCCAATTCTTCTTTGAAAACATTTGCAAACTCTGTTTGTAAACGAACATCTAAACTGTTTTCTTCCTGCGAAGGTTTTTCTGCAACAGAATAACGGATTGCATCAAACGCTTTTATCATTGGTGGAAGTTGATCCATCCATTCAATTCCTAGAAGTTGTGTTGTATTTTTGGCCACAAAACAGCGTCCATTGCCTGTGAATCCTGCGCACGAAAATTTGGTTTGAAATTCACCTAGTACTTGAATTTCAGTACCGTTTGCAGCACCAATTTTTGTTGTTGCCTTATCTAGCCTTGATGAACCAATCTTCACCCAAGTTTTTCTACTGATGATTGTGACATCGGCTCCGGAGTCCAGTTGCATCCTAATTTCGACATCACCAAATTTCACCGTGGTGTATCTTCTACTGGCTGCTATAATTGTTCGCTTGCTGGGAAATTTCTTGACTTGCCGTATTTCTTGTCGTCTATGTTTGGGCTTCTCTTTCTACTGAAATGTCTTTTGGGACTTTTATCATCAGTTCTGCAGTTGGCAGCAAAATGTCCCAGTTTTCCACAGCGAAAACAAACATTTTTCTTTACGGTTGAACCCCGGATTTTTTGGCTGGAAGATTTTTTAGGTGATCTTTCTGAATAGTGATTAACCTTACTAACTAAGGTATCTGAAATCATCATTTGTTCTGTATGTAACAGTTTTATCCTTTCACACTCTTTAATAAGCTCTTCCAGTGAGCACTCTTGTTCTACCCTGCTTAGTGTTAAAATATTTTGGATCCTTCAATCCCCATATAAAATGTAAGCACATACTGGCTTCTTTTGAAAAAATTTCCCATTGTGCTTCGTTGCACAGTCTGTTCACCCTTGTGCCGAATGCCCTGAAAGTCTGTGAGTCCCTTATTTGGACGTTTTCAAAATCAAACCGTCTTTGATGAATACTTTTTTTATTACCAAACAGTTTTTCTAGCCAACCTTTTGTCTCCTCATAGCTTAGACTCTCGAATGTTCTCGGCAATATACTACCCTTAAGTAGCGGGTATTCGTTTTGTTGAAGCTTCCCGGTCAGAGCTGCTCTTTTTTCTGGATCGCTCATTGATGCGCCTCCGACTGACTGAACAGCTTCTTCAAATCGCCGAATCCAATCAGTGAATGTAAGTCCTTCATCTGGATCGTAAACAAATTGCTCAATTCGTTTGTAGAGGTCTGGTCTTACTTCGACGGATCTATTGCCCTGCATCATTGAAATTAACTGAAGAAATTTTTTCTCAGTTTCTTCTTTTTCAATTCTCTTTTTTTCTTTTTCTCGAGCTTCTTTTTCAAGTTTTTCTTGTTTTTTTCGAGCTTCCCGCTCAAGTTTCTCTTTTTTTTCTCGAGCTTCTTTATCAATTAGAAACTTAAGCAATTGTGTTATGTTTGAATCTTGGTCCTTTGACATCCTGGTCGCCAATTGTTATATCTTTATTATTCTAATTAAATGATAATAATTAAAATCTAACTATTGTGGTTGCTAAACACTTATTAGATCTTCAGTCTATTATTGATGAAATTACATTTGCTTTGTTTTATGAAGTAACTAAATAGAAAATAGAATAAAACACACACACATATATGTGTATATATATATATATATATATATATATATATATATATATATATATATATATATATATATATATATATATATATATATATATATATATATATATATATATATATATATATATATATATATATATATATATATATATATATTGTTATAATATTCAGGTTCTTTGAAAATGGTCCTTTATTTATTAGAAGAAATACACACTTAATCAAAAACTTGTGTCTTAGTAACTGTACCTAATTAAGACTGGTTGATTGAAATTATGTAAACAATCACTCTATATTTTTTTATGTTTTTCTTAATTCATAAAGTCATCTGAGGTTTATGAGCTTTGATAGGAAATTATATAAACCGTAGATATAAAACTACCCCCTTCTTAATCCTGTTCGTCCCGAACAGTTTCATTGCCTCCATAATATTTGGCAAGGCGGTCAACATGGATTACTTTCAACTTAGTACGTTGGCCCTTTTGAATCCGGTAGATGACATCATTGATCTTTTTAATAATTCTATGTGATCCTTCCCAGTCTTGTTGAAGTTTAGGTGATTTCCCAATTTTGCGTTGAGGATTGTAGAACCACACCAAATCATTTTCTTTAAACTCTTTCATATTTGATTGGCGATCATACCAAGTTTTCATTCTGTCGCTGGCTGCCTTGATTCTATTTCGGGCTATGAAATGAATTTCATTTAACCGACCCCGCAATTGTGCGGCATACTCGCTTTCCGATTCTACTTTGTCTCCCGGACTTCCAAACATAAGATCGCAAGGAAGGAAGTCGCATCTCCCGTCCAAATAACATTTTACTTGGGGTGGCCTTCGTCGTGTTTTGAACCGATCCTCTGTAAGCCATCAAAAATAACGGAATGTGTTTATCCCAATCAGCTTGGTTTTCACCGACCATCTTAGACAAGTGCTGTTGAATAGTTCGATTAAATCGTTCCACCATACCGTCAGACTGAGGATGAAGAGGAGTTGTGCGGGTTTTATGTATGCCTAAAACACGGCACATTTCTCTAAACAATTGGCAATCAAAGTTCCTGCCTTGATCTGAATGGAGCTCTATTGGTACTCCATAGCGACTAACCCAGCCATCAAAAACAACGTTGGCAACTGTCACTGCTTCTTGATTAGGTATAGCAAAAACCTCTGTCCATTTTGTAAAATAATCTATGACCACAAGAATGTACTTATTGCCAGATTTTGATGCTGGAAATGGACCTGCTAAATCTATAGCAATTCTTTTAAAAGGAGAACCTACATTGTACTGTTGTAAATGGCCTTTTGTTTTAGCGTGTGGTCCTTTACTAGCGGCACAGGTATCACATTTTTGACACCATTCCTCTACATCCATTTTACAGTATACCCAATAAAATCTTTGGCGGATCTTGTCCAACGTTTTATTCATCCCTAGATACTCCGGAGTGCATTTGTTGGAGCACTTCTGGCATTTTTACTTTTGGAATAATTAATTGCAAAACATTGGTGGAACCATCAATGCTTTCCCAAATTTTTTTAGAGATCTGTTCACACCCTTAGAGAGTCCCATTGTGCCCAATACGATTTAGTAGCAGGACTCAATTCAGAAATCTCTTTCCGGTCAGGTTTTTTCCCTTCTTCCGTCCGTCTCAAAATCGGCCCTATATCATCATCTGTTAATTGTTCGTCTCGAATCACTTCATCTGACCAAGTGTCGTCAATTTGAAACCGTACCTGAAAACACTGATTATTTATTTTCTTCCCCTCCATGCGAATGCAATGCTTACATTCATCATTGCAAGGTCGTCGTGACAGTGCGTCAGCATTTTTGTGCTGTTCACCCTTCCGATGCAGAATTTCAAACTCGTATGATTGTAAACGTTCGATCCACCTAGCCACTTGTTTTTCTGGATTTTTAAAACTTAAAAGCCATTTCAAAGCAGCGTGATCCGTTCTCAACAAAAACTTTTGACCATATAAATACTTGTGAAAGTGCTTAATAGAATCAACGATGGCTAATAACTCACGTCTGGTGACGCAATAATTGCGCTCCGGTTTCGACAAAGTTCTGCTATAATAAGCTATAACCTTTTCATTGCCGTCAACAATTTGACTAAGCACTGTCCCTATTCCTTTATTACTTGCTTTGTGTCTAATACAAAATCTTTTCCAGGGATTGGATACGACAGAACTGGCGTCAAACTCAAAGCTGTTTTTAACTGTTCGAACGCCTATTGATTTGCCTCTGACCAATCAAACGGTGCATTCTTTTCTGTAAGCTTATATAATTCCTTTGCAATGCTGGAAAAGCTGGCTACAAATCGTCGATAATATGTGCACAAACCAAGAAAGCTTCTTAATTCCTGAGAATTTCTCGGAACAGGCCAATGGTTAACCGCTTCAATTTTCTCAGGATCAGTTCCTACCCCTTCGGCAGAAACTATATGACCAAGATATTTTACCTTGTTTTTGAAAAGTGCACACTTTGCCGGATTTAGCTTCATACCAGCATCCCGGATCCTTTGGAAAACTTTTTAAAAATTGTGTAGATGCTCTTCAAACGTCTTTCCAACAACAATAATGTCATCCAAATAAACAAGACACGTTCTCCAATTTAATCTTTGTAACACATACTCCATAAATCGCTCGAAAGTTGCGGGTGCGTTGCACAAGCCAAATGGCATCACTGTAAATTGCCACAATCCTTCACCTATTGAAAAGGCAGTTTTCTCGCAATCCTGGGGATGTATTCCCACCTGCCAATATCCGCTTTTAAAATCTATAGTAGAAAACATTCGAGATCCCGCAAGTGTATCGATGGTGTCATCGATTCTAGGCAGAGGGTAATTATCTTTTTGTGTGACCTCGTTTAACATTCTGTAGCCAACACAAAAACGTAGCGGGTTATCTTTCTTCTTAACAAGTACTACCGGTGAACTCCATGGACAATTGGATGGTTCAATAAATCCTTGTTTTTTTCATCTTTTCCAGCATCTTTCTAGCTTCCTCTCGCTTTGCCAGCGGAAGCCTTCGTGGCAGTTGACGAATGAGCTCTGTATTACCAGTTCGAATTCGGTTTTCAACGATCTTTGTTTTTCCATTGCCTTCTTCTTCAATAGCTATTATATCACAATACTATTCAATCAACTTTTCTGCTTTGTCATAGTCCATTGATTTTAGTGAAGTTTTAGCGGCTTCAAGCAGTGCCTGAATTTGCGAGTACTTCATTTTTATTATTATTATCATTTCCACCAATCACCGTGTTACATGCCAATATGTGGTCGACTGGGCTGCATACCGCAATTTCGTCACCTTTTGTTAGTCGCTTGTCGCATTCTGTCACATTCATAACTCTGACTGGCACGTAGCTTCCTGACTTCGTTCGTACCAGTGTTTTTTCCGATCATTAATCCATGTTTTTCAACTCCGTTCAAGGGCTCGATGAACCCAACAACTCTTGAGTTCTTATGGCTTTCTATTTTTGCCCAAACCAAAGATTCCGACTGAGCAGGTACAACGATGCTCTTTGTTACCAATACTCGTTTCACCGAAATCATTTCGCTTTTATAATAAACAGGTATTTCCAAATCCCCCTGTCTAAATGTTTCCATTTTTAAGTCCAATGCAAAACCATGTGCTTTCATAAAGTCAAGCCCAAGTAGACACTCTTCTTCCATGTCGGCAGCTATAAACTGATGCTGAAAGGTTTTATTTCCCAGCCTAATTTTAGTTTGAATTTTACCAACTACTGGGACAAGCTCCCCAGTTGCAGTCTTGAAACACGTATTTTATTATTTTCTAAGAAAAACCAAAATACTGAATTTTAACGTTTTCACATTTCCAGCTATTTAGTTTTGAAGCAAATAATCTTCTTTTCTACCCACATGAGGTCCCAAAGCAAAACTTTAAAAAAAAAGGTAAAACACGAATACCTACATTTTTATTTCATGAGTGAATACTTAATATTAATTTTTACATCTATAACAAACAGCTTTTTGAGTAGCAGTTATTCTAAAATACAATTAACCCTATTTTCCATCCCACCTGCATCAAGCTGAATCTGATCAAGCGACCTCTGACGCCGTTGCAGCCGGGCCATGCAGTGCGCGTGCACAATAGACAATCATGGCAAACTACAACAGTCGTTGCGGCCGACGCGTCACTTCGGTCGTACATCATGACCGACGAAGGTACTCATTTGCGACGTAATCGACGTGACCTCATAAAGACCAGCGAACGTTCGCAAAATTGTGATCTCTATATCGACGATGACGTGACGCCCGTTATGTCATCACCACAGGCTCAACTACCAACGGCACTGCCACGGTGCCTACGAACATCTTCAGGCCGAACTATCTGATTTCGGGACTATTTCATGAACTAACGTTTATATCTTTATATTTGAACGATAGGTAGGCATTAACATAGTATTATTCATTCAATAAACTAGCTCTTTGTTACACATAACCACAAGATTGATTGGATGACTTGCATACGCGAGAAGAGGACAATTAAATTCACTTGTTAAAACCTTGTTTATACACTTTTCTTACTCTTTTTCAGGACCACAGAAGGGAATAATCCACGGAGCGCGTATTTTTTGAAAGGCCAGGGTCTGAAGAAATTCTAAAACATTTAGGAGGAAAGAGTTGAGAAGTCTTCAATCTCCAACCAGTTATCAGCTATTTTTTAAAAAGCAAAAGAGAATTTGAAAAAGACTGAATTTAGTAAAGATACAGACAAACTGAATGAAGTTACAAGCTAAGCAAAAAAGAAAATTTTAAAATGTTTGTTAAAACTGTCAAGAGAAGGGTCCAGGCCCATGGATTCGCCTCTAGTTATAAGTAATTAATGTGTAAAGATTATTTGGTCTTATGAATGTTGGTCAAGTTGAATAATTTGGAGCAGGCAAGTTTCTCGGAACAAGGGAATAAGAAGATCGGAACAAGGAAATAAGAAAACTACAATATACCAATGAGTCAATTTACATTCAATTCCGTTATTAGTTAGAAGATAAAAAAATGGAAAGATTTAATTTATAAAACATGTCAATTTCAATAAAGATCACAATACACCAAATGAATTCATATACGAATTATTTACATTTCAAATTTTTGACGACTAGTCGATTCCGGTAATAATAATAATATAATGAATGATTCATCGAACCACTATCATCTGTTAGGTTGAATGTCAAACAAGCCCCTCAGTCTAGGTACATTGAATACAAAACCAACAAATAGTACTAGAAAAACATATAGTAGGAAAAAAGCCTAGATGTGACAATACGCTTGGTTACGTCCATGCAAGAGCCGGCCAGTCAAATTTTCCTCGGGTCCACAGGTTGTAAGTGACAGCACTGACAGCTCCGATCATGGTGCAAACACTCAGTTTGAAAAAAAAGCTCATCTCTCTTCTTGTCTTCCCAAGTTTCTTCTTCAGTGCTTTCATCTTGTCAATCTCCTGCTGCCTTGTTTGATTTGCTTTCAGTGCTCTGTGAAAAAAAAACATTTAAGAAAATTATTTTATACTACGGCAGGTCATGAAATTTATAAGTAAAAAAATACTTTTCATGTTGCATCTTAGCTTCATGCTGTAACGAACTGGGAGGGTATTGCAGAAACAGATCGCCACATTGAACAATTAGTTTTTCATATGGTAGATCATCTGGGATTTGTGAAAGAAGCTTGTGGACATAGGGCATTTCGCATTCGCATAGCATCACTTCCTCTTTCCTGAATAATACTATCTGTAAGGAATACAGAAACCTCATTTAAATCAAACAACAATTTATGTACACTAAATAATCATACTTATGCTGAAAAAAATTAAACTTTTCCAAAAATCAATTAATCCACTTGGGGTGACATTAATGAAGGTATCAACAACAATAATTATAGCAGATTATTATGAAGGCATCAATAACAATAATTATAACAGATTATTAGGAAGGCATCAAAAATAAAAATTATTTCAGATTAATTTGAAGACATCAATATTAATAATTATAGCATATTATTATGAAGCAATTTCTTATTAACAAGATAATCAAATCAAATAAAGATCCAAACATATTTCTTTTGGCTGCTGAATGTATTTGAAAATAAGCAGATTGCTAAACAAGGTCTGTTCAATTTAACTACTTATTCAAGAAAGGGAAATAAAGCCTTGCATTTTTTTATTGTAGAAAAGTTACTTCTAATCAATAAGATCAGAGAAAAATGGCTGGATGATTAATATGTATGAGTGAATAAAATTTCCATTAACACACATTAAACAGCAACACAAGAAACAGATTAAACCAACATCGGCAGCAAGATAAATTGGCATCAGCGGATGACAGGCTATGAAGAAGTCGTACAATCGTACAATATCTTTGAGATCTTTCAGTACATGACCGTACCACGTGATCAACCAACTCAAGCAGAATATCATTCCCACTTCAGACCTGCAAAGAAACATCAAATTTTTATTTTTTATTTAGTAAAGGAAGATAAAAATTTTTCACTTACAAATAACAGACATATTAGAAGTAAAAAACATTAAAATTTTGACATTTCTCAATTATTTTCTTGGTTATGTTCAACACAAAAATCCTTTTTATTTAAAAAAAAATACTTTTTCAACATATTCACCCTTATGTAACAAAGCCAAGTTCTTCTAAATTGACACACTTTCAAAATTAAAACATCTAAAAAAATGTAACAAACTTTTCAAGAAATTCTTTTAATTTAGGATCTGCTTTGCCAATGATTGGAAGTAAATAATTCAACATATAGTTTGTTTTTTCCATCGTCTTCTCCATGAAATCCCTGAGAAATGTGAGAGTGAAAAAATTGAACTTTTACAACTTTTACTTAACATCACTTTCAATGCAAGTACAATATAGTATCATCAATAATTATTTAAAATTTTAATTGATTGGTTAATGTCAGTTTTCAAAAAATTAAATTAAGAAAAGATCATAATAGACTTCTAGTCTCACAATTAAAATGTTGATGTTGAATCATAACATTCATTCATAATTCTAACCTGAAATGATTTTTACACAACTTGTTTACAATAGCAAATGTCAACTCATCCCCGACCACAAGCAGGAATGTCACCACAACATCGTGAAAGCCCTGCATAACAAAATCGTTGATTGTTTATAACAACAATTTCTTTACTGTATTGTGAACAAGCAAAGTTTCTCCGATTGAAACCTTCTCAACTGACTCAACCGATTCATTTACAGCAGCCTTAATCTTACGTGGGTTCAGAGGTCATTGGGCTTCACCTCGTTCTGGTTCATTTTTTTGAAAACTATTTTGTTTCGGGACCATGGGTTTTTAACACATTTTTGGAAACTTGTTTCTAAAAAGAGAGCTTAATAAGACAATGTGGCCAGCTGGTTGACTGGCTGGTGAGGAAAATGAACTTGAAAACTAGACACCGTAGAGTGATTTTTTGCATAAAACTTGTGGCTAAATGCTATTCCAGAGGAGATTATTCTACTTGCTCCCATCTTCGATTATTTATTTCGTAGATAAAAATTTTCGTCGTTTCCACTTACAAATAATTTTGGTATGGCACTTTTGCGCAGCTGCCTTTCTTGCGTCTCTTCATTTTTGCTTTTTCAATACTGCTCGGTATTCTTGGTTAACTTTATTTCTTTTGACTTGTTATTACGTTTTGTTTTTCCTTCGTGACTTTTTTCAAGGATTGTTGTTCTTCTTTTGTATTTGCCACTGAAAACTTAATTACGTTACCATGGTTACACTATTTTATTTATTAAACATCGGAACATTTTGCCTGCATACAAATGTTTTAAATAATTTTGTTTACTATCACTTTTAGTGAAATAAAGTTTTGTTAACATTACTACAATTTAGTTATAGTTTTCAAGATTAAGCTTTGAAAGTTTAAAAATTTTCTGGAAAACAATTATTTTATAAATAAAAATAATAACTCTCTATGTTTAAAAAAAGAAGTCAAACATAATTATATGGGTGTTAACATTTAACATATATAAATTTAAAAAAAAATGTTGTAACAGAAAAATTTGTAATAGCTGAAAAGTTGGCAAATCCTGAAATATAAGGGATTTTTGAAAACAAGCTCGTTTTTTACAGCTTACTTGTTACTAAATGAAAAAGCTGAGATGATATAAAAACAGTTTATTACTCAATATAGAACTGAAGCAACAATTTTATGATTTTAAATCAATTGTTACATGATATGGATTTAAAAGCAATTTTATGTTCAGGATTTTGATTTCATGATTTTAAATCATTCGATTTTAAATCTTACCCAACACGGGTTATACAAAAAGTCTGTTATATCAAGGGTATAAAAAAAAATTACGTTACTATGAAAAAACAAATTTTATTTTATAGTCTGTCTCTTTCTTCTGTTGTCCAAGATGGGACACAATCTGATCTGTATGGCACACAGCTTATTCAACAGTCTGAATAACTGTTCAGTTTTAGGCACATCAAATGACTCCAAGAATCGTTGAATCCTCCGCAGTGCTCTTAGTGCATCTCTGGACGTTGGTGAAAATGAGATGTCAGGTTAAGAGGTATCCTTGTTGGCATCATCATCATAACTTGAGTCTACTTTAGCTGCTGCAGCAGGACCTTGAACCGCTAAAATAATCTCTGCAACAGTAAATGTTATTGAGGAGGGAACTTGCATATCGCCATCTGGGTAGTTTCCATGTAACACTTGCTGTTGGATGATACTTTAGCTGTTTCAATCAATCAAAAATGTTTTGTATTTCAGCAGGTGGAGCATTGTCAGGGTATGTCTTCTTCTTGGCCAGTCTCACCTGTATTGAAGATATCTTTTTCATTGTAAGTTGCAAGTTTGTTCAGCAGTGAATTTAATTGGAGCAGCATTTCCTTCGAGTAACTAATTCTTAAGATGAAAAAAATACGAGTTCAGCTTTCTGTTGTTCCGAACACGTGCTGATAGCTGACAATGAAATGCTGGCTAATAGATGCAATAAAGCGCCAATAACTGAACCCTGGAATTGAGATACAAGACAATTGATAACTTGAGTGTCACTGTTTTTTTCTCACTGTCATAAAAAAGTTGTATGATGCCGGTCATGCTTTGTGACTGGAACAAGTAAAGGAAAAAACGAGTTTTTCAATACAAACTTTTATTTATTTCAAATACACTTGATTTAGAAATACAAAAGATATTCAAATTACGTTTTTCAGTTTTTTTAGTAAATACCGCTAAATTTATTATAAACATTTTTTGAATTTACAGTGAAACATAAATAAATGCTACTCGAGCTTCAGATGATTTACGCGCTCACTTTGCCACACGATAATCACACTTTTTATCTGTTTAGTTTATTAACATATGTCGAAATTAATTGAATCATGTATTAAATCTTATTCAATATAAAGCTATGCTGAAAGTTTCAGCTTCCTAGCTAGTCAAAAAGCTGGTTAAATTTTACTTTCTGGATTTGCGTACAGAGAAAGCCACAAGCAGAGATTGTAACCTAAATAAAAGTTTGTAATAAATAATCCATTATATATTGGAGCCAAAATTGTAGTACGTTATAGCCAAATGTATGTTACATCCAAATACGTGTTAAAATAACATGTAAGAGGAAGGGAAATTTGACAGGACTAAAATTTCAGTAAGTATAATAAGTAGGTATTGTAAACTGAAATACCTGATGATAATAATAATAAGAAGGTATGTCAACTGAAATACCTGATGATAATAATAATAATAAGTAGGTATGCCAACTCATATACCTGATAATAATGAAGATCAGAGTTGGTGACAAGAATCCACATGATACAATCAATCAGCTGGTCCTGATATGTTAATCTCACTTCTTCCAACATTCCTAAAATAAATGACAGTCAGAAATCTTAAACTGATCAAATAATGCAAACCAAATAGCAGAAATTTTAGTTATAATTTATCGATATGATTTCTATTTGTTGAAACTATTTCATTAAGAAATCAAATAAGATTAGATGTAAACAAAAAATCATTTCAACAGTTAAACAGATTAAGTTCATTCTGCAAGGCAAAAAAATAAACAATGTCAACTAACAGAAATACAAGAAATATAACAATCAAGTATCATATAGATAAGCACTAAACAAATTACTTAGAAATGAATTGCTGCACCATTTATATATCAAAAAGAAATGAATTGTCATACCATTTAAATATCATAAAGAAATGAATTGTCACACCATTTAAATATCATAAAGAAATGAATTGTTACACCATTTAAATATCATAAAGAAATGAATTGTTACACCATTTAAATATCATGAAGAATGAATTGTTGTACCATTTAAATATTATAAAGAATGAATTGTTGTACCATTTAAATATTATAAAGAATGAATTGTTGAACCATTTAAATATCATAAAGAATGAATTTTTGTACCACTTAAATGTCATAAAAATGAATACCATTTAAATATCATAAAGAATGAATTTTTGTACCACTTAAATGTCATAAAAATGAATACCATTTAAATATCATAAAGAATGAATTTTTGTACCACTTAAATGTCATAAAAATGAATACCATTTAAATATCATAAAGAATGAATTTTTGTACCACTTAAATGTCATAAAAATGAATACCATTTAAATATCATAAAGAATGAATTTTTGTACCACTTAAATGTCATAAAAATGAATACCATTTAAATATCATAAAGAATGAATTTTTGTACCACTTAAATGTCATAAAAATGAATACCATTTAAATATCATAAAGAATGAATTTTTGTACCACTTAAATGTCATAAAAATGAATACCATTTAAATATCATAAAGAATGAATTTTTGTACCACTTAAATGTCATAAAAATGAATACCATTTAAATATCATAAAGAATGAATTTTTGTACCACTTAAATGTCATAAAAATGAATACCATTTAAATATCATAAAGAAATGAACAAACCTGGAGGGAAACGTTTCATCGATCTATTAACATCAAGAACAACTTGATTATAATCTCGATGTGATCGCAAGGTTTCGTCATCTAAAAAATTAAATTTAATTTATTACACAAACAAGAGGATGGAAAACAAGTAATTTTGTTGAAACATTGTCACATATTTTTATTTAAATAATAGTTTATTATTTTCTCAGACCTACAAATATTTGCCTGTTAAAATAATAAAACAAAGCTTCTAAGCACAACTCAAGAATAGTTATAATTCAGTCAAAAACCTGAATTAGCCTAAAATAATTTTTGTTTCCTGTCGTATTGTAACAGCAAATTATAATATCAAAGTTCCTGCGACTACCAAAACTTTTAATTTAACAGTTAGTTTCCAAGAAAATCACAAAATTTCCACAAAGGAGCTTACAATATAATACATACAATATAGTAGGTAGGTACAACTGTCATTCAGTTTATATCCATACATTTGAATGATAGAGAACAAAGAAAACTTTTCTATTTGCATTCACCATTTGTGTGCTACTAAAATAATTTCAGTAAGAGAAAATAAAACTAGAGTTACTTGCTGAGATAATAGAATATTGCTTGTTTATACTAAGAACGCTCATTTATATTTCTCAGACCTACAAATTCCGCAACTGTGATTTTGTCATTATTACTTAATGTAATTTGATTGACATATGTTGCATTGTCAACTGTTTAACCCTTATCCTCCCAACATGCGCAATTGCACACGTTTGGTAGATGACGTCAGATGCATAGTTACTACAATAAAAAATGTTTTTTCTTTGATTTTTAAATAATACTAATGTCGATCTAAAAATATGTAAAACATATGTTTTTTGTATCTTTTTTGTTTTGTTTTGTTGGTTCCCAGGTCATTAAATAGTTACCTTCCAGAGAAAAGAATTTTTTTTTTATTTTAAATATGCGTGACGTCCTGAGAAAAACAAATGTGCGCAATTACTCACATTGGGATCTAGAGTGCGGAAACTATACAATAATTAGTGATTTTTATCGAAGCATCATTTATTGACAAGAAAAGTGTTCATATATTCAACTTTGTTTATCTAAACATAAGAAAGTGACACAACAGTACATGACACCAACAATTGTAAAAAGTGTCAAAAAAGGCAAAAAAATCAAGAAGTTTCCAGGTGTTACAAAAATAAGTCAGTACGGCTTTCCTCTGCCCTGTTTGCAGACCGCGCATCCTTTCAGGGGAGCCGGCCATTTGGTTGAAAGAATCTCCTGGATTGTTACATGATGGACCCCAACTTTATCCTCGTAATCTTCATCACAATTGCCCGGATCTGAGTAGGGATAGCGTCTGCAAACCGAATTTCTGATCTCCCTTGGGTACACATACGTTGGTGTTTGTCCACTTTCGCCCTTTCCCAAAGCATTGCCAAACCAGAGCACTTGGAATAGCCTTTTATAGATGTCTCTTCTGCAAGATCCATGGTGTAGGATGATATGAGGCAGTCTAGGATCTTGCAACCTAAAGAAATGCAAAAAGTAATTAACATGGGATAGTGCTACATGATTACGTAATTTAAGAAATGCAACTGGGTACCAGGATACCAGGCAAGAAAATACGTCACAAATCAATAGCGACGGGATTTTTTACTAGTTGATTCTGTCAACACAATCTCACTTAAGAAATATTTTAATAAATATTTTTTCACTTAGAAATAAATAATGTCCATTTATTAAAAACTCACATGCTGTGTTCGCTTTCTGAGCTATGAGAGGAACTCTTTGAGATGCATTCCGCCATGTTCGTAAATTATTCAGCTGCCTTTACCAACGAAAATATCCACAAACTGACTGGTTCCCTAACTTGCTTGAATGTAATCAGGGGCATAACTATGGAAATAGAAAAGAGATGCAACTAACAGGCTATCAGAATGGCTGTACTCATGGAGAGTGAGAGAGATAGAGAAAAGAGGAGAGATGCTAAAGTAATAAGGCGGGGGACCGCGGAGGTTGAAGAGAGATTATTTAAATTCCACGGTTATCACCACTGTCATTCGTCAACTGTATATTTCCTTTTCTCTTCGTAGTTGGAAAACTGAACTCAAACCGATATTATTTATTGTTCTAATCGTTCAAATGGTGCGCACAAAAACATCTTGAGTGATGCTAATCTAAAGAAACTTGGAAGAGGATCAGATGTGATGGGAATGTTTACATAGTCAAATGGTTCGACAATGCTATTGTCTCATTGGCAAGTAATTGCGAAACTCACAAACCTGTGCAATCTGTCAACAGAAGAATTGGCAAGGATTTACAGAAGGTAAAACAACCAAACCTTATTTACAAGTACAACCGATCATCAAAGGAAAGAAATGGTGGTTGCTGCTCTTTGTGAATTACAGTCATTGCATTGAATTACAGTCATTGCAGCTTTTCGCTTCTATCAACATCTCCACAAAGCCGATTCTGTAAATCATTTCAATTTCAGGCGGGAGGTTGTCTTGTGCTTGCTCAAGAAGGATTTCATGGATGATCCATTAGGAAGTACTCCAGGATATAAGAACTGATGGTGTCGGAAATATCAATGAACACTCATCAAGTGGAAGATGTGCTGTTTGTCACGGCAGCACACGCAATAAGCAATAAGTGTCGCAAGTGTTCGACTACATTTTGCACATGGAAAGAACTGCTTTGGTTTTTATCATCTTCATTAATCAGTCTTTCCAGCTCTTATTCATCCATTCACACACTATTTGTGACATTTAAAACATAAACAGTTTAATAAAATGTATTTTAAAAAAATTGGGAAAAATTGACTACTTTTGTATCTGTAGTTCCCAACGTGCGCAATTGCGCACATACTCATATCTCCAATTCTGGTGAGTCAAAAAAATTTAAACTTTATATACTTCATATAGGACCCAAAATCAGTAATATATATGATGGGGATGAAAAAATTTCAACTCCTTCAATGGTTGGGAGGATAAGGGTTAATAATAATATAAATAAAGTGTATCCTATTCAAATTCATCATAACGACTTTTAATACCTCATAAGGAACTTCACTTTCCCAAATTTGTTTATTTCATAAAAGAATCATAACTAAAAAAGATCAAACTGATGCCACATATCATAAACTTCCCCTCCCCTCAACACAATTTTGTGACACTTTCTCCCCCTTAACCGTGTAACGTTATTTATGGAGTCTCTAATAAAGAAATTCTGATAATAAATGAGACGTGTTGGTCTAGTGGTTTAGACACCAGTTAGGATATCCGGAGTACCTGGGTTCGATTCCTAGTTCGGGCACGTAATTTCCTTGAGCAAGAAACTAACTCACACGTGTTCACATCAACTCGTGTTAACTTCTCATGTCTATGTAAATAGCGTGTTCTTCAAAGTTTCATATTCTAAAGGAACCTTCGTAAGTGCCTCTGACTTCTTTTGGCACTATATAATTAAATTTAATAAAATATAGATATATACACACCAGGTTTCTTTGGAATGTTGTGAACATCAATATCCAACAAAAGAGGCCATGCCTCTCGTCTCAAATCATTTTCAAGAAGTCCTCCTCTGCTTATTGAAAGCTGTCTGAGAGTGCCAACATCAACTGGATCGGTCTCTAGTGCTTTTAATATAGAAGTTCTTTTCGTCTTTCGAGGACTGATGTCTAAATAATAAAGATAAGGATATGGTTACTTGTCGCAGTTCGTCATTATCTCTTATATATTTCAATGTGATTAATGTTTTCTAAATAAAACTGCAAATTTGTTCAAATTACACCTTTATATGTTGTTTAAAAGCTCGCAAATGTGAGGCCTGGTTGATAATAATCGGTCAATGCATGATCGGTGCACCTCTTATATTATGAAATCTAAATTTAGTTTACATCAAGTCAGAATGAACTTTCCATCATATTAAACTCTATGTTCAACACTTAAAACTGAAGATAAAATAAGTATTATGTTAACAAGTTACAACAAAAAAGTTATTTTATGTTTACCTATAACAAAATAAACCATAGAAATTGTAACCAAGAATTATTTACCAGGGTTTCAAAATCAGTCAAATTTTAGACCAACTCCAAAATTATGATTTTATAAAGACAATATTAAAAATATTTACAAATTACAAGAAAACCAACATGGGTAAGAAAAAGAAGATCCAAAATATAATCAAAATTAAATAAAACAATTAAAGATTCATTTTTAGTAACAGCATTGCATCCAGAATGTTCTCCTTTAATCTGTTCTTAAAGAAGTTAAGAACAATATTAGAACAGAAAAGAGACACATTGAAACTTGAATAATGGTAGATACATCGCACAAGCAATCTCAAAATGAATGCAAGTTGGATACTTTATCACCCCGTTAAAAATTATCTTGAGCTTGACTACAAGCACATCTTGCCATACAGCCATTTTTTTTTTCAATTTCATTATTCAACATATTTATTTTCAAATTCTCTTTGCTGCTAAATGGTGCGACAAAGTCGGGTGAAGATTCTGCGTCTTTTGGATAACTTGTATTTCTTAAGTATCTTATTCTAACAAACTCAAATGAACCAGTCTGTTTCTAATACAATTTAGTTAAGCTTCAGGGTCAGTTTCTTGCTCTATCTGAAATAGTTTCAGTTGTTTAAAATAGATTTTGGAAAACTTTCAAATAATTCCAATGAGAAAAGCTTAAAAAATTAAAACTTTAGTGAAACTGAACTACTTCTTCAGAAAATATTCATTAATTAAAATCCATTAAAACACTTAGAGCACTTAACAAAGTGTTTTAGCTAAATTTTAGAATAAAATATTTAAAAACACCAAAATACAATTACAAATAATAATGTGAAAAATAAATAAAAAATTCTGAGTGTGAGAAATTGAATGAGGGTTTATCGGTGTCAAAGGAGTCAATAAGGGCCCTTCGGGTAACTGGAGTCAAAAAACACGACTTAATAGAACTGCATATTACTTTTAAACAATTGGATATAGATATCTTGATATAAATAATGGAACACAGCTTAAGTAGAAAACCTTTAATTTAGGCAGTCGCATAGATGAAACACGCCCATACAATGCAAGGTTTGAACATTATATATCAAAATATTGCACAGGTGTTTCGGATGGGGCTAAATGGTTTACTGGAGGAGAAACACTCAAGTCACAATAAAAATGAATACATAAAATTACTCGTAAGAAGTTCCCTGAGCCAAGAAGGTTCATTTAAACCAGTTCATACAGTTCAATTTTCTTGAACTTTGATTCTAAGTAAGTAGTATTTGAGTTATCTTAATCAGGCTTGCGGAGCTGGAGCCGTGGAGCCGCTAATTTTTGTGAGAGCCGGAGCCGGACCCAGAGCCGAAAATATCTGGCGACTCTCAAAATTTTTTTATATGAGCAGATTTTCTTTCAAGATGAAAAGCTTTTAAATTCTAAAATTATTTGATTGTTTATCTCCCTCAAATTTGAAATGTTTTAATATTTTATGAACGTCATAACAGCAACAGCCTTCAATCAAATGATAGCACGCCCGCACATCACCACAAGAAATCTTTAATGAATCGTTTTTGTTTCGTTTTATTTTGTTTACCTGCCAAACTGTTTTTGGTTACATTGTTATTTTTGGACTTTTTTTTATTTTATTCAAAATTTTTTAAATTGCATTAAAAAATAATACAATTATGTTCCAAATATGAGTGTTTATATTCTTACTAGCAGTGCCCGTAGCGGCTTCGCTCGCATGAAATTAGAGAGTTTGAACCGTGCATCCATAGTAGAGATCAATTTTTTAAGTCTCGGCTCGGCCCGTCGACAACTTAGCCCAGCCCGTTTTAAAAACCCAAACTCCTGGCCCGGCACAGTCCGTCTGAATTAGGCCCGGCCCATTCTTACAGGCCTAGAAGTTCTATATACTTGATGAAAAACTTCGGCCCGTCCCACCTTGACTTCAGGTTTGACCCGGCCCAACTGAAGACCCTAAAATCAATAAAATATCTATATACTTGGTGAAAAACCTCGGCCCGTCCCACTTTGATTTAAGGTTTGGCCTGGCCCGTGTGAAGACTTTAAAATAAACTGGACTTAGCTACTTTTAACCGGCACATGACTTCAAAATACTTATTTTTACATTTGTAGCACTTACAGTTTTTGAGTAGCAGTTATTTAGAAATCAAATAACCCTTATTTCCGCCCCACATTTGAGGTCCTGGAAATTAAATTTTTAAAAAATGTTGAAACACTTATATCATTATTTTTTGAGTAAATACTAAATACTAATTTTGACATCTGTAGCATTCACAGTTTTTAAAAACCAAAGAAACCTTTTTTCCACCCCACATTTGAGGACCTGAAAACCAAAATTTCAAAAAATGGTGAAACACATATATCCTTAGTTTTAGAGTAGAAACTAAATACTAATTTTTACTTTTGTAGCATTTACAGTTGTTGAGTAGCAGTTACTTTAAAAACCAAATAACCCTATTTTCCACCCCACATTTGAAGTCCTGGAAACCAAATTTTCAAAAAACAGTGAAGCAAGTATATCATTATTTTTAGAGTGAAACTAAATACTAATTTTTACATCTGTGGTATTTACAGTTTTTGAGTAGCAGTTACTTTAAAAAACAAATAACCCAATTTTCCAACCCACATTTGAGGTCCGGGAAACCGAATTTTCAGGAAATGGTGAAACACGTATCTTTTTATTTTTCAAGAAGAATCCATATACCAAATTTCAAAATCTCCTCATTTTTTGTTTGCGAGATATACATTGTTTTAGAAAAAAGTTTGTTTTCCAGTTTCTTCCCCTCAGGAGCAAAATTTTCAAAAATCCTTTCTTAGTGAATGCTTACGCAATAAAAGTAATATAAGTTCCAAATTTCACGTTCCTAGGATGAGGCGTTTGAGCTCGGAGTTGATTATCAGTCAGTCAGGACATGTTCTTTTATATATATAGATAAAATAATTACAATTTTTTAAATTGCATATTATTTTGTTAACTTTATAGTAAAAACATTTTAACTCCATGAAATAATTTTATCAAGCATTTAAAATTAAATTTTTGCTGCGTCAAAAAACAAAACGTACCCTTTTGCATACATTTAAAATCGACTAAAAACAAAATGGTCGGATTTAATATTTAACAATTGTCATATAAGTAGAGTAGATAAACTAATAAAGTGTAAGCATAAACAGTTAAAAATGTTTCAGTCAAAATTTTGCGCAAGTTTGTCTCGTTCGTGTGACACCCCCTTTAAAAGAAGCCGGACCCGTCAAATTTTCGGGAGCCGAGCCACAAAAAAAAGGCGGCCCGCAAGCCTGATCTCAATAAGTTTACTATGTAAGATTGTTATTTTTTTCCATACATTTTTGAGCTTTTACAGTACAACGCATTAAAATTTCATTAAGTTTCAACGTTGCACAATACTCTACTTTAATATTTGAAGTAGGGAGAGGGTGTGAGGAATTGTAACGGTTTCTCAAAATTTGACAATAGAATGCGATAAACGGTATTATCTTATTAAATCGAGAACTGATGTTCTAATGGAGCTAAAAACAATTTTTTTTTATTTATTTGTTATCTATTAAGGTATAACATATTTTAATTTCAATAAATAATTTCATCTCCATCTATTTCAAATCTTAGTTAGAAGTGGAGCTGTCCAGCATACTCCCAAAATTATTATATGTAACATATTCATTTCTCCATAACTTTTTCATGATTATATATAAGAAATTATTGTTTATTTCATACTAAAATTTATCTTTTCCTTGTTAACATATTCAATTTTCATAAAGTTATATCATTGGGCAATATAAAAATTTTAAATTTAAAGTTGACCAATAATGTGCTAAACGCCAGCTCTGAACTGGTAACAAATAGGCTATTGATACTTGATAAGTGTAACATTCTCATTTCTCCATAACTTAATAATCCATAGCTGCAAGCACTTAGTTTTTATTTCATTTATTCCACCTGCTAGATCATAGCAGAAAAAAATGACTTGTCAGTACAAAATGTTATAAGCGTTATGATATCTGAGGATCTTTTATTTGAAACATAATTTGTGTAATTTATTAGTTATTCACTACAAATACACATGTTATTCTGTTACACCCAATAATTCAACTTCCATTTATTTGTCAGGTTCTCTTTCTTTCTAAACAGACGTACCTTACTATAATAACTACTGTAACACTGATAAAAAAATGTTTTAATTGTTGAATAAATATGCTGTATGTTATAAATAATAAATCTAGGTAAAGTTCTAGTATAGCGTCATCGGCCGATTTCTATAAAAACTCGGTTTAAAAAACTGTTTAATAGAATAAGCTTAGAACATTATCAGAACATACTACGAAAAATTTTTTTACAGAAAAACTTACTAAAAACCAACTTTAAGCAAAAATATCCAAAGGCAGTGTTGACACGCAGAATAATACAATTCAAGAAAAGAAAAGTAAGGAAGAGTTAATATTCAAATAAAATTTAAAAAAATAATAAAATAACAAATAAGTGTTAAAGTGTTCAAAATAATTGTTCAATTATTTAATGTGCATCTTAAATTTTAAAAACTCAAAGGGCTGAGCGGAAATTTATCTGTGACTAGCGGGGTACCCGGCCTTGCCCGAGGTTTTTCTATAGTTTTTTCTCTTGCTCCCGTTTCCTTCCCCGCTTACTCTTACGCTCCCAATCGCCTTCCCGCTTTTCCGCTCCTGGTCACTTTTCCGCTCTCGATCGCTTTCTTGCTCACGGTTGCTCTCCTCCTTCTGGTCGCTTTCTCCTTCACTCTCCACACGATTCTGGTAGCCACCATGACCTCTAAAACTCAGAATTTCTGCTCCAAGAAATATGGTAGAAACCTTAATAAAGACAACTGAGTACTTTTACTTTGATATTGTTTTATTTTTTCTTGGTGTTCTGCTGCTAATTTATTGTTCTTAATGTTTTTTTTATTTGTCTTAAGGCATACTGACAAAACCGTCGCATTTAAAGAAACTGTTGACATGGAGCGGGTTACGCAACTCGTACTTCTAAAACAAACTATTATTTTTCAAGTTTGAATTTCCATAATTTAAATTTTTAATTTATTCTCCTAAATTATCTATTTCTATTTTAAATATGTTTAATTTTTATTTTCTTTATACCTACTATTCACTTCTATCGCTGTTGACAAATAGTTCTTCATCGGGAACTACAGTAGCCTCGGGAGCAACTCTTAAATGTTCTAAAGTGCTATAATTTTTGTTTTTTTAGTTATTTATGTTGTAATTAGACTTTATTTATGTTTTAAACATATTTACGTTAAAACCCGGTCATTTTTCATAGAAATCATCCCATGACGCTATACTAGAACTTTACCTAAATCTATATCTCTAGTAGTCATTCTATTAGTGTAAATCTGACCCAATATGCTATTAAAATATTGTGTGTGCTTTGTAAAACAAGTGAGTTCGTCGTGAATAAACTTTTCAAGGCTCTTCGAGCTCTCTAGATCTCTATGCGTGAAATTCAAATTGATATATCTTCATTAATATAACCTGTAGAACAAAAATCTTGGTATATTTCAATTTCTGTTATTTTGTTTTTAAAAATATAAATTTTATTTGGTAAAGGTTCCCTTTGACGGCCCGTGTGGCAGATTAATACATAATTCTCGGCTATAATTAACTATAAACACGATTAAAAGTAAACACTAGTTTAAAAATTATGATAATTAGTATAAGTAATTTATTTAAAATGGGAAAATGTCATATAAAAAAATAAATAATGTAATTATAATTTATGTACGTTTGAGTTTTAAGGAAAAGTTTAAACGAAGGATTTGAAGGAAAAGTTTAAACGACGCAAATACACAATGTTCGCTTACAAATATTCAAATTTCGACGTTGCTTCGAATAAACTACTTTTTTTAACATTTATTTTTTAGTTTTTCTTTATTAAAAATTTGAAATTTCGTTTATTTAAAGAAGTTAACTTAGTTTAATAATTTCCAATTTTCTTACTTCTTGCAAACCGTCCCGAGTTACCGGGCGGTGAGTTTTAAAATTTTAATGGAATTTTTATTTACAACTGATAGTTTGTTTTATAAATAAAATTTTATTATAAACTAATTTTATTTATTTTTTATTCATTTCATTCATACGATCATCGTACCTCACCACTCACAACTACGATGTAAATAGGGCTTGAAAGGGTACTACTTACGTTTTCAAAGTCTCTCAAATTACGATAAATGTTTTTTTTTTAAATTAAAATTGGTATTAAATTTGTTTTTTTATGTTATTGTGACAAAATAAAAATAATACGATTATTTTTTGGCACGGGCCGTCAAAGGGAACCTTTACCTTTTATTTTTTAATTGGATTCAAACAGCACAATTAATTGCATCATAGTTACATCGATACGACCTATTTGTTATATAACTGTTACACTAACTCATTTTTAACAGCCAATGCCATATGAAACCTATTGAAATGATATTTCATACCTGAATTCTAGGTTGTGTTTCCAGTCGTTATATCCAAAACAAAAGAAAGATATGTATATAATTGTAATAGTATGTATGAATGTATAAATATAAAAGATATGTGCCAAACCACAGAAGTGGTAAAGCATGTAAGGGTTTGATGTAATGTTTTTGTTTTTAAATATCAAAAAATACATTTTACATCTTTACCAAAGTTATTATTATTTACTTACTTGGGATACAGTTGATTGATGCTTTTTCATGTTTTCTTCGTATCGAGGAAGTTTCACTGCGGGTCTCGTCACCATCGACATTACTGCCATTCACAACATTCTTGTTATTTTCAACATGTTCCACATTGTCAGTAATTTGCAGCTTACGATTCCTCACACTCATTTTAAACCCCCGAAAAACACTATTAGTAAACACAGCTCTTAATACTTAATATTTACATTCTTTCAGAGGAAGTAGCAGAAACCAAAAGTAAATCAAGTTTCTAAAATCTGCACGAAACAGGGAAAGAAAAACCGTAATTAAATTTTTTTAATATAAAATTCTAAATATAACAATAACACAGTCATTTAGAGCCTAAACAACTCTAAAAATAACAGGCACGGAGTTATGTAGCCAGCATAGGGACCGGCGCGGGATGAATGCTCATCTAAATGATTTATTACCAGCCGGGATCCCCGCACGGGTCCCGTGTCTATCCCGATGTTTTATCCCAGCGAGCTGGGATAAACGGGGAACCCGTCTCTAACCCACACGGGTGTTTGCTGGAATATAAGCATTTTACTGTAGCTCTTACAGTTTTCGAGTAGCAGTTCTTTTAAAAAACAAATAACCCTATTTTCAACCCCACATTTGAAGTCCTGGAAACCAAATTTTTCAAAAAATTGTGAAATACGTTATTTTTTTCAGAAGAATCTAGATACCAAATTTCAAAACCTCCTCACCAAATCACCTTGAGAGTAAGATTTTATTTAATCTTTTATAAAAGTTCATCAATTTATGATACAGGGACATGAGGCTGTAAAAAAGTCATCACCCTAATATATATAACATGCTTTAAGATAGCATACAATTTTTTTATCAACATCAATCGTAAAAATTATTACCCCGGTGAATTGTAAACAAGGAAATTGACTCATCAGCATCATTTACAGTTTTACTATGTTTCAATGAAGGAATCTCGTTTTTAATTATTGGCAGCTTGGCCAACTTTAAATTAAATTTGTACACAATAAAAACGCATATTTGTTGATAATCTTCAAAACACAGTATACTATTAAAATATGCTCCAGAAAGTTTTATAGCCTTATTAATTTCTGAGAGCTCACATAAAAGTTAATTAACAGTAAATTACAAAAGCTTGTTCAAAATTAATGAATATAACTTTTCTTTCAAGATTTAATTTTCAATGTTTCACATATTTACTTTGTTGTCTTATGAGTCTAATTGTACATTCAACATATGGAGTAAACTTCTTTCCAGCTTGTTCCACCCATGATCGTATCTTTTTCTCAAACTCTTAAGATCAACAGTTGGTAGAATACTCAAATTTGTTGATACAAAATTAATGCTTTGAATTTGTCAAGAAACATTGTGTTGCTTTCCCCTGAAATAAAAAAAATGAATCAAACATGAGTCATTGTCAATAGCCAATTTATTTCCTGGTAACATTAACAAATTATTTACGTATCAAACAAAGTGTTTATACATGGATTCAAAGAAACCATCCATGAATTTTTTTTTAAATATTATTATATATTATATTATTATTATATACTATATTATTATTATTATTATAATATTATATCATTGGAAAAAACTTGATCAAGCGAAATACTGATTCTCAACCTGTGTGCTACAAAGGATTTTTAGGTAAGCATGAGATATTTGAAAAAAAAATATTTGAAATATGCTCTACTGTTCTAATAAGTAATTAAAAAGCCTGATAAAACTTAAAATTTGAAAATCTACTCAATTTAACAGGGATGCTTCCAGATCCACATAGTGGAAAACAAACAATATCTCCAGATTCTATGATAAAATGCTTGCATTTTTCACAGAATTAATGCAATATTAATACAAAAAAACCATTATAAGAAAATAACCTAAAGATAACTTACCACTGGTCAGTTTCAATCCTTGATTTTCTCTTCTTTCACCTTTCTTGAGTCTAAGAGTCATTTCTAATTTTTATCTATTGCTTTACTTGGGTTCTCTCTCAATGTTATGTTGGCTTCAATGTCTGTCTCTCATCATTCCTTCCAGAAAATGGTCCTGCTCTGTCCCACTGACACTACCTCAATTTCTTATTCAGTGGTTCCCAACATTAGTTAAGTAATTGACAATGAATAAACTAAAGTATCAACATTTTCCAAATAGGAAACTTTATATCAGCACAAAACCTAGACGAAAATGCTTTTTTGCCAGCTAATTAAGCAAACACAGAAATGAAAGCAAAAAAAACATTTTACACAAAAATCTGTTGCACATTTACACAAAAATTCAATATTGAAACTGTTTACTGACAACACTAAAACTGGAGACTGAATCCCATATGACACATACAATTTACTGCACAAATAACTCTAGCTAGGATCAACTTCCTACTAAAGACAAAAAAACATGAAATTCAGCTTAAAACATGCTGTCTACTGGACAAAACCCAATTTCGTACTAGAAAACAGAATCTAAATGATTTGAAACTATCCCATATCCAAAAACTTGTTAAGGTAACTTCACTGAACAAATAGAATGAAAACTCGATTCTGTTGCTAACCACATGCTGAGATTTTTTTGCAGGTGATTAAAAGACAAAATACCTGTTTCCGACAAAGGCCTTGCCCTTAATAACAATAATTAGATTGAAACAGATTTTGTCATACTTGCAAGAGTCAACAAGACAAGACTGTTTTTACTCTCTAGCACATCTCACAAAAGCTTTCATGAAACACTACTTGTAATGTATATTTGAATAAGTGAGTAAGTCTTTATTAACTGGCCTGACAGTGAGAGACAGCGGAAATCTCCGATTGACATACCCAACTATTTGAATTATTTTATTTCAGCAAACTAGCATTATTTTATAGCCTATCTTATATTTTTGTTGGGGATTAAATTTTAATATGACTGATGAAAATGTTTACTTTGGAAACAAGATAATCTAACTGGGCATGCGTGTTTTGCCCTGGGCAACAAACATCCTCACAACACCACTGCCAAAAAGAGAACATTAGAATAACGTTCAATGAATGTACAATTAGTAATCACCTTATCAAAGCATAGAACCATGGCTTTTGTGTATTAGAATATAGTCAATAAGAGTTCAGAGCACAGATTCACATTTATGAAAGTTAATAAGATGTAGGTTATTTGTTGCCATGTTTGACAACATAATCAGTTGAAATCAGAAGCAATCAAGCAGAAAAGTTTCATGTCTGGGCACATTAATTATGTAATGTCCAAAAAAAGAGAAATTACAAATTATTTTAAGCACTCTGAATGCACTCCGACAAGCTCTATCCAGTACATGAGAATGACAAATTTACTGACTTCACCTATTATGTTCAAAGACACAGATTGACAAGATAGATGGATCATGTAACATTTAGGAATGGCTTTCTGGAATCGTCAACACAAAAGATTGTACCAGCAAAAGGTTGACAGGATAGCCTTAGCCATAGACCCCTAAATTCACAGGACTGACGACTTCCATTCTCGGGTTTGCGAACTTGGGTCCATTGAATTTTCAACCCAACGGCCTATATAAAATTGCATAACTAACGTTCGAAATTAGATAAAGTCGTCAATTTTTTTAAACTCAGAATTGAATTCTCTACGCTATTCATGTAACCGGAAGTAGATGACGTGACCAGTCATTCTGAGAAATCGTTTGCAAGTACAAAAAATGCTCGAAAACGCCATTTTTGGCCGCAAAAACCTCATGTTCATCACCAATATCATTAAGAACTAATGAATAATTTTCATTATCAGTACCATATTCATAACTCTAGACAGGTAAAGGTCATAATAAGTTTGCTATCCATATCTAGTCCAATAGTTAATGTTCTGTGCATGTTATATTCTTTGCTGTTGATAGTGACCGTGACTGACGTCATTGTCTGTTTACAATATAAACAGTGTGTTAGCACTAGAAGCCTAAATCTTGTATAAACAAATGAAAAGTTTGTTCGATTTTTGCCAGTATCGTGTTATAGGCTGCAGTAACGCATTTATTACTATTTCTGTACCATGCCTAAGCCTTGTGCTGCATACGGGTGTCGTGGCAATTACCGTGGTGAACCGTATAGTCGTATGGTACGTTTCCCATCAATTACTGGATAAATGCATTGCCAAATCAAAAGAAGACTTTAACAAACAGGAAAGACTTGTTTGTATGTGCATCACACTTCAATTGTACTTGGTAGACATGCAGAGGTGGCAAACGACCTGTTGGACCTCCAACAGTGTTTGTAGGCATTCCGAAGTCCTGCATAAAGCAGTCCACTGCAATGCCACGTAACAGAAATGCCTTCAGTCAGACACGAGAATAACGTGGAAATCAATTGAAAAAAGAAAAAGATACAACTGGGAACTTCAAGACATTTGAACAAGAAATTGGGAAACGCTTTCCCCAGTTCAGTATACGTAGACACGTCAACAATGTTAACATGTTTTTTGCTGACGAAACGGGTAGAAAAATACAACAGTTTTTGTTGTTTTGTGAAGTTCAGTCACCGATTGGTTTTCTCTTCTTGGTTCGTGCTGAAAAGAACAGTTATGTAATTCCAAAAAGTAATTTTACCCTGCAGAAAAATAGCTTGGTTAGTAAAAGGAGTCAACTTCATGAAATTATTGCAAAGCATACAATTATTTAGCTGCACAACTTTTGTGCATTTCACCTGCAGCTTATCGCATGCTTTGTGATAAGCTGTTATATCTGGGGCAGTTAATCTTCCAAAAGAACAGTTGATTCATGACTTATTTTCTAGCAGCTTTGCAGAAAACAGTCTTAGTAGTCTTCTGCTTGAACTGCGTCCTGAACAACGCCTGCTCAACATACTCTTTGATGAAGTCAAACTTAACCAAGCAATGCTATTTTCATGTGGACATGTTCTTGGTCATTCAACTAATAGACCCGATGAACTTGCGCATTCTGCTTTAACAATAGAATTGATTTGCAACTATATGGGACCACGCTTTGTGTGTCGAGTTTATCCAGTGAAAAATTTGAACAGTCACCAACTTAAAGAAATGCTGCTCGAGACTGTCAGTTTAGTAAACAAATGTGGTGGTCAAGTGGTTTCTCTGGTTTGTGATAATTGTGCAGTAAATCAGGCAGTATACAAGGAACTGGGTGGTCCAGGTGAGGTGTTTCTGGAAGGACAGAAGGTGTTCTTAGTTTAGGATTATGTGCATATATATATAAGAACTTGAGGAATAATTGGATTACAGAAAAGTGTCAATAGCTGAAATTTTTCTATCAGCAGGCTCAGCAAACTGCACGCTGGAGTGACATTAAAGCACTTCATGATGAAGATGCCAAACAAACACTTAGGCTGACCAAGCTGACACATACGTCAGTGTTTCCAAAACCATTGCAGCATCAGAGCATTCCATTAGTCTGCAAGATATTCAATGAGAAAACTGTTGCTGCTCTTAACCCCTTTACCGTTGACTTAATTTTTTGAAGTCGACCCTTATTTGGCGACTTATTTAAAAAAAAATATTTTTTTTTGTTATAAAGGATAAACAACCTTTCAGTTTACTTTCAACTTCACTGTCAACTTTATTTATTGAATTTGACCTTTATTTGGTGACTTATTTAAAAAAAAATTATTTTTTATAAAGGATCAAAAAACTTTCAGTTTCGATATAATCTTGTAGAAATGTTATTCTAGAAACATTGAAGTACATGTAAGAACATCCAAATATCTACTACTGGCAGTTGACAATAAAACAATTGTTCAAATAGTTGTATAGTTTGACTTCCAAATATGTCTTTCGTGTGTGATATTTTTCAAAGCACGGTGCAGGACATAAACCGACGTCACATTCTCCGCACATGTATCCAGTTTCTTTGCGTACTTTCTTGTTTGTCCCAATGCTACTGTGTGAGCAGCACACTTGCGACTTCCTCTGCCGAAAATCGTTTTTTTTGCCATGTGTGAATATGTTGGAACTGAATAAAAGTTGGAATTTATAAAAGCTACCGAAGCATGTGTATGATAATAGGAAATGTTTATGTAATGACATAAACTAAATAAAATGTATGGTGGATCAACGCGGACTCAATGCAATGAGCAATAATCATTGGAAAAGTCGCTCTTACTAAATCTGTAGTTTTGCAAGTTTTTGGCATTTTAAACCAACCTATTATTATGATTTGATGTTGCTAAATACCTAAGAACGACGTCTAGAACATTTAGACGAGTATACTCGGGTCTACCGTGCTGCGATACGCTTTCATATCTTTAGGACGAGTTAACTCGGGGCAACCAGTTATAACCAGTTTCAGCTGGACAAGTATACTCGGGCTTGCCGGTAAAGGGGTTAAGACTTTTCAAGAAAAGTTGTCTATTAGTGATGGAACTATTTCTTTAGTAAGCATAATTTCAAATTGGTATAAAATGATGAACGTTAAAGACAAGCTTGTAGCAATAAAGAAATGAAAGACTGTGGCACAGTAGTCAGTTTGATTGCCATGATCATTAATATGAGTTTACTAGCATCAAATTAATGCTTGGTTTACTTTTACTCCTTCTTATATTTCTGAGGTGTTGTTTTACAAGAAGTAGACACAGCACAGAAGTGCATGCAAAACCAGGTATTACTCTGGACATGGATGCAACAAAACTAAGAGCTTTAAAGATCTTTTTGGAATAGCAGCATACAAAGGTTGTTGACAACACCATCCAGAAGGCACATGCGAAATGTGAAGAACTTGATATCTCTAGGGAGAAAAGAATCGTAAGAAAGAGAAGAATGCCAGGAGAAGAGGCAAGAGATGCTGAATTGTCATGGCAGCATGAGACCAAGAGAGCAATGTTAGAGTGTTGTCTGGACCGTTTTTATATCGAGTTGGATACCAGAGGAAAGGCAGTGAATGACATTTTGCTGACTTTTTGTGCCGTTCAGCCAGACCATATTATTTGTGCTAATGACAAAGAAATACAGTTGTCTGTTGCCAAGCTCACAGCCATGTACGATGAGCTGTTTAAAGGAGACCTTTGTTTAGAAATTCCCCGTTTAAGGCGACACCTACAAGCAGCCGAAATAAACTTAGAAGAAGCTAAGCACTGGCCTGTACTGCAGTTCCTACTGTTTATCATCAAGTGGGACTTTGTTGAGTCATTGTCATATCTTACACTGTGTCACGGTTGTCTCCATCGTAGATTATAATTTTGTAATGAATAACTTTATTGCGCGGACTAGGCGGAGAGCACGATGAGAAACGCCGACTAGAGAGGTAGCGTCGGTCCGCTTATTAATCAAACTTGCTCGATTTCGGTGTGCTTCGAATTCTAGCGTCTTTCCTATTAAGTTTTCGATAATAATTTTTAGTACGTTATATAGATATTGTGTAGTCCTTTATTTATACCTAATATTATCAATTTCGGATGAGTATTAAATAAGTTGTAGCGTGAAATGTAACTTATTTTAAGCACACTTTCTTGTAAATTTGTTGAGTGCTGACGTAAGCGATTTCGTTCTGCGATGTGATTGGCTCGTTAAGTAATTATCATAACTCCTTTTGACTAATTGTCGTTTCTAGCCATTTGTATCGTTGCTAATGTAAAACTTTTTAGTATATCAAATTACAAAACGAATTATCTGTTTGGAAAAGGAGTTTAGTTTAATATTATTACTTCGTTGCGGTGATTTTGATGTATATTGCCTTTGTAAACTTTTGTGTGTCAAACGGTCACGTGGGGCTAGTCAAACGGTCACGTGGGGTTAGTCAAACGGTCACGTGGAATTAAGGCTGTATTCGGATTGGTGGTTTTTGTAAATTAAAATTGACACGTGTGCTAGGCTATATAAGAAAATTTGCGATTGGAATTTAGGTTCTCTTGCTTCTTGCGATTTTGAGAGGTGAAGCTCTGTCCAACTAGTGTATTAATTGTCGTTTGTGTTATCTTAATAAAATTTTAAACCTTGTTAGTCTCGAGTCAGTTGTTTCGTCGTCAGGCATCAATACCCGAGCAGAATCCCGTCACACACTGACTCTAAGATTTTTTCTGACATTATGTGTTTTTGTGTCATCGTGTGAAAGAAGTTTCTCCAAAATGAAACTTATAAATAATTACCTCTGTTCCACCATGAGCCAGTTGAGATTGTGGGATCTGGCTGTTTTGTCCATTGAAAACGAGACAGACAGATTTTGACGATGTCATTGACCTGTTTGCCACAATGAAAACAAGAAGACATTAATTCTACGACTATAGTGTCGAAGGAATCCAACTTCTAGAACTGTTTATTATCTTTATATTTTATGGAGGAGAGATCATTTCGGAACTATGATTGATCCTCCACAGAAGTTGACAGATAAACTTGAATATTATATAGTTTTTGGTCTGCACATTAGCATCTTATAATATTTTTTAGGAACCCAGATCGCTATATCCAACCAAAAACTGCAGTGTGCTGTTATTGTGAGTGCAGTGATGATGCGTGCTCAGCCTGCACATGAAATTGACCCAAGTTGCAACTGCAATACAACACAGTCCACTATGACAACCATACTTGTGGCTTCCAAGACATCCGAATTTATATTCGTCTGACACTTTAGGCTGTCTCTATACAGTTCATCCAAACAATCAAGAATGTTTCAACTTGCGATTACTGTTAGTTAACATACGAGGACCAAGATCATTCCAAGAACTAAGAACAGTAAATAGAGATGTGCGACATATCGAGACATGCCAAAAAGTAACTCTACTTGAAAATTATGCCCATTGGGACACATCACTCGCTGATGCATCGAATACTTGTCAAACACAGCAAATACGCACGTTGTTTGAGATAATATTGACTATATGTTTTCCTTCTGATCCGAAAGATCTTTGGTAAAATTACAAAGATCACATTAGTAAAGACATCTTACTTCTCTTGCGAGCAAAAAATCCGGACATGCAATTCACACAAAATGTGTATAATGAGGCATTGGTTTGGATTGAAGATATGTGTTTAGCAACTGCTAACAAAGAGAATGTGCAATTGGGAATGTGTGCACTGAATCGAAATGATGATGTGAAGCATGAATCAAGTGAGGTACACCTTCGGAGTTACAAAGATGACCAACAAATTATTGAATGTGATGACCAGAATTCTTTGACGGTGAAAGACAAAATTGCCAGCACCACGGAAACTGATAAAATTTGCAATAGAAAAGACATAACCATTTTCTTCAGCATTGTTTGATGGTTAGCTATGGAGAATATTGCTTTCCGTGGTCATCGTGGTTCTGAAGGTAATTTCTGAAGTTTTCTTCAAAGTTTCAGGTCATTCATGCCAGATTTAGATGATTTCATGAAAGCATGTCTGAAGAACGCTAATTACATGTCCTGTCCTGGAAAATCCAGAATGAATTCATAGAGATTGTAGATGAACTTGCAGTTGAAGAAGTTTTGAAGCCAATCATCCTGACAAAGAAACCATTCAGCGTAATAATGGATGAGACAACTGATGCTAGTACAAAGTTACAAGTCGCTATTAGTGTTCACTATACAAATGAAAAAACTGGTAAAAACTATTATAATTTGTTTAGATTAATTTTCAGTTTTCAATAGTTTATCAAGGATGTTGGATTACGTTGGATTTGTTAATCAAACAGGAATTATATTTCATACACTGTTATTAGTAAACAATTACATATAATTCAGTTGCGTATGAAAACGCACTTGAATGTGCTAATATTGTAAATATTCTAATTTGACAAGAATACCAAAGGAACATCTGTTAGCTATGGTTGAGGCTACTTCATCAACTGGAGAAGCTCTTTCTGCAAAACTGCTAGACATTCTAACAGAACTTGGAATTAATTTAGATTAGATGGTTGATCAAACATGTGTGGAGAAAAACAGGGTGTACAAGCTCATATACCAGAAAAATATCCACGTTCTATCTACACATGGTGTTGGTCACATAATTTGCAACAAGTTATGAGCCATCCAGCAGATGACAGTGCAGCAGCAGCTTATTTTTTTGGAAAAATCAAGGAAGTATATTCATGTGTGTCTTCGTCAGCACATCGGACATCAATTATGGAACAACACCTACTTGAAGAATTACCCCAGATAGAGGCAGAAGATGATAAATCCAATGAGGTAGGATACCAGTCTACGTCAATTAATCCATGAGCACTTTACTGGGAAGGCATAGAGGAATTTTTTAGTTTATGCTCCATATCAGAAATAATTTATAATAACTTGGTGTTAAATGTTATTTAAAAAAATGTACTATAGATTGCACAGTCAAATGATGGAGAAATGGGAGAATTAGACCAATTACTTGAAAACGCTGAACCTCAAAAAAGGAAGAAAAAGAAACAAAGTATCGCAGGCTGTTGTCAATAAGTGATACTCGATTTATTGCCAGAACTCGAAATCTTCGTTTATTTAAAAACAAATTAACATGTATTAAAGATTCTTTATGTGAGATGGGATTGGAATCGATTTCAGGAACACTAGATGCAAAATTTCAGACCACAGTATCTACTCTCTACGCAATATTATATCCTATATCAGAAGTGAGCCAGGCACTTCAAAGTCCAGTTTTAAATATTGTGTGATGTTCCTTGTGTGGCTGATGTGGTGAGGCATGGATGACTGAGATGGTTTCGACATGTAGAGATGTGGATGTTGTAGGAATGAAAAAAAGGTAGAAGTAGGAAGACTTGGTAGGAATGCGTGAAAAAAGATATGGATGCCCTCGGCCTAAAGCAGCAGTCTGCACTAGATCGTGACTTGTGATATGGGAAAAACATCCAGCTCTAGCCTAGCATGGAATTGAGAAGTTTTAAAAAAATGATGATGATAGAGTTAGATATTAGAAAGTTGTCATCTTTTAATAGTTTCAGTTAGAGATATATAAACAGAGTAAACTTCAATTGTTTACATTTTTCTACAGTTCCCAGATGGTAGTACAAGAATTTATGTTGCCATTTTCACATTGTGGAAGCCAACTGTTAAAAGCCAGAAATGAAAATCAAATATATTCATGTTATGTAATTAACCCTGAGTGTCTCAGAGGTATTGAGTTTACTGTTTTTAAGGGGAATAATACTTGAAGAATTGTCCATTGAAAAATCTGAGATCGATATAAAAGAAATCCAAGCTAAAATTTCGTCATTAGAATTGGAAAACTCAATGTCCACTTTATTATATGGAATTTTGATGGAAAATGTATTTACGAAAAGGTTTTTAATAAAAGGCATTTTACGAGGTGACGACATATATGCCTCAGCCACTACACCACTTCAAGAGTAACTTACCACTTTGATCTTGCCTTGTGGAGGTCGCTGATATGGAAGAATGCCCAACCTAGCCTAGCATGGAATTGAGACATTTTAAAAATAAATTATGATGATAGAGTTAGATATTAAAAAGATTTCATCTTTTAGTAGTCTCAGTTAGAGATATATAAATAGAGTAAACTTCAATGGTTTACATTTTTCTACAGTTCCCAGATGGTAGTACAAGAACTTATGTTGACATTTTCACACCATTGCTAAAAGCCAGCAATGAAAATCCAATATATTCACGTCATGTAATTAACCCTGAGTGTCTCAGAAGTATATTGAGTTTCCTGTTTTTACAGGAAATAATAGTTAAGCAATTTTCCCTTGATAAATCGGAGATGGATTTAAAAGAAATCCAGGCTAAGATTTCGTCATTAGAATTGGAAAACGTAATGTCCACTTTATTATATGGAATTTTGATGGAAAATGTAGTTACGAAAAAGTTTTTAATAAAAGACATTGTATGAGGTGACGACATATACGCCTCAGCCACTACACCACTTCAAGAGTAACTTGCCACTTTGAAGGTTACTTATTAAAGCAATTATGGTATAATTATAATCCTTAAATTTTTTACAGCAAAATAAATGCTAATAATTTGCAAGAACTTGTTGGATGTGTGTTAAAGATTAAATTGGTAAATTATTATTTATTTCAAAAAGTATATCATGTCACTACTGTCCTTGCTACTCGATTCTCTGGGTTAGTTAAGGTTAGGCCCATGAACGACGTCTACATGTATGTAAATAATGTGTCCCATGGAAGAGTTGAATACGAATTTGGTACTACGTGGAAGGCGCTTCTTGCGCAAGAAGCCATCGCCAACACAGTCGTCCAAATTGGTGGTCAAGAATGCTTAGTTGCGTCAAGGCTCATTCCTATGTTGCCACAAAATCAGGGACCACCACCTATCCAGGGGGGACAACCGATTGTGTGGCACTGTTTCTACAAGCTTTGTAGAAAAAACTGTACATTATACCCACGTCACCAGTCAGAAAAGGGATCGAGTTCCCATAACTCCTATTCCAATGGGAGATGAATTGCCCATAATTTCAGCAGGTGATAGTGTGACTGTCCGACCCAAATATAATTATGCCCTTGGTGTTGACGATTTGTTTTCTAAATGGCTGATGGCATATCCATTGACTTCGTTATATGCTAAGTCTGTGTGTAACATACTTATTCAAATCTTCATGACATGTTCAATACCTCAAATAATTAGTTTTGTTTATAATTCTTTACCTCGAAAACCACTTGCAATTTTAAGAGATTCTTGGGATAATGAAAAAAAATTGCCTTTTCATTTAAGTAAAAAAAAACCCTGCATACCTAACAAAACAAAAACAAAATCTCCAAATAGCTAAGAGATTTACTGAAATTGCATGTGATCATATTTCTAGTATGAATCATCAGGACGTCATCGTACCATCGCACAGTCCTATGGTAAGCCCAATGGGTTGTGTTTCAAAAGCACCTAAGAGAGACTGCTTTCCAATCCTCGATAACCCCAATGTGCTACAGCTGTTTCAATGCAAATTCCCAAAGACACTGAATCAGTTTATGTTAACTGCACTTTCTTATGAGAAAGGTTTTTTCGAGTTATGCAAAATGCTCTTTGGTCTGGAGTTGGCTAGCAACGCTTTGCTGAGCGCAATTTCGATTATCCTTCAACCCATAAAATCTTTCACAGAACCATTCATTGATTATGTTTATTTATTATTATTATTTTGTCTAGCTGGCAAGATAAACACCAAATTGCATTGCAAAAACCTAATAATCTTTCAAATACTACATACACCGTTAACCACGATTGATTATAGTAAAGGATTTGGACTAGGAACTTATGCTAGTGCAGTGGCTGCTGTTTGTTCCAGGGGAGTGATGAAGGGGTAGAAGGCCCCATTGCTTTTGCTAGTCTGAAGTTGACTCCTACTCAGACAAGGTGGTCTACAATAGAAAGAGATACTTATGCAGTCTTTTAATGAGAGGCTCTCAATAAATTTAAGTCTTGGATATTGTTGTCAGAGGTTATGATATTTTCAGACCACAATCCTCTTACATATCTTACCGACTAAGTCTCTAAAAGTGCTAAACTATATTTTCAGAAAGATATTGTTATTCATACTAAAAGGAGTTGATCAACATGTTCAGAGGAAAACTATAATTAAATCTGGCTTATTTTCGTCACTCTTGCTTGAAATGGATGACTTAACATTTCAGAGTCATTTGGTTGTCAATCGTCTTCAGTTCGAAACGTCACACTGGTTGATCATTCAAATAAAATACCAGAAGGAAGTTAATACATGCTGCAGTATATGTCAAATCAAAATAGTTTCAGAGAACTTGGTGACAAATTTGGCATAACAAGGACTTCTGCTTATAGAGTTGTTGTTAAAATGATAACCTACTCTAATCATTTGTTACCTAATTTTATGTAAAGATGGAGGGATGATTACAAAATTGAAAATTCTGAAAAATTCAAGGAAATAACTGGTTTAGACAATGCAATTGGATTATATTTATGGGTGCTTTTTTTGCAAGGTGTATGCGATTTCTATAGTTAGTTTTGGGATGTCTTTGTGGGGCCCCAGGACAGGACGTGTGTTCATGAAGCTCGTTTGCTATGACTATCTCCCATTTTTTCGGAAACTGATACAATTTTCGGAAACTGATACAATTTTCGGTGATCAATTGAAACTTCTTGATGACTCGGCCTACAGTAGTCAAGATTTTGCATTAATTTTAACACCAAAAAGAGATAATGGTTTGCTAACAAGAAAAGATAAAGACGATGGATATCGAAAAGAGTTTTCCTAATTACCAAATTGCATTCGTGAATAGATCCAAACATGAAGTATTGCTTAGGTTCTAGTTATTATACAGGGCCATAACCAGGAATTTGGAAGTGGAGGGCCCAATAACTTTTTTTGGGGGGCAGCACTTCATAAATTTTCTGCTCATATAAGTTGCACATTCCAGTGATTTAACCCTCAAAATGTTCTTCATGCAAAAAACAGGTTTAACAATTGATATTTGAATCTTATTCTACCATATTTAATTGAATTTGAAAATATTCTGAATCAACATGAAAACTTCCCGAAGTATGTAAATAAAATGATAACACAACATTTAAAAACAATTATAATTTACATATAAAAACTTTATAAAAACACATCACATGGGTCATAATGTCAGAGAACGGCGCGATTTCTGGACAAACTTTTCTACAAGTGTTCAGATCTACTTTTAGCATAAAATCCTTCTCAAAAGCAAATAGTACCAGTTGAAATTTACGCTCAAAGCCCATTGATTGGCGATGAGGCCGCAGAATCCACATGAGAGTGGGGAAACTGCTCTCGCACGTAGCAGTCGACACACTGATGGTGATTGCTCCGGCATACATCTGATACACATTTGGAAATGTGTCACAGTACTGAAGCATTGCATATGTTGCATCTTCCAACGAAGAATTTGGCTGGAATTTGTTACGACAGTCGCATTGCAATAGGCAATTCGCGATTAATGCTGACTTTTTTCTCCAATTTTTGACAAAAAAATTTACCAGTCAAGAGGAGGTATCATTGAAAAGCGAGAAAGTTGATGGTATTTGTGAAGAGGCATGCAAGATTTTGGGTTTTGAAAATATTTTTAAAAATAGGGCTTTGGTTCAAGATAGATACTATGAAATGTCTCATAGAAAAGATGTCGCTATCCAGGAACCCAATGTTACAATGGTAAACAATCCTGAGAATGACGAGCTATGACAAGATTATCTGGACAGCCATGACAGAACGTGTTTGGTCAGTGGCGTGGTTACCTGTGGAGCTGTGCCTCGTGATCCCTTTACATCAAATAGAGTTGGTTTCGGAAAGTGTACTATTTTCATTGGTGAAACATATTCGAAAAATGATGTTATGACATTTTAAGATTAGAAGATAAGAAAAGTAAATTTAATTATCATTTTCTTAACTTGGTACAACCTAGTCCTTGTGTGTTACTAATTCGCCAGAAAATTTTCAAGAAGAACGGTGATTGTAGCGTCAATTGTTACTACAAATTTCCAAATTGCAGATTGTTTAAAATAACTATTCATCAGGAGCTGTTTTGTCAGAAATTTTGTGTGATGGCGAACCAGAGTACAGTCCTTCATATTAGAAAGTTGGTGCATTCATTGAATGGGTTATTTCGGAAGAAATTTAAAAAACGTCTTCTTCACACAACTCCCTCTACCACAGTGGTGGTCCGCGGACCGGCGTCGGTCCGCGGAGCTCACGTCACCGGTCCGTGAAACAATCACTAAAAATTAAAAATTTGATCAACTTATTCCAGGAAAAATACAAATAATTCTAAATATATTTTAAATTCAAAAACATTTATACACTGAAATTATTATTTAGCTTAATTTGCAAAAAATCAATCTAGAATCTAGATCTAAAGTTCCCATTATCGCCACATTGTCATCGCTAGGCATATGAACGACTTCGATCTCCTAGTGATTGAAATTGCAACCCAACTGAACACAACCATTCTTATGCTAGCTGTTTGTTCTTTGTTGATAGAATTGAGCGATAATTAAAAAACGCTATCGTATGAATATTTTTGTTTATTTGTAATGAGACAATTTTAAAAATGAAATAAATTTCTATTTTAAATTAAAAAATAAGGATACAAAACATGAGTAAAGCACACCAATCCTCTCTGGACATTTTTTTAAAAAGTAAAAAAAACAACAAAGCGCCACAACTCAGACACGGATAGAGACAGCCCAACAGAAAATGATGATAATTTACTAGAAGGATACAGTTTTAAAAAATCCAAAAAACATCGTCCGTTTAATCGAAAATATGATCCAGAATATTTAAAATATGGATTTGTTGCTTCTGGAGATGAAAACAGCCCAAAACCGCTGGGTGTAATATGTGGAGTTACACTTAGTAATGATGCCATGAAGCCATCAAACCTTCTTCGCCATCTGAATTCAACACATTCTACATACAAAAATAAGCCTATTGATTTTTTCAAAAGAAAACGTGATGAAATCAAAGACCAAAGTAAAGTAAATGTATCTGCATTGAGGGCATATTTCTCAACTTCTTTTCTCATTGCAACGGCAAAGAAACCTTTCACTATTGGAGAAGACCTCATAATTCCATGTGCAAAAGAAATATGCCGTGAAATGATTGGAGAGTCTGCATCAAATTTGGTATCAATGGTACCTCTTTCCAAGGATACAGTTGCCAATAGAATTAATGAAATGGCTGATGACATTGAACAGCAGCTTGTTAATAAAATACGCAGCTCATCCTGGTTTGCGATTCAGCTTGATGAATCAACAGACGTAACGAATTTAGCGATACTCCTGGTGTATGTTCGTTTTGAAGACAATGGGGACCTTGTTGAAGATATGTTGTGTTGTCTTGAACTTCCAATGCAGACCACAAGTGCTGAAATATTCAGGGTCTTGAATGATTACATTACTAAGAACGAAATCGATTGGAATAAATGCGTTGGAATATGCACTGATGGTGCAGCAGCGATGACAGGGAAGCATTCTGGATTGGTTCCAAGAGTGAAGAAGGCAGTGGCACCAAAATGTATGTCTATCCACTGCTTTATTCAAAGAGAAATGCTAGCTACTAAAAAAATGAGTGAAGAACTCCATGAAGTCCTTAATGGTGTAGTAAAAGTTGTTAATTTCATCCGTGCAGGTGCATTGAATACTCGCCTATTTTCAGTGTTATGTGAAGAGATGGGTTCTGACCATAATGTTTTGCTTCTTCATACCGAAGTCAGGTGGCTTTCTCGTGGTAAGGTGCTTACTCGAGTGTTTGAGCTCAGAAAAGAACTTGAAGCTTTCATACAACCAAGAAAACCTGCTCTTTTGGAAATATTTAAAAGTGACAAAATCTGTTTGGCAGCATATTTGTCTGATATCTTCAGCCTTCTGAATGAGTTAATTCTCTCCATGCAAGGAACAAATTCAAACTTGTTTCGTCTCATGGATAAGATTTGTGCATTTCAGCAGAAGATTTCAAGGTGGATAAATAACATGGGGATGAAGAGGTATGACATGTTCCCGTTATTCTCTGACGCAATTGAAAGTGAAAACATCTTCGAGATTCAACTAAATAAACTTATTTCTGCAGTGACCCAGCACTTGACATCACTGCTGAATAAATTTAAAGATTACTTTCCAGTTGAAAATGATCCACGTGTTGGCAATGAATGGGTGAGAAATCCATTTGTCATTCAGCAGAATAATCAGCTTACTACAGTTCTTGATGACAAACTCATAGAACTTGCAAATGATAAAAGTTTGTCAGGAATATCCAGAACTCTGTAATTTAGCCATGATTTGCTTGACTCCATTTGCATCAACATATAGGTGTGAAAGTGGATTCTCCGCCATGACAACAATAAAAACCAAAAACAGGAATCGATTGAATGTCTGTAGTTCATTGAGGATTGCATTGACTGACATCAAACCGCGAATAGATTTGCTTGTCAAGAATAAACAAGCTCACGTTTCCCATTAATTGCTGTTAACTGTTTTGGCATTCTTGTGTTTATTTCTTCCTTTCCAAAACGGCTTTGTTTAATACTTTAGTTTAATGAAGTTTAATTTAATTAAACTTTAATAAGTTTAATTAATTAGACTTGTTGCTCTTCTTATTAGTCTTGAAAGGCTGTAAGCCTCCTCATGTCATAAAATTACTCGTTATTATTTCTAAAAACTCGAACGCTTACTTTTAAACTGTCATAAATACATTTTAATATTTAATTTTATATTAACAATGAATAACATATGTAATTATGTGAATTCGTAAAAAAACGTTTATTGATTTATAGTCTAAATTTTAGACACTATTTCGCATTATTTAGATTTTTGAATAACTTCAATGAAATATTCAGATATTATAGGCCCTATAGGAGCTTTTCCCTCTAATTTCCCATTATTTTGGATACGATTGCCAGATAAAATTTTGTATTTCTAATTGGTGGTCCGCCAGCAACTTCATAAATATACAGCCGGTCCCTGTTTCTAAAAAGTTTAAGAACCACTGCTCTACCATAAGAGATGAAGAAATTCTTGCAAGTGACGAACAGTTGATAAATCAAGGTAACTTGCAATCTATTTATTCAGCTGATGTTTTGGTGAAGGCAAGATCTGAAACAATGGTGGTAAATGACGAAGACAGAGATGACTGAAATGATCTCTCCATACGATTTGATAAAGAACTTTTAATAAACCCTAAAGAGAGATTTTTGCGTGCTGTAAGAGCACCAGCATGTTTTGAATGCTATAGTTATGACTAAGCAACTTGAAGTTGCTCTTAACTGCAAGCAAATCGATCAAGTGTTGACTTTGCATTTTGATGCTACCGGTAGAGTAACAAGGCACACCAATCCGATGTTTTGGGAAAATTTTACATTAGATTTTGTTACCTGCGAGCACGATACACGAAATTTATATACAATATTATCCAGTTATAAAATGTTCGCAATATCTTATGGTCACACATGGCCATTATTTTCTATTGTAGTAACTGATTACAGTATGGCACTAATAAATTCTGTTGTTTATTGCTTTAACAATATGTCCTTTCTAGATTATTTAAAAATTACTGCTGATTGGACAAATTTTGATTCTGTTCCTATACATTTAACACAACTTAAATTATGATGTGCTCACTTTGTAATAATGATTACACAAATGGTCCCTAATAGAACAATTAAAAAAGTTTTGACAATAGCAATTAGTGCAATGATCGTTACGCACTCAAGCATTGTTTTAAATCATATAATTAAATCTTTTTTCTTTTGTTTATTGAGCAAGAAGAGGTTTTCTTCTTTGGCTTATTATTTTAAATTGATAATCCACCAGAACAACTGGAAGCAGTGGTTGAAAACGAAATAGATTTTGAAATTGAAATAAAATTAGAAGAAACTCAAAATAAGTCGTACCAGCAAAGTCCCTACTTTATAAAGTATACAAAAATGGCTTTGTCAGACAGATCTGAGCTTGAGACCATGGAGAAAGACGAATCTGAAGCTCTCGACAACAAGTTGTTTAATGAAGAATTATGTTCAATATTTATTCAAAAATATTTATACATGCTCAGATATGTCAAGGTGGTAATGCTAGGAGGAAAAACAAATCTTAAGCAGGGGAGGTTTTTGGATTCTCTGAAAAAAAGTCACGGCTGTTTGCAAAGAAATCCGGCTGAGAATTCCTTCTAAGTGCAAAAAATCGAAGAAAGATGACATATTCAATGAGGCAACAAAGTGGACACAACAAAATCCTTCTAACAGCTCATATTTCCAGCATCTCTCTCTATCCCAAATCAAAAATTTGAAAGATAGAGAAGACTATTTAACTGATTTGCTCCTTGAGGAAATAGAGGTGGAGGGGTTTGCAACAAAAGTTGGCAAGACGTATGGAGCTGCTATTCCTCAACTCAAACTATCTACAGAGGTATTTTAAATAACGTTTCGGTTAAAAGTATTGGACCGATTCTACAGTATTGTAGTGCTATACTGCAGGGTACGACCTTGATAAATGTTCCCCACCATTCCAGCGTGGAGAGGATGGTTCATGAACTGGGAGTGTTGGCGCTGTTGCAAGTTAGTGATGTATTCTACAACTGCGAGAGTGCTACACTGGGTTACGACGTAGAGGGCAAGCACCTATTGAAATTCATATGTGTTTCTAACCGGATAAGCAAGCGTTAACCATCTCTACCGCCAGGATTCCATCAAACATGGCATTTGATGCCTGCCAAATCCTTACCTCGCTGAATGAAATTGCACAGATATATTCAGAGTTTCATCGGCTGTCATTTGTTGAAGTTCTGTCTCATTTTCTCACAAAATTCAAATATTGCATCTCTGAGCCGCAGCAAACAATCGCGTCCATTGAATGATCCAAGATGAACTGGATATAAAACTTCAACTATTTTGCAGTGTGCACCCGCTTGACACGATTGCAACAAAATCAAGACTGTCTGGTGGCATTTGACAACCAACTAGGTCTAAAATGCAGCTCCGGGAAAGATGGAACCGTGGTCTCGTTTCTCTACAATCTTTCAAAATTAAAGTAAATTAATAACTTATAGAACAGAAGCTAATCGGAAGTATAGTTGAATTTGTTTATCTACTATATAATAACAGTTCGACGACCAAGAATGGATTCGAAATCCATTTTCGGATGAAGTATTGCCAGCTGATTTTTCAATCCATGAAAGAGACCAGTTTGTTGAACTTTCATGTGATGGCGTATTGAAGAACGAATTCAAGAAGGACATGTTGTGTGATTTTTAGCTGAAGCGAAGAGCTGAATATGCATCAATTTCTAATAAAGCTTTAAATTTTTTTATTCCATTCAGCACATCGTATCTGTGTGAAACAGGTTTTTCAGCTATGCCTGCAATTAAAAATAAGTACAAATCAAAGCTTGAACTCGAACCAGATTTACGTTTGAAATTGACAAATATTAAACGAGATATTGCTAATATGTGCTTGTTAAAACAAACCCAGATCTCACATTAACGCTTTCTAATAGTAATTTGATTTGTCCACTTTGTTGATAATGTTACATTCATAAAATGTTATTTTTAATAGTTAAAGCTGTTATAGTAATTTATGTTCTTTTTTATTTGACTTTTGCGGGTGGTACGCTGACATAAAAACTTGTTACCTGGTGGTACAATGAAAATAAAGGTTGAAAACCGCTGGTCTAGAGGTGGTTATGCATGCTAATATTCGTACAGAGCAGGAAACTATGGATTGGCTGAAAGATTATGAAGATTTGTCCTTGATCACCTGGCGAGTATAAAAGACTTTTTCTGATGTTGGACAGAGAATTCTTTTCTAGGTGAGAAGTTTCTTTTATTATTGGAGCAGAATTAAATGATGCAGCTGCTAAAACACATAAATACATTAAGTTTACACTGATTTTGTTTGTGGTTACATGATGCCTTTCTTTTGTCTCTTAATTATTTTTGTAATAGAGTCTGATTAATAAAACATTACAGAAAAGCTATCAGTCAGCATAAAAGCAGATATGGAGGTGAGAAAATACAAACTGTCGAGCAGCGGTACTGTTGACCCTAAGACTTACCCAGTTTATTAGAAAAAAAGCAGATGGCAAATATTCACATCGCCAATGCAGGTGATTCTTGTTAAAATTAACAAAGTTTGCTACTGCGCTGAATTACATGGTTGTGTTGACATGCGGAATGCAGTCTATTATTATTTATTTATTTATTTATTAAAAACTGGTGTTCATTGTTTGGGATATAATAATTACATTGGCTTAAAGTGCTGAACCTTTTTGAAGTATAAGAATTGTCATGGAATAACTAAGTGCCTGTGTTGATTTTTAGGTCAAAGGATCCTCACATTCAAGAGTACCCTCTGATGATAAGTTTTGAGGCGGACACAATCACACCATTAAAACAGCAGCTGCACTGCGTTGTAAAGAAGTAGACGAGTCTATTTGTCAGACGTTTGAGCAGCTTTTCCAATCTGGATACTCACCATCTGCTGCTTATCACCTTCATCATATGACCTCAATAACGAATATGACACTCAATACTATCTCGTCAATGGAGATTGTCACTTCAGTCCTGATAAATCCTGGTGTTACAGGTTTAAAAATTATTTATTTTGTAACAACAGCAATAAATACAGTAAGCAGTCTTACTGTTTCAGAATTATATACATATATCTATATATACATATATCTATATCTATATCTATATATATATATATATATATATATATATATATATATATATATATATATATATATATATATATATATATATATATATATATAATATGCTTATTGGATATGGTATTTCAAATGAGGAGTTAAGAAATAATATATTTTAATTTCAGGTTATATTATCACCTCTTCAAAAAGTCTTATAGGAGAGGTTTAACAGAAATACAAGTTGCGGCCCTTGAACAGCGTATTGAATTGGTAAATAAAGAAATGAGAACTGAGGCAAATCCCAATGAAAATTTTATTGCCTTTTGCACTCCTCGAATAATAAAACATAGCATAGGGGTAGTTTTTATTGACATGGGGTATGCACACAACTAAATCTATCACCGGAACAATGGGCTGTCGAAAAATTTACTATTGAAATCAATTAAACGTTTTGCTCAGACAAATTTATTTTTGTCTATAATCTACTTTTTGTGTCCTAAATAGCGTTCGATGCCGAAGTCGTTGCTAACTTCATGTACCTGTCCAAGATTGGGTTCGGCGATTCGGGCTTTAGCAAATAGGACCCCAACCGGATCTACGAGATTACTCTCAATCCCATTTGGGATAAAATCAATTTAATATCAAGGTAAAACCGTATGTCGTTGACAGAAATGTAAACAAATTTTTTCTCAGTGATAAGCTCCGCCCAGGACTATGAAAAGTGAACTTACATAATTATTTATGTTAATGTTAATAATGATGCACAGTTCTAATTTTAATTCTATATTACTTGTGATCTATGTGTGACTGGACTATAAGTGATCGAAAGACAACAGACAAGCATCTCTTTTAAGTATTAAGGGCATCTGGTATTTCGTTCAAAGTGTGAGCAACTGGACTATACGTGATCGCTAGACAATGGACGTGCAGCATCTCTTTTAAGTATTATGGGCATCTGGTATTTCGATCAATGTGTGAGCGACTGTTACTGTCCATGGACGACGAGCATTTCTTTTAAGTATTTAAGGGCATCTGGTATTTCGATCAACGTGTGCCCGGCTAGGCTTCTTTGAAGTGTTGACGCACAATTCTGCACATTGTTAAATGACCAATGCCAGATTGAGCACAATGAGCGTATCTGTTGCGTTTGAAGTATCTGTGCCATTTGCTCATATATATATATATATATATATATATATATATATATATATATATATATATATATATATATATATATATATATATATATATATATATATATATATATATATATATGAGCAAAAATATATTCTGCGCTAACGTCTATCCCGTCACTCATAACTCCGCAAGTGAAACGACTTCGCGTGCGGATGAGCCATGCCATACTTCGAATGTGTGCGCTCACTCTCATGTTTCAAAAGTCGGTGGTGAGGTGGTTTCTACTTCCCGTGGCGACAGACCAGTCGACCCTGTAATCACCACTTGCCTTCCGTCTGCCGACGTTCTTGGCAGCATCGACCAAGATCTGGCCGTATGCAGCGAAGACAATTTCGCTTCTTGTAGTGACAATGTTCATCTGGTTTCATCGGCGAGTGGTGAGGACAACTTTATTTCTCGTGGCAACCAAGGAGTCGGCCCTGCTCACCTTCCGATCGCCGACGTCGTCGGCAATGATGGCCAGGGCCTGTGTCCCGTCCATGGATCCCCATCACGTGATAACTCCAGTCTGGAAAGTGTGCGTAGCCGCGGCGTTGGTGACTTGTCGGATGACCGTCTTCCCGTGGAGTCCGTGTCTTCTTTCCAGCTATTTGCTCGACTCGTCAACAACGTTAATATAACAATACGACGCGGTAGACGTACCTAGCCTGATTGCGCGCACCTGACAACAATTACCTAGCGCATAGTTGTGTAAATACCTGTGCTGCGGCCACTATCGCCATGTTTTCGTTTTGTTTATAATTATTTTCCGCTTCGGTTTTTACTAATCTTGTACGTTAGTTACCTACCTTTTATATCTTGCTTTCCACTTTCCATACGTTGTTTTTCTATTTCAGTTTTCATTAACGTTTATTCTCGTCGTTTTATAGTTTCATTCTATTTTCGCATTATAGTAAATACATTTTAACTTCGTAATTTAAAGGGCTCCGAAGATGCTTTTCTGCGAAACCGATCGGTCAGCCCTCGTTTTTAATAAATCTATTTAAAAAGCGGAGTTATCATGAATTCAAGAGATTTTGAAAGCTTGGCGAAAAAACGTATCAACGCAAAGTGGTCTATCATTTTTAACAGAGCATGCCTAAAAGAAAACATTACGCCGAAATACGTTCAAAAATATATATATATATATATATATATATATATATGGCTAGCACGAACGAACAGTCGGTTTTTTTGCATCTTGGTATTTATCTCACTCTTGTCATGGCTGCTGGTGTCGTTTATCCTGACGTCTCAGGGATCTCGACTTTCGAGATGTATGCTTATATGCAGACAAATGAAGACGCAATCGCATGGGCTATGGCGCACGGAATTATAGCTAGCACTAGGAACTGCCATCGTCGTCCGAGTCCGATGAGACTATCCCCAAGGAAAGATATCAGGTAGTTTTAGTTTGTGTCAAGTCAGGGTTTGTTGTGCCAGTAAATCTCTGAGGGAAGGCAGTTTTTTCAAAAAAGTCACATTCCGATGAAGAAATGTATTATGGTAAGTTTATTTTATTTTATTTACGTTGTAAATTAAGTTGTAAAATAATAGAAATTTGCTATTATAGCTAGTTTTCTACTGGTCATTTTACGACGTGACTCAGGCCACGATCGAACAATTTCTTGGACTGTGTAGTGAACACACTTTACCAAACTGGTTCAATATGCTACAGGAGACCTTTGCACATATTGGGTCAGAGACAACCCTATCAGAATAGGAGGGCCGGGCACGTCGTACAAATTGATGAGAGTGTAGTCTCTGCACCAAAAAGGTACGTCAAACTGCAGAAGGTTTCAAAATTCAGTTTTAAACACTTCAACATTCACGTTTTGCTTTAATTAGGACCAGAAACGGACGTGCTAGACCCACGAGACAGATGTGGGTTTTTGGTGGAATCGATCATGACACCGATGAGGCTTTCATGGTCTAGGTCCCAAAAAGAAATGCCGTGACGCTGCTACCAATTATTCAGCAGCATGTTTTGCCAGGTATAGTAAAGTCATTGGATTATTTCCACATTGAGTACTTGAATTATATAACATTTTTTCATTAATTTTGCAGGTACTATGGTCTGGAGCGACCGGTGGAGGGCTTATAGCAGGTTAACAGCAACCACAGGACTGGCTCACGCCACAGTAAACCATTCTGTTACGTTTGTTGCCAATAACGGGGTAAACACCCAGCGTGCAGAAAATATGTGGCGGAATGCAAAGGACAAAATGAAGAAGATGCGGGGGACCTCTGATGTTCATATTACTTCTTACCTCGACGAGTACCTATGGCATCGCAAGAACGGGAAAAGAGAAGTGTGCTTCCAGAAAGCATTAGAGCTAATCCGGACATATTATCCTGTATAGCTTTAATAACTGTTGTAATAAAATAACTTTTATTAATCTGCTACGTTTTATTTGAAAAGAAAATATTTTATACAAAAACTGCGTTTTATTCTTTATTTTAATTATACAAATTAAATATGCATAGGAATGCTTGACTGGCTTATTTACTGCACGTGACCTGTCAATCAATCCGGCAGAAATTTGTTCACATTTCTGTCAACGACTTATACGGTTTTACCTAATATCAAGTCTCCAGTGGATCGTCATGATCTTATAGCTCGAGTTTTTAGGCAGAAACTAAGCAAGTTCATGATGGTCATTTGCAAAAGCAGCATTTTTGGTGAGGTGCAGTGTTGGCTTTACTCAATCGAGTGGCAGAAACGGTGTCCCACATGCACATATCCTAATTTGGCTAAAAGACAGATTTCATTCCAATGAAATTGACAAAGTTATTTGTGCCGAAATACCTAATCCGGTTATCTACCCTCTGCTCTACGATCTGGTTACTAAAAACATGATACATGGACCATGTGGCAATCTCAATCGAAATTCTCCATGCATGGTTGATGGCAAATGCACTAAACGTTACCCAAGAGCCCTCCTTCAAGTCAAGAAACACAAACTGGTGATGATGGCTATCCACTTTACAGACGACGAAAACCAGCAGATGGAGGATTCACAACAAGCGTAAAGATGCGCTCTGACAGAGGCCGTTGCGACGTTGAAATAGACAATCAGTGGGTGGTTCCCTATTCCACTCTGCTTTTGAAGATGTTCCAAGCCCATATCAATGTAGAATGGTCCATTAAATACATCCTAAAATATGTACACAAAGGCAGTGATCAAGCAGTGTTTCAAGTCCAAAAAGAAAGCAGATTTGTAAATGAGGTAGAAGCATTTCAGCTTGGACGATACATCAGTAGCAATGAAGCGGTCTGGCGCATTTTTAGCATGCCCGTTCATGAACGTCACCCAACCGTTATGCACCTGAGTGTTCATCTGGATAATGGACAAAGAGTCTATTTCAATGTGGACAATTTTCAACCTGACCAGCTCCTGATACCTCCAAAAACAACATTGACTGCATTTTTTATTCTGTGTCAAACAGATGATTTTGCAAAAACACTGCTCTACTGCAACGTGCCTAGGTATTACACGTGGCAACCATCGTCAAAAACTTGGCAGTCACGAAAACAAGGCCAGTCAGTAGAAGGATTCCCAAACATAAAATCCAGTGATGCTCTTGGAAAGGTTTACACTATTCATCCATCAGCCTCTGAGTGCTTTTACTTGCGTATTCTTCTTCATGTTGTCCATGGACCTACATCATTCAATGACCTCAAGATGGTGAATGGTAATTTGTGTGAAACTTTTCGTGAAGCTTGCCAACAAAGAGGGCTACTGGAGAATGACCAACACTGGGATTTAACACTTTCTGATGCCGAATCTTTTCAGTCACCTAACAGGTAATTTATTATTTCACCGATTAAGTATAATTGTTTCTTCTCAATCTGTCATCTACATTTTTATTATTATTGTTTTCAGGTTACGCCATCTTTTTGCAGTTTTACTGACAACATGTGCTGTTTCAAACCCAAACCATCTGTGGTTTCAGCACAAAGAAGCACTGAGTGAAGACATTCTGCATGATTTACATCAAAGAAATCCTGATCTGGAGCTTGAATACTGCAATGAAATTTTTAATAAATCTTTGTGTACTTATGTTGTATTTTCTCTATGTAAACTTGAAATGAATATAACTCTGATGGTCAATAGTCAATTAAGCACAAACACATTTTATTGTAATGCTTTTTTGTATACAATATTTTTTGTTTTCCCATCTGGTGACAATATATATAAATTTTTGGGGCTTCCAACACGGGAACATGCCACATAGAGCTATCCATGTGAGAAGCAAGGTGTCTCCAAGTTGATGCCAGCAACTTTCAGTGATTGGCCTTGGGCTTTGTTGATTGTCATGGCAAAGGCCAGACCATCAAAGTTATATTCATTTCAAGTTTACATAGAGAAAATACAACATAAGTACACGGGCAACGCCGGGTTGCCCAGCTAGTCTATATATATATATATATATATATATATATATATATATATATATATATTTATAAAGTAATATTAATATTCATATGAATATTTCTTTTAAATAAACATCACCTTTGCCTTTTACTTAAACATATTATTTTTGATTCTTATCTGTAAAGCATAAAATAATTCAAACACATAGCTTTGACAATAGGTTTGATTTTACACAATTTTGATGAAAACTCTAGTTCAATTTGTCAAATCTCATTTCTTGAAACTGCAGACAAGGATATAGCGGATGTAAGCAAAGGAGTGAATCATTTAATTGAGTATAGCAGAAAACATAAGGTCAGTTTCTGAGGTCTGGAAGTGCTAGGTAGTATTAATTCATGCGATTGTCTGTGTGCTGAGGATGCCATTTATCATGTGAGCTGTCACCATAACTTCTTCAGAATTGTCAATCGAGGGACTCGTGGTGAACCAGTAGAGGGCATGAAATTGGAAACATTTGAAAAACTGTGTTCATGGTTTGAGGTGCTTGATTCTGAGCTGCTAACACTGCAGAATATACTTGATAAAGCCCATGATTTGGCATCAAACAATTATTCAGTATATACCGAGAAGTGGATGAAAAAGAAATTAATCAAAAGATCACATAACTCTGCAAAGAATGTTCAGTCTTCTTCACTACCAGAGTTTTAAATGCGTGTCATAGACGTGGGTATTTGCTTCATGCTGTTCACTGGGATGTTAAAACTTTGTATGGAGAAGTAGCATAACAATATGTGAGATATGTAAGCAAACATTGCAGTAGTTTAGCAGTAATAGTTTTTGATGGTTATGAGAATGAACCAAGCATTAAGGATCAAGCAATGTGGCTCCAGATGTTGTTAAAGGCACAAAAAATGCATTGAAAGATCAAAATTCATTTTTTTCAAACATGAAGAATAAGCATGTCATTCCTGATTACTTGCCTACAAGAATCTGGTCACAATCTTTACCCAGCTTTGGATGTTGTTGACTCTTTAATAGTAGAGCAGGCTTTTAAACATGCACAAGCTGGAAAAGTAGCCAGTGTCATAGGAAACTATACTGATATTTTGGTGATGCTTGTGTGTCATGGTAAGATACGTTTTTTTAAATATCCAACTTAAGTGGAATTCAACACCTGATAGATATCTTAAGTCTTTGACATCTACCCATGAAGAGGTGATGCTCGCAGGGTGTAAGTTGCTGGTGCTTTTGTATGGAGGTAGTTTGAAGGATCAATTAAATCAGCTTTGCTACTCTATATATATGCACATCTCTGCAACGACTACTCATCACCCACATCCTGAAAGATTGCCTCCAACAGAATATGCAGCTCAATATCATTCCTATAGAGTCCACATACAAGTTCTGCAGTGGAAAATGTTGTCAAGAACAGCTGTTGATCCGCAAGAATGTAACAGAAACTCGTGAAAATCGCTGTGGTTCTTTTCTCAAATTGAGTGTGTGTAATGATGCTATAGTGATTGTTGATAAAGTACAAGAACCAAGTAGATGTTTATGATGATGATTTCTTAGAGTTTTTTTTATACCCTGGGAAGTGGAAGAAGAGGTTGTTACAAGTGTATAAGTTGTTTTTCATACTTTTGTATATAGATTTTGTATGTATGTTTTCCTAAATGAACAAATTAATTAAAACTCTCACATCGAGTAGCATTCTTATAACAGTGCTACATGAATATTATTTATAAAAAAAATTATAAAATTCTTTCTTTTTTTTCAATTTTTCCAATTTTTTTTCAATTTTTTTATATATTGTTATAACATTTGTATGTATGTTTTCCAGAAAGAATAAACCCATTCAAACTCATGTATCAAGTGAAACTGTTATAACATTGTTACCCGAATAATAAGAAAATATGGCATTTTTCATGGCCCCGTAAAAAATAACCATTGAGTGCCATTCTCAGAATATGTTCTCCATATGTATATGTCTCAAAATCAACAATAAAACCATTGTATCAATTAAATTTTATCAATTGTATCAAGCGAAACTGTTATAACATTGCAACCCGAATATTAGGAAAATATGGCATTTTTCATGGCCCCGTAAAAAAATAACCGTTGAATGCCATCGAGTGCCATTCTCAGAATATGTTCTCCATATATATATATATATATATATATATATATATATATATATATATATATATATATATGTCTCAAAATCAACAATAAAACCATTGTATCAATTTAATTCCGGGTTGACCTTTCTGTCAGCCAGTCTATAATGTTTTACCTGAGTTTTGTAAAAGACATCTCCCGAGCAATTAATAATGAATGGGCGAGGCGGTAATTGACATCTAAAGCATTATGGAAATTACATAACGTTTTGAAGTATGTGACATCTTGTTGGGTATAATTCAAGTAAGACAAATAACAAACTTTAATTTTGAACTCACGAACGTTTATTAAGCGAGACACGAGACACAACCAGCCGATGACAATCAAAACAACCAAAGACCAAGAAGACGGGACTTAACATAACATAACATAACATAACATAACGTTTATATTAAAGTGAATCAGAACAATTAATAATAATCGTGTGTGAGATCCACCATCAAACATTTAAAAACCATATTTACATAATTTAATTTTAAATTCTTCAACAGTTTCAGTATTCACAACTTCATTCTCCATGCAATTTATTCCATTCATTCGTCACTCTTGCACTGAAGAATTTTTGTTTCATTGAACTCTCCCTTTTCTTATATATATATATTTTTTTTAAGGTTAGTGAAAGGAGTTGTTAACCCCGCGAGACACTCAACCTGAGCAATGCGTGTAAACTCCTTGCTTAAGGGAGCTACGATGGTGACGCCAGTGAGATTCGAACCGCCGACCTACAAGGCGACAGGCGAACGCTTTACCGCTTAGCCACCACCGCTTTTTTTATATAGCTTATAGCTTAGTTGTGCCCTCTGGTACTTGGATATCTCGATCTTTCAAAAAATCTTTCCTGATTTAGGTCAACCAATCCATTCAATAATTTGTAAGTCTCAATTTAGTCTCCTCTAGTCCTCCTCTTTTCAAATGTGGTCAGATTACATCTATTCAAACGTTGTTCATAGTTCTGTCCTTTCAACTCAGCAATCATCTTTGTAGCTCGTCTTTGCACTTTCTCAATTATGTAGGTATCTTTTTAATACCAAGGCTCCATGCCTGCACACTGTGCACACAGTATTCCAAGTGTGGCCTAACTAGAGATTTATACAACCTTAAAACTGTATTTTTTATCTCTGCTGACTATGGTTCTTTTGATCATGCTCAAAATTCTGTTTCCCTTCTTTGCAACCTCTGCACATTGTCTAGACTGTTTAGCACCTTCATTTACTAATACGCCAAGATCTTTTTCTTCTTTTGTTTCTTTTAGCTGTATCCCTCCTAACTCGTATTTATATTTTGGATTCCCTCTACCCAAGTGCATAACATGACACTTGTCAACATTGAACCGCATCTGCCATTCCTGCGACCATTTGAATAACTGCACAAGATCGTTTCTCAGCACTTCAACATCGTCACTATTGCACACTGTTTTGCATAATTTAGTGTCGTCAGCAAATTTTGATATTTTAGCTGCTATTCCTTCATCAAGGTCATTTATATAGACGACAAAAAAAAGTGGTCCAAGCACAGAACCTTGAGGCACTCCACTGGTTATTTTCATCCATTTCGAGAAACTTCCTCTCACTCCCACTTTTTGTCTTCTATCCAGCAACCAACAATCTATCCACCTATACCAACTGCTTTCAACTTTGAAGACAACCTTTGATGAGAAACCGTGTCGAAGGCCTTGGCAAAATCTAAATATATCACATCCACCGACTGACACGCATCCATACCTCCATAAACCTCCTCAAAAAAATCCAACAAATTTGACAAACACGATCTTTTCTTCACAAATCCATGCTGACTATCTTTAATTAATTTATATTTCTCCAGATGAATCAAAATTTCATTTTTGATCATTTTTTCCATAATTTTCCAAACAATACTGGTAAGGCTAACTGGTTTGTAATTGCATGCGTCGCTTCTGTTGCCTTTTTTGAACAGTGGCACCACAACAGCATCCCTCCAGTCCTGCGGGACCTCCCCAGTTTGCTATGACCTATTCATCAGTTCTGCCAGCACATATCCGATCTCATTTCTGACCTCAAGCAAGAACTTTGGGTGCAGCTCATCCATCCCAGGGCTTTTATCAGTTTTCAATTTTCTTAGCATTTCAAAAACTTTCATTTTTGTAAAAACAACTTCAGTTAATAATTCGTCTTTATCTCTTTGAAACAAATCTATAGCTTTAGGGATATTTTGGATATCTTCTTTAGTAAAAACAGATCCAAAGTAGTTATTTAGAATTCTGCTGTTTCTTCATCGTTCGTTATTACCTGCCCTTTGTCATCTTTTAATGGACCTACTTTGTCTCTCTTCTTCTGTCTACTTCTCACATAATTGCAAGAACTTTTGCAATCCAATTTTATATTGTTTGCCAGTTTTTATTCATACTCCAATATTGCCATGTTAATTGTTTTTTTCACTTCATTTCTTTTCTTTTTGTATTTTTCTTTTAATTTTTTTAATTTTTCTGTGTTTGAATTATCCCTTCCAATGGTACAATTTAGATCTCGATATTTTTTCATACTTTACATTTTCCTCTTTGCTTTTTAATTATCAGTCTCGTCATCCATGGATTTTTATTATTCCAGTTTTTCTGAATTGGAACCTGTCCCTCAATGACTTCTTGCATGCTTTGAATAAACATTTTCCAGCTACTTTCTACATTCAATCCAGTTATTTTGCTCATTAAATTTTTGTTTATGATACATTTTCTTATGTTATCATAATCAGCCTTGAAGTAGTTGTATCTAACATCTTTTGATGTTGTTTGCTTAATATCACTTATTGTCAAATCCCATCTGATAATCCGGTGGTCACTTGTACCAAAACATTCACCCACTATTATATTTTCAACTATATTTTCTTCAGAAGTTAATAATAAGTCAAGAGTATTTCTTCCTCTTGTTGGTGCTCTGATCAGCTGTGTCAAAAATTCATCATTAATGAAGTGTAGAAATTGCTCGTCTTTGTGTGTCTGACCCTCAAGAGTATCCCAATTAACGTGGTAATTAAAATCTATAATGATCACTGGCTTTTCATTTGCCTTGGAAATCAATTCACACAATCTCTTGTCTGCATTTTCATTAGAACTCGAAAATCTGTAGCAAACCCCAATTATTCATTTAAATGTTTTCAGCTTCAATTCACACCACACGCTTTCTTTAAATTTTCTGTTGTTTAGGTCCTCTCTTTGCACTGCATTCAAATCATTTTTCACATACAACAGTACACCCCCAGCACCATGGCCAGTATTCTTTTGATTTTTTCTGTCTTTTCTAAACATATCATAGCCTACTAACTTTAGTTCATCATCACCGATTTTATTGTTTGTCCAGGTTTCTGTTAAGCCAATAATATCTGGGTTTACATTTTTCACATATATTTCCAATTCAGCCATTTTTATCCTATTAACCAGACTTCTTACATTAGCATAAAAACATTTACATATTTTGCCTTCGTCCACCGTAGTCAAACCTCTCCTATCTTTCTTTTCATTGTTTCTTCTTTCCATTTTCTTGAGTGCCACCTTCTTCTTTTCACCATGCTCCACTATATTCAGTTTCTTTTCAGCTTTACTATCCTCATGTCCCCCGGCAAGCCCTTTACCCTGTATAGCCAGTTTCCCGTTGTTTCTCCATTCTGCTTCTCTCTGCATTGTTCAACCAGCTTTCTACACTGTTTTCTTTCAGTTCTTGTCAAGTCATGAGTGACTGAGATTCTCTTGAATTTTTCTTCTGCTTTTTGAAGTCTGGACAATGACTCTAGAGCTCTGTTTTTGATTGTAACATTACGGAACTCTATAAGTAACGGTCTTTCTTTTTCTCCTTCTTTGTATTTTCCTAACCTGTAGATGTTTTTTATGTCCAACTTTTCATCGCAGGGCACCTCCAAAGCATCATTCAAGAGGCTTAACACCATTCTTTTGTCTTCACGTATTCTCTCACCGTGCTCCATGTCTTCTTGTTCAGCCCATCTTTCTCTTAGTTTTTTCTCTTCTGTATTGCGTTCAATTGATTCCTCTACTTTTTTCACTTTTTCATTTATTGCCTTCAGTTTTTTGTCAACATTTCATTTAACAACAGTGCTCCACTCTTCAGTTTTTTCCCTTAAAGTAATTTGTATCATCTTTTCTTCTGTCATCTTAATTCTGTTCAACCTCTCCTCCACTTCTTCAATCTGTGATTTATGTTCCTCATAATGCTTGACCTCTTCTTTTTCCACTATTTCCTGATTTCTAAGCAGTTCCTCCAATTTTTCTTCCAACATATCAATCCTTTTCTGTTGCATTTCAATATTCTTTTCCAACACCGCAGTTCTCTCACAACCTTTGCATATATGTCCAGCAAAACTGTCAACTCTTCCATACATCTCACATATCTCACATTTTTTCAGATTTCTGGACATTTTTGAAAAATAAATCACCAAAGCGAAATAAATGAAACACTGAAGTAAATAATTTTTAAATTTAGTACAGAATAAATAATTACGGTTATTAAACAATTGTGAATTGGAAAATAGATTTTGAGAATCACTACTGTAGAATTGTGGACAATTATAATGTAATGTATGCACACTTAAAATATAATAAAAACTATAACATAAATTAAAGTAAAACGACCAGTAGAATGAAATTATAATTGAAGAGGTAAATTAAATAATTAAACTTTTAAGAATCACGACTGATTTTTGAAAAAAAATAATGGCGATTGAAATCAAAAGATGGTGTTACTACACGCTTGAATTGTACGGGTTTTGCTGATTGGTTGAGTTGTTTCTTCTGAGCTTTCTGATTTGCTGAATGCGTTCATGACGTCTGCTTTTGAGCAGAATTGTCGTTGAAGATACAGTAGAAGAATTTCGATTGTTTAATTTGTATTTATTTTCTAAAAATCATTAGCATTGAATTTCTTCTTTTCATTTTTACTTTATTTTAATTTTCATGAGTTTTCGAGTTTAATTACTAATTTTATTAGAAATATTAAGTTGAGAATATCAACGTTGAGATGAAATAGTTCTTGAGACTTTTCAGATTGTATAATTTTGAAGTTTCTGCTTTAATTAGCTTTTTTTAATGTAAAACTTTAGCAATTTACTGCATAAAATGTTATACATAGAATTGTCGTTGAAAGTTTTGATAAATTCGAACCAAGCTGAGAATTTGTAGCGTCAACGTTTCAAGAATTCAAAATGTTGATGATCTCGCCTAAATTTGGTGGTCCTGCCAAAAGATTCAACCAGTCTGTGGTCAGATTGTTTGATCAGAGATGTAATTTCTTTCTTTTTCCAGGTATTTCTTTTGAAGAGACTCACCAATAAATCGGTGGCAGGCAAACAACAAACAGCCTCTAATTTTTAACAAAGAGAATATCAGTCACTCATGACTTGACAAGAACTAAAAGAGAGCAGTGCAGAAAACTGGTTAAACAATGCAGAGAAGTAGAATGAAGAAACAACGGGAAACTGGCTATACAGGGTAAAGGGCTTGTCGGGGGACATGAGGATAGTAAAGCTGAAAAGAAACTGAAAATAGTGGAATATGGTTGAAAAAAGATGGAAAGAAGAAACAATGCAAAGAAAGATAGGGAAGGTTTGATTACGGTGGACGAAGAAAATAAAAAACAGTTCACAAGGGGAGAAGTTTCATATTTGAAAACTTTTTATGTCAATGCTAGAAGTATAGTGAATGCAAGTAAAAGAGCCGAACTTGAGTTATATGTGGACAAAGAAAAACCTGATATTATTGGAATAACCGAATCTTGGGCTAAGGAAGAAATAAAAAACAACGAGCTAGAACTTGAGGAGTATGTAATGTTCCGGAAAGAGAGAGACATTAGAGGAGTAAGATTACATGAAGGAGGTGTTCTATTGTACATAAACAGCAATCTAACCTCAGTTGAAAGAGAAGACTTGAAGAATGACAGGTTCAAAGAAAGTATATGGTGCGAACTAAAAAACAGAAATGAAACATTGTTAGTTGGAGTTTGCTATAGAGTTCCCGATTCCACAGAAGAAAGCGATATTGGACTGCAAGAATTGATGGTTAAACTTCAAAAATATCTTGCATTGTAATGGGTGATTTCAATTTCCATATTGACTGGAGGCAAAAAGTTGGGAAGAACCAAGCAGACAAGATGTTTCTAGATTGCTTAGATGAGTGTTTTCTTTTACAACATGTAGAAGCACCAACAAGAGAAAATAACAATCTGGATTTAGTGATCTCAAATGAAGAGAACCTGTTAGAAGAAATGAAAGAAATCACAGTAGGTGAAGATTTTGGTACTAGTGATCATCAGATTATTAGATTCAACATTGTTTTTAAGAATCAAAAAGAACCAGACAAATTTCAAAAATAATACAACTACTTTAAAGCAGACTACAACAAAGTAAGGAACAAAATTAAAGAAATCGACTTGCTGAATAAACTAGAGGACATGAACATTGACGAAAGGTGGAACACATTTGTGTTTCACATGAAAGAGTTTATTGAAGAAACAGTGCCGACCAGAGGCGTGGATTGGGGGGGGGCTGAGGGGATTCACGGCCCCCCCCAAGATTTTTCCACCAAATAGAAAAACTATTTTTATTAGCTCACTCACAATTGAGTATTTAGACTAGTTGATAAACGTAGTATTTTTCAATTATATCTACTTAGTTATATCATATATCTTTGCTAATATCTTGAAGCCGAAAGATCTGAAACTGCATGGAATTTATTATTAAAACAGGCAATGAAATTTGAAAAATTTGCCGAAATCGAAATTGATTTTGATACGAGCACATCGGATGCAGCATCAGTTCTATCAAGACGATAAAAAAAAGCTCATCATTTTTGAAAGATTATTTATCAAGCAGCACTATGGGAAAAAGAGATGTAACAAGCCAAACAGTTAGCTTCTTTGAAAAAAATGTAAAGATTATATTATAGCATTTTGGATAGATTTGTAGCTGAGTTAAATCGGCTTTTTGCATAAAACGGGTCGTTTTTAATGCTATTCAAGCTTTTGACCACCATAACTGTAAGCAATTTTTAGATGTGGAAAAAAGCGAAACTCTTGCCAATTTATACCGATTTCATTTTGATGAAGTAGTTTTCGATCACAAATACATAAGCTGCAAAATCGTTTCATGGAACCTGTCGTCAGTCTGAAGGAAAGTTTTTGGATCTTGCTGAGTTAAATCACAACTAGAGCAATTTACATGTGCTTATTCAGAAGTTCTAAAATTATTAAAAATTGTGCTGACATTACCTGTTAGCACTGCAGCAAATGAACAATTTTGTTCAGTCTTAAAACATGTGAAGACTTATCTAAGTAGTATCAGTAGTAGAGAATTTGTAAGGCGCACTGTAGTGTTATGAAACCTCAGAGGCGCCGGGAACGGCTCGTGCATATGGGATTACACAGTTTCCTGCCACCCACACATGTATCCGAAATCGGAATATGCCGAACTCTATTACACCCCAGTCGTGAAACTGGTACTCATTTATCGACCAGTAAAGAATGAAAGGCTGAGATGGCCTGAACAGTGTGAGTTGATTTCTTGCTCAAGGAAACTACGTGCCCGAACCTGGAATCAAACCCGGAATTGAACCGATCAACGTGTGGCGACGAAAGACTTAATATTTCATTACTGATGGCAGTGGAACATGACTTATAAAAAACATTTGATTTTGATGATTTAGTGAACAATTTTGCCAAAATTAAAGAACATCGATACCCTTTGTTACATTCATAATTTAAAAGTTTTTTGTCTGCGTTAAATATTAAATAAAAGTTAATACTTTCGTATACTGTTTTTTTAATTAATATATGTCTTACATGAAAATGCAACATGCTAGTGTATATTGGCATGTTCATTTTAGTTTGAAGATTTTCTAGGTTAAATTAAAAAATCTTCGCCCCCCTTAAGATTTTGCTGAATCCACGCCTCTGTTGCCGACACACAGGCGTTTCAACAAAAAGCGACCTTGGGTTAATAAAGACGTTCAGAGGGCTAGAAGAACTAAAATTAAAGCATGGAAAAAATGCAAAAACTAAAGCTTAGTGTTTTGGAAGGCTATGCAGAAAAAGAACTGGAACTGGCAAAGAATAAATATGTTAAAAAAAAGGAATTCAGCAAAAGCGACAAACCGAAAGGCGATTAGAAAATAGGAGGAAAAATTATGTCGAAACATAAAGACTGACAGCAAAAGTTTTTACAATTATATGCGAAGCAAGCAAAAAAGAAAAGACAAAGTGGGGCCACTAAAAAACAACCATGGCAAGATTATAACCGATGATGAAGTTACGGCAGAAATGCTCAATAACTATTTTGGATCAGTTCTTATAAAAGGGAACTTAAATTGCATTCCAGAGCCAAGACGAAAGTACGAAGAGAATTTTGATCAACGAAAGAAATGGTTGTGGACTTGCTGGGAAAACTACGAGAAGACAAATCGCCAGGAATAGACGAGATTCAGCCAAAGTTTTTGAAGGAAGTGAGACATGAAATTGCAGAAATTTTGACCACCTTATTCAACGATTCCATAATGTCAGGAGATGTGCCGAGAGACTGGAGAGACGCAATAATAACACCTCTGTTCAAAAAGGTAATAGATGGGAGACCAGTAATTATAGGCCAGTAAGTCTAACATGCAACGTTTGCAAAACGTTAGAAAAGATCATCAAACGGAATATAGTTGAGCATCTAAAAAGCAGCAAAATCATACAAAGCAGTCAGCACGGCTTGTAAAAAGAAGATCCTGCTTAACTAACCTTCTAGACTTCTTCGAAGATGTTTACAAAAATCTAGATAAAAATAACTTAATAGATCTAATTTATCTAGACTTTGCAAGGGCTTTTGACAAAGTACCTCATAAAAGACTAGAAAAGAAATTGCATGCATACGGAATACAGGGGAAATTACTTAAATAGATCACCAACTAGTTGAAAGAAAGAAGACAACGAGTAAGGATCAAAGAAGCGGTCTCATGTAGGTAGATGTAACAAGTGGAGTTCCACATGGATTAGTGTTAGGACCACTATTGTTTATAATTTACATAGATGACATTGACAATGGAATAGCTTCAAAAATTTCAAAGTTTGCACAAAACTATGTGCAAAAGTCAACACCAAGGAAGAAGTGAAGACATTAGAAAGTGATCTAGCAACATTATTCCAATGGTCTACAGACTGGCAGATGCTTTTCAATATTGATAAATGTGCAGTAATGCACATAGGAGCAAGAAATAAGAAATTTGACTACCAACTCGGAGGAAAACAACTGAGATCAACAGAAGAAGAAACGGACCTAGGAATCATCATCCACAAAGACATGAAACCATCAAGACAATGTCAGACAGCTGCGGCCAAGGCAAACAGAATGCTATGATTTATCAAAAGAACTGTGGTAAGCAGAGAAAAAAACATTATCTTAAACCTGTACAAAACTCTAGTTCGGCCTCATCTAGAAATTGCATGGAACCCACACTTGAAAAAAAACAAAGAAATTCTAGAAAAAGTTCAGCTAAGAGCAACAAAAATGATTAAGGGATTTCAAGCATTAAAGTACGCGGATAGGCTGTCCAAGTGTGGCTTAACAACGTTGGAAATAAGAAGAAGCAGAGGAGATCTCATTGAAACATTCAAGCTGATGAAAAACAAGGAAGATATTCCAGCATCAAGATAGATACTTCCAGACAGCGAATAGAGTAGCACTACGGGGTCACAGGCACAAGATCTTTAAACAATCGGAGGGGAAATTTAAGCAGAGATTCTTCAGCAGCAGAGTCATCAATGCCCGGAACCAGCTGAGTGAAGAAGCAGTTTCTGTTGAGTTGATTGAACATTTTAAAGTGATGCTTGGACAAATTGGTTTTTAACCAGTAGTGGTTCTCACACAGGCTATTTAGTCTTCTGAACCACTTTAAATCATGTTATTATTATTATACACCAAGCTCGTGTCCATGCAAAGATAATAAATAGATAAATAATTAAATAGATAGTTATTTAATTAGTATGTCACTACAGTTTATTATGGTGGTTTAGAAGACTACGCTATGGCCAACCACTTCGACTTAAAAATAAATAAATAAAATAATAAAAATTTGTATAAAAATCAGTATCCATGCCTGGAAAGCGCTATTATACTCTGTAAGATGTGGTAGTCTCAGATGCTACGTTGTCATCGTCAAGTTATTCCCTATATTCATCACCCTAGAACTAAAAAAAGCCTTTTTTATAGGGGTTTCTTGTTTTTTAAATAACTGGAATCTGTGTCATCTAGTGCTTTGAATCGGTGGTTGTTCAAAAAACATTTCTGGTGTTAAATTCTTTCCGGTTATCTTGTACGCTTCGACCAAGTCACCCTTACTTCTCCTTCCCTCTAAAGTTGTTAAGCCACATAGTTTTAATCTTTCTTTGTAAAATAACTGGCTTAAAAGCTTAATCAACTTTGTAGCCCTCCTTTGAACCTTCTCCAACACTACGATGTCTTTTTTTAAAACTATAGGGCTCCAAGCTTGTAAACAATATTCTAGATGCGGTCTTACTAAACATTTGTATAGCCTAATTATTATTTCCTGGTTTTGACATATTATTGTTTTTTTACCAATCCTAAATCTTATTGGCTCGCTTTGCTGCTTCTACACACTGTCTTATGGTTTGCCGCTATTGTGTACTATTACTCCCAGATCTCTTTTCTCTTCAGATGCCTTCAACACAATTCCTCCAATTTCATACTGAAACTCTTGATTATTATTACCCACGTGTATCATTGAGCATTTATCCACGTTGAATATCATTTGCCAGTCTAAGAACCATTGGTATATTTTTGCAAGATCTTTTCTTAAAATGTTGGCATTTTAAGCATCTAGCTCTAGCTTACACTCTACTTTCATGGATAACTTTGTATCATCAGCAAATTTCTATACTTTTGAACAAGTCCCGATTTCAAGGTCGGTAATGAACAGAACAAACAGTAAAGGTTCCAACACGGATCCTTGCGGTACACCACTTTTTATGCTTTTCCATTCCGAGTATTTCCATATAATTCCTACTTTTGGTCTTTTGACAGCTAGTCATTCTTCGATTCATTCTCGAATATTACCTCCTATTCCAGCAGCTTCTATTTTTTTCTTGAACCGTGTATGTGGTATTTTTGTCAAAGGCTTTGGCAAAATCTAGATAGACTATGTCTACAACAGCTACAATGGATCCTTCGTCTAAGTGGGTATAAACTTTTTCAAAACAATCTAGCAAATTTGTTAGACTTGATTGCCCTATCGCAATATAAACAAACTATAAACTTAAACTAATAAAAAAGTTTGACAAAACAAACAAATTTTAGAAAATTAATTTTTTTCATATTTATACTAGCGTAGTTATCCCGCGTTGCACGGATTTTTTAGAGGTTTTTCAATCGTTTTCCCTTTCTCGCTTTTTATCTATCTCGCATTTTTACTCTCTTTCGTTTTTTTCTTTTAGTCTTTCAATCCCGTCTTGTCCCCCGCTCGCTCCCCTGCTCCTTACACAAAGTGCCGTCAGGGCTATATTTTTAGGGGGTATAAAAAACTTCTCAAATTTAGACAAATTGAAAAAACCATCTATGAAGAGATCAGGGGAGCTTGAGCTCCCCATGCTCCCATGGTGGCTAGTGGCTACGCCACTGACTGATATCCTTGTGTGGTAGAAAAACCAGTCAAAAGTATTGCCACTTATCGCAAGATTGGTCAGGGCAATATTTTTTATTCCGGCATCCACAACATCTGCTTAACGGGTTTTCAGTGCTTCAGGCAACATTGTTACTCATAACTCAAAATAGGGAAAATCTCAACCCCGATACAATTAAACAATTAGTCTTTTGCCATGAAAATTATGAAAAAATTAAAGTCAAAATTGGAAAATGATTACTAATGACTCAGAAGATAACATTCACGAGGGCCCATCTAACATAGATGATTGAAATATTTTTGTTTACAATAGAAATTTCATTTAAAAACATTTATAATAGAAATATCATTTAAAAAAATTTTTATAATACAAATATCATTTAAAAACATTTATAATAGAAATTTCATTTAAAAACATATATGAACTTTATTTTTCCAATAATAAATTTCATAACATTGTTTTCATTATAACTTTTTGTTAAATTAACGAGTTTTAACAAATTTCAAAGAAAATTAACAGCCGTTAACGGAAATTTGCGTTAAAAAATTTAACTCTAACGGCTTTTGAAGGTAAATCCGTTAAATTATTTTAGCGCAGCGGAAATTAACAGTTTTACTTAAAACCTCCAAACGCCCGTACTTAGACCGTGCCTCAAAAAATAATCCGTCCAGGGATTTGCCAATTAAGTTCAATAGGAACTTTACCGGTAATTTTGCGTACACGTACATCAATAATAACACGAATATGTCAAGAACACCCAGTAACTATACAAATCATTTAAAGAAACAAGTAAAGAAAAAAACGAGTTTTTAAATACAAACTTTTATTTCAAATAGACTCGATTTAGAAATACGAAAGATATTTAAATTAAGTTTTTTTAATTGAATTATGTATTGTTATCCAATAGAAAGCTATGCTAAAAGTTTCAGCTTCCTAGCTAGTCAAAAAGCTGATTAAATATACTTGCAAGATTTGCGTACAGAGAAAGCCACACACACAAACAAAAATTGTTACCTAAATAAAAGTTTGTAAAAATAAAATACACGTGATTGCTATAATTTATATCTGACTAGCAGTGCCCGTCACGGCTTTGCTCGCTTGAAATAAGAGAATTTGAACCGTGCATCCATAGCATGGGCCAATTTTTTACAGCCCGTCTTGGCCCGGCCCGTCGACAACTTGGTTCGGCCCATTTCATAATTCAAAATTCCAGGCCCGGCACGGCCCGTCTAATTTGGGCCCAGTCCTCTATTACTAGGGTTGCACCGAAAACCGGTCATTTTCCGAATCCGGTCAAATCCGGCTCCTGCCGTATTTGATGGCCGGATTTGGAGCCGTATTTAACGTATTTATTTATTTATTTATTTATTTATTTCAGTGTTTGTAAACACTGCTACACGGAGTTGTCACGCGGCAAGACTAATACGTCTTCTCTGCTTACTCATCTAAGATCTAAGCATCCAATCCTGTACAGTGAGATGTGATCAGGAAGACCAGATGGATTAAATGAATTTAAAAACTCAACGGGGTAGTGAACGGCATCATCAATTTGAAGAACCTAGTCTACAGAAATAAATTCCATTTGGATTCCTTCAAAAGAATCTGTTATAATTTTATTATTCTAATTAAATGATAATAATTATAATCTAACTATTGTGGTTGCTAAACACTTATTAGATCTTTTGTTAATTATTAATGAAATTATATTTGCTTTGTTTTTATGAAGTAACTAAATAGGAAATAGAATAATATATATATATATATATATATATATATATATATATATATATATATATATATATATATATATATATATATATATATATATATATATATATATATATATATATAATTAGATCTTTTGTTAGTTATTAATGAAATTATCTTTGCTTTGTTTTTATGAAGTAACTAAATAGGAAATAGAATATATATATATATATATATATATATATATATATATATATATATATATATATATATATATATATATATATATATAATTAGATCTTTTGTTAGTTATTAATGAAATTATCTTTGCTTTGTTTTTATGAAGTAACTAAATAGGAAATAGAATATATATATATATATATATATATATATATATATATATATATATATATATATATATATATATATATATATATATATATATTCATACATACATACATATACATACAGCCACACATATATATTTATAGCCATTCAATAAATATGACTATAAATCCATACTTTCACAACCTCCCTCTCTTTATAGAAAATCATATGATTTTCTACTGGGGTCCAGTACTATCCGTTTTGGAGGGTTGCAATAACGTTTAGGTCTTGCCTCCGGTTCTATTCCTGTTGGAATGTGTCAACTCTTCTGGATTGGCTTCATTATCCATATGGCTCGGAACATGGTCTCCTTGTCTATTCTCTCCATCCTCATTCTCCGTAACCCGAGGGGTTGCGTCTATGTCTGGTTTCAACATCTCTTCCTCTCCTGGTAACACAATTCTTACTGGGGCTTTCTCTCCATCACTTTTATCTTGCAGAGGTACTGGCATGTCGAATGTCTCAAACATTTCTTTAAGTGCCCAATCTAAATTCCTTGGTTTTAATTAATTTTTATGCCTTTTTGTAATCCATCTGTCAATCTCAACTTCGTAAAACGTTTTTCCAATTCTTTTTAAAATCTTCCCTGGTATCCATCTGGGATGGTTTGGATTTTTATAATCTCTAGCGTACACCGCATCTTGTTCTTTAAAGACTCTCGGTCTTGCCCCATTCCTTTTGTCAAACTGTCTCTTCATGCAAGATTTTTTTTCTGAATACTTTTCGTCTTTTTTAGTACTTAGTTGTAAGTCTGATAGTGGTGTTCTAATTTGTCTCCCCAAAAAATTTTCTGCTGTAGAATTTTGATGTGGACTAGATGGGCATGGTGTAGATCAATAAAAACTTTTGCACCAATTCCTCGGTAATTCCTTCACCTTTTAGCGTTTGTATGGTTCTTTTGAAAGTATTAACAAATCTTTCTGCTTGACCATTACTTTGTGGATGAAAGGGAGGTATTCGGATATGACTGATAAATTTTGACTGACAAAATTTTTCGAATTCCATAGAAGTAAACTGTGTTCCGTTATCTGATACCAATGTCTTGGGAAATCCATACCGAGCAAACATTCTGTTCAGCTCGCGAATGGTCGTTGTTGAGGTAGCCGCACTCATTTGTATTATTTCTGGCCATTTTGGATATGCGTCCACAACAACCAGAAACAATGAATTTTCCATTGGTCCCGCAAAATCAATGTGAATTCTCTCCCAGGCCTGTGATGCTTCAGGCCATGGTGACAACGAGTTTTTTATAGGCATTTTAGCTGCTTTTTGACATGCATCACAGGTTTTCACCATACTTTCAATATCTCTATCGATTCGATGCCAATACACAACTGTCTGGCCAGCATTTTTATTCTCGTAATTCTTGGATGACCCTGATGTAGCATCCTCAATATACGCTGTTGCCGTTTTTTTAGAATTACTGCTCTTACACCCATAAATAGAATGCCATCATGTAAAGTCAGATCAGTTGCTTAACTATGGAATGCATTCCAGTTTGATCCAGGTTTAACTTTTGGCCAAAATCCCTTTTTGATGATCTCACTTAACTCTCTGAGTTCAGGGTCTTCTTCTATCATGATTTGAATATCTTTCTTACTAACAGGTGATTGTCTCATCGTATCCTCTTGTATCATTGTAATGTCTTCGTTTACATCTGCTATTATCAAATCCTCATTTCCTGTTGTTTTTTTGGAATCAATGAGTCTTGATAAGGCATCAGCTTGACCAAAATTTGCTGTTCGTCGATATTCGATCTCAAAATCATAAGCTAAGAGCATCAGTTCCCATCTCTGCAGTCTGTTTGCAGCGTGTGCAGATATTCCTTTCTTTGAACCAAATACTGACAAGAGAGGCTTGTGATCGGTCAATAACGTAAACCGCCTTCCATAAACAAATCTATGGAATTTTCTTACTGCAAAAACTAGGGCTAAAGCTTCTTTTTCTATTTGGCCGTACTTCTTTTCTGCTTGGGTCAGCGCACGGCCTGCATGAGCAACTGCTTTTTCTGTTCCATTAAGAAATCGGTGTAAAATCACTGCTCCAATTCCGTATTCACATGCATCAGCAGCTATTACGATGTCTCTTTTAGGATCATAATGCATCAGCAATAAATTTGATTGTAACACCTTCTTAAGACTTCTGAAAAATTCCTGGTGTACTCTTAACCATTCAAACTTCTCATTTTTTTCCAAGTCATCTAATGGGCCTCTCATTTGTCTCATTTTTTGTACAAAAACAGAATAGTAACTAACCATACCCAAAAACGATTTTAACTGTTTTCTGTCTTTTGGTGGGGGCATTTCTTCAATTGCTGTTATTTTTTCTGGGTCTGGTTTTCGGCCTTCTTTGCTGATAATATGACCTAGAAATTTAGTTTCTTTCTTGGCAAAAGAGCACTTGTCCATTTTGACTCTAAATCCAAAATCTGAAATCCGTTTGAATAGTTCAAAAACATTCATATTGTGTTCTTCCAATGTTGTGCCAGTCACAATTACATCGTCCAGGTAAGCCGCACAATCTTTTAACCCTGAAGTTAAGTTATCCATTGTTTCCTGGAAAATACCTGGTGCACTTTTTACTCCAAAGGGGAGTCTCTGGTACTGATATAGTCCTTTAGGAGTGTTGATCGTAACGAGCTCTTTTGACGATTCGTCCATTTCCAACTGTAGATATGCATCAGCAAAATCTACTTGAGTAAACCAAGCTCCTTGGTTTAATTTTGAAAAACTTTCATCCGGTGTTGGAAGTGGATGTTGGTGCATCTCAAGCGCGTCGTTAGAACCTGTTTTAAAATCAGCACAGATGCGCACCGTTCCGCTTTTCTTTGGAACAACCACAATCGGTGCCGCCCAGTGACTGTATTCAACTCTTTTAAGAACTCCTTCATTGACTAGTCTTTCAAGTTCCCTAATGGTTATTTCTTCGTAAGCAGAAGGTATTTTTCGTGGTCTGCAAAATTTTGGCTGAGACTCTGACTTAAGAAGCGATCTTGCCTTCTTTTTACTGCAATGGCCCAATTCTTCTTTGAAAACATTTGGAAACTCTGTTTGTAACCGAACAGCTAAACTGTTTTCTTCCAGCGAAGGCTTTTCTGCAACAGAACAACAGATTGCATCAAACGCTTTTATCATTGGTGGAGGTTGATCCATCCATTCAATTCCTAGAAGTTGTGTTGTATTTTTGGCCACAAAACAGCGTCCATTGCCTGTTAATCCTGCGCACGAAAATTTGGTTTGAAATTCACCTAGTACTTGAATTTCAGTACCGTTTGCAGCACCAATTTTTGTTGTTGCCTTATCTAGCCTTGGTGAACCAATCTTCACCCAAGTTTTTGTATTGATGATTGTGACATCGGCTCCGGAGTCCAGTTGCATCCTAATTTCGACATCACCAAATTTCACGTGGCGTATCTTCTATTGGCTGCTATAATTGTTCGCTTGCTGGGAATTGTCTTGACTTGCCGTATTTCGTGTCGTCTATTCGACAGACTTGGACTCCTCCTTAAGTTTGGGCTTCTCTTTCTACTGAAAAGTCTTTTAGGACTTTTATCATCAGTTCTGCAGTTGGCAGCCATATGTCCCAGTTTTCCACTGCGAAAACAAACATTTTTCTTTACTGGTGAACCCCGGATTTCTTGGCTGGAAGATTTTTTAGGTGATCTTTCTGAATAGTGATTAACCTTACTAACTAAGGTTTCTAAAATCATCATTTGTTCTGTATGTAACAGTCTTATCTTTTCACATTCTTCAATAAGCTCTTCCAGTGAGCACTCTTGTTCTACCCTGAGCAGTAATTTGTGCTTAATGTCTAAATATTTCGGATCCTTTAATCCCCATATAAAATGTAAGCACATACTGGCTTCTTTTGTAAAATTTTCCCATTGTGCTTCGTTGCACAGCCGGTTCACCCTTGTGCCGAATGTCCTGAAAGTCTCTGAGTCCCTTATTTGGACGTTTTCAAAATCAAACCTTTTTTTGATGAATACTTTTTTATTACCAAACAGTTTTTATAGTCAACCTTTTGTCTCCTCATAGCTTAGACTCACGAATGTTCTTGGCAATATACTACCTTTAAGTAGCGTGTATTCGTTTTGTTGAAGCTTCCCGGTCAGAGTTGCTCTTTTTTCTTAATCGCTCATTGATTCGCCTCCGACTGACTGAACAGCTTCTTCAAATCGTCCAATCCAATCAGTGAATGTAAGTCCTTGATCTGGATCGTAAACAAATTGCTTAATTCGTTTGTAGAGGTCTGGTTTTACTTCGACGGATCTATTGTCCTGCATCATTGAGATTAACTAAAGAATTTTTTTTCAGTTTCTTCTTTTTCAATTCTCTTTTCTTCTTTTTCTCGAGCCTCTTTTTCAAGTTTTTCTTGTTTTTCTCGAGCTTCCCTCCCAAGTTTCTCTTTTTTTTCTCGAACTTTTTTATCAATTAGAAACTTAAGCAATTGTGCCATATTTGAATCTTGGTCCTTTGACATCCTGGTCGCCAATTGTTATATCTTTATTATTCTAATTCAATGATAATAATTATAATCTAACTATTGTGGTTGCTAAACACTTATTAGATCTTTTGTTAACTATTAATAAAATTATATTTGCTTTGTTCTTATGAAGTAACTAAATAGGAAATAGAATATATATATATATATATATATATATATATATATATATATATATATATATATATATATATATATATATATATATATATATATATATATAATATATATATATATATATATATATATATATAGCCATACATATATATTTATAGCCATTCAATAAATATGGCTATAAATCCATACTTCCAACAGAATCAACAAGCAATTTATTGATTCCTGACGCCATGCTGTTTTTACCAATGCTTTTATTAACTCGTCGTCTCTGTTTCTCTGTCTGTCTGTTTGTTTCGCTGTCTCTTTCAAATCTTGCAATCAATTTTTGAGTCACTTCCTGATGATAGATTTTTTTCAAATTTTGCACACATGCTCAAAATAGAAGAAAATGCAATATTCATTTATTAGTTTTACAATAAGTCAATTAATTTAGTTAATTTTAATTAATTTCGATATTTCGATATAATTAAGATATTTCGACTTTAATATAAAATAAAAGAGCAATATAAAAAAAAATTGATTGCAAAATTTGTGTTTTAATTACATATAAGAGCATTGGTTTTAAAAATTCGTTTTTAATTTACTTGTTTGGTTCTAAAATAGCTCGCTCGCATAACCATTCCGGAGTTTTTTCTAGCAAGTTTTCTATATTAGGGTAAATTCTGGAAATAAGCTCTGAAACAGAATTGACAACTGTGCCTATCTCGGAGGGAATAACAAATTCACCTTCTAGTATTCCGTCACCAATTTTCAACAGCAGTTCGGAAAACTGACGTGCAGATGCATCACCGTGTAAATACACCCTCATATTTTTAGTAAGACTTAATTTTTGTACGACAGATTAGATCCTAAATACCTATTTTACATCTCTAGCACTTACAGTTTTTGAGTAGGAGTAATTTTTAAAATCAAATAACTCTATTTTACACCTTTCATTTGAGGTCCTGGAAACCAAATTTTCAAAAAATGGTGAAACACGTATATCATTGTTTTTAGAGTAGAAACTAAATACTAATTTTTACTTTTGTAGCATTCACAGTTTTTGAGTAGCAGCTACTTTAAAAACCAAGTAATCCTATTGTCCACCCCACATTTAAGGTGCTGGAAACCAAATTTGTAAAAAATGTTGAAACACGTATATTTTTATTTTTAGAATAGAAACTAAATACTAATTTTTACATCTTTGGTATTTAGTTTTTGAGTAGCAGTTACTTAAAAAAAAACAAATAACCCTATTTTCCACCCCACATTTGAAGTCCTGGAAACCAAATTTTCAAAAAATGTTAAAACACGTATTTCATTATTTTTGGAGTAGAATCTAAATACTAATTTTTACCCCTGTAGCATTCACAGTTTTTTAGTAGCAGCTACTTTAAAAACCAAAACCCCAATTTTCCAACCAACATTTGAGGTCCGGGAAACCGAATTTTCAAAAAATGGTGAAACACGTATCTTTTTTTCAAGAAGTATCTATATACCAAATTTCAAAATCTCCTCATTTTTGTTTTTCGAGATATACATTGTTTTAGAAAAAAAGTTTGTTTTCTAGTTTCTTCCCCTCAGGAGCAAAATTTTCAAAAATTCTTTATTAGTGGATGCTTACGCAATAAAAGTAATATAAGTTCCAAATTTCACGTTCCTAGGATGAGGCGTTTGAATTTTCGGGTTCGAGTTCGGGTATCAAGTTTTCACATTTTCGGGTTCGAGTTCGGGTTCGGGTATCAGAAAAAGACCGGGTAGTACCGAACTAATATATATATATATATATATATATATATATATATATATATATATATATATATATATATAAATATATATATATATATATATATATATATATACTAGCAGTGCCCGTAGCGGCTTCGCTCGCATGAAATTAGAGAATTTGAACCGTGCATACATAGTAGAGTACTGCACGGATCAATTTTTTAGGTCTCGGCTCGGCCCGTCGACAACTTGTCCCAGCCGTTTCAAAAACCGAAATTCCTGGCTCGGCACGGCCCGTCTAATATGGGCCCGGCCCGTTTTTACAGGCCTAGAAGTTCTATATACTTGATGAAAAACTTCGGCCCGTCCCACCTTGATTCAGGTTTAGCCCGGCTCGTCTGAACACCCTAAAATCACTAAAATGTCTATATACTTGGGTAAAAATCTCGACCCGTCCCACCTTGATTTAAGGTTTGGGCAGGGCCGTATGAAGACCCTAAAATAACGGCTTGGCCCGTCCGTCTGGTGATAAACTGAACTCATCTACTTTTAACCGGCACAAAACCTCAAAATACTAATTTTCACATCTGTAGCACTTACAGTTTTTGCGTAGCAGTTATTTTAAAATCAAACAACCCTTTTTCCACCCCACATTTGAAATCCTGGATACCAAATTTTCAAAAAATGCTAAAACACGTATTTCTTTATTTTTGGAGTAGAAACTAAATACTAATTTTTACTTCTGTAGCATTAACAGTTTTTGAGTAGCAGCTACTTTAAAAACCAAATAACCCAAAAAATGATGAAACACGTATATCTTTTTTTTTTTGAGTAGATACTAAGTATTAATTTTTACATCTGTGGCAATTACAGTTCTTGAGTAGCAGTTACTTTAAAAACCAAATAACCCTCTTTTACACCCCACATTTGAAGTCCTGGAAACCAAATTTTCAAAAAATTGTGAAACCCGTATATCATTATTTTTAGAGTAGAAACTAAATACTAATTTTTACTTTTGTAGCATTAACAGTTTTTGAGTAGAAGCTACTTTAAAAACCAAATAACCCAATTTTCCAACCCACATTTGAGGTCCGGGAAACCAAATTTGTAAAAAATGGTGAAACACGTATATCTTTATTTTTAGAAAAGAAACTAAATATTAATTTTTACATCTGTGGTATTTACTGTTTTTGAGTAGCAGTTACTATAAAAGACAATTAGCCCTATTTTCCACCCCACATTTGAAGTCCTGGAAACCAAATTTTCAAAAAATGCTAAAACACGTACTTCATTATTTTTGGAGTTGAAACTAAATACTAATTTTTACTCATGTAGCATTAACAGTTTTTGAGTAGAAGCTACTTTAAAAACCAAATAACCCAATTTTCCAACCCACATTTGAGGTCTGGGAAACAGAATTTTCAAAAAATGGTGAAACACGTATCTTTTTATTTTAAAAAAAAATCTATATACCAAATTTCAAAATCTCCTCATTTTTGGTTTTCGAGATATACATTGTTTTAGAAAAAAGTTTGTTTTCCATTTTTTTCCCTCAGGAGCAAAATTTTCAAAAATCCTTTCTTAGCGGATGTTTACGCTATAAAAGTAATATAAGTTCCAAATTTCACGTTCCTAGGATGATGCGTTTGAGCTCGGCGTTGATTATCAGTCAGTCATCTGTCAGTCAGTCAGTCAGTCAGTCAGTCAGTCAGTCAGTCAGTCAGTCAGTCAGGACATGTTCTTTTATATATATAGATATATATATATATATATATATATATATATATATATATATATATATATATATATATATATATATATATATATATATATATATATATATATATATATATATATATATATATATATATATATATATATATATATATATATATATATATATATATATATATATATATATATATATTAGGGATGTCACGGGTACCCGAACCCGAGTTCGGTACTACCCGGTCTTTTTCTGATACCCGAACCCGAAAATGAGAAAACTTGATACCCGAACCCGAACTCGAATCCGAAAATGTGAAAACTTGATACCCGAACTCGAACCCGAAAATTCATACGCCTAATACTCGAACTCGGAGTTGTGAACAAATAAATTTTTTTAGTAAATAAATATTTATTCCAGTTTTAAAAATAGCAACACAAACAGAGTTTTCATAACTTTTCTAGTTTATTAAAAATGAAATAGTATTAGAAACCGATTTATTAGTGATTGTTTAAGCTAGACCACTAATCCGTTTGATTATCAGGCGGACCGAGCCGCGAACGAACTAAAATAATTAAGCCTCTTTCGGTCGAAGAAATCGCGGATAGCCATGACTCTAAACCTTTTACTTCAGTTATATAATCTTATATTTATTCATTCATATACTCAAAGTTTTTCTGATATAACAAAGACCCTTTGTTATAAAGATAATCTTGCATAATCCTAAACCTTAACTGGCAAAGTCTTTAAGAGGTAACGTATTATACTAATCGCAAGCCATACAAGTTTTGTATTATCACCTTTACGTAAAAAATAACACAAATAGGTCATTTTATTGGTGAGTGTGTAAGCTAGACCACTAATCCGCCTGATTATCTGGCCGGACCGAGCCGCGATCGAACTAAAACATTTAAGCCTCCTTCGGCCAAAGAAATCACATTATTTGGAAAGCTAAAAAAATAACTTGTTAGAGTTTATTCAATACGTGTAATGTCCAATGGATGAATTGATCACTCTCGTTTGTATATGTATATACACTAGGTAAATTTAAAATCAGTCCAGGAATTTGAAATCATAAGCCAGTACCCGAACCCGAACCCGAAAACCTGAGTTTCACAAACCCGAACCCGAAAACTCGAGTTTTACAAACCCGAACCCGAAAACTCTAGTTTCACAAACCCGAACCCGAACCCGAAAACTCTAAAAAGTACTACCCGTGACATCCCTAATATATATATCTACTAGGAATCGAACCCACGTGTCTACGGCAACACCGCATCGCCTATATGCGCTCTTACCAACTGAGCCAACGACCATCACCAAAAAAAATGATGACTAGAAGTCTCAGTCTTTCGGAGTTACTTAACATTAGACTACGACTATGACAGGCTCAAAACTCCTTACTTCGGCTCGACAGCTAGTCTGCTGCAGATAGATAATTTATGAAATGAAACATTGCGTTGAAATGTTTCGAGAGTCTACAAATAGGATGACTTACTGTCACCACAAATAACTCAAATATTTATAGGACTCTACTAGGAATCGAACCCACGTGTCTACGGCAACACCGCCTCGCCTTAATGCAAGCGCTCTTACCAGCTGAAAAAAATTAAGATCGGTCAACTTGTGAGCGGGACAGCGAGCGGAAACAAGAACGGGAAAGCGAGCGGAAACTGGAGAATGAGCGGGAACGGAAAATCAACCGGGGTGGAAGAGCGAGCGGGAAAGCAACCGGAACAGGAAAGCGACCGGGAACGCTAGAGCAAGCGAGACCGAGAAAACGACCGGTAACGGGAGAGCAAACGAAAGCGGAAGAACAAGCGGGAAAGGAAACGGGAGCGAGAAAGAAACGATGGAAAACCCTCTAAATTCTCGAAAAACCCTGGGCAACGCCGGGATATCCCGCTAGTTGATTATAAATTATAACTTAAACAAGTAAAAAATAGACAAACTGAGGCATAATTGCTTGTTTTCAAATTAAAAGGGTCTAAATAAAAAAAAAAACATGCATACGCGCTCTAGACTACCTAGATATTTTGTAATAATCCAATGAGGTGCTCTCGTCTACTCCGCCATTTTGTTATTTGCTGTGCTGTTCTGTCGGTCGGGATCGCTTGGTTTGCTTTTTAATCAGGGCTTCTATCTTCCCGTGAACAAAGTTTTACAAAATGACCGACCGAGAAGATAATGTTTACAAATCAAAGCTCGCTGAACAGGCCGAAAGATATGACGGTAGGTCCTTGAGCTACGTTTCTTTAGTTTAGTAGTTTAGTTAGTGACTAAAATTTAGTCTTAGTTTTCTGATTTTTTTAAAATAAGAATTTGGTTTTTTCTGTTTTGGTTAAGAATTGGTGGGATGTTTTTTTTAATTTGACTGCAGAGATGGTGGAGTTTATGAAAAAGGTGGCGGCTCTTGATGAAGAACTGACAGTTGAAGAGAGGAATTTAATATCTGTGGCATACAAAAATGTCATTGGAGCCAGAAGAGCTTCCTGGAGGATAATCAGCAGTTTGGAAGCAAAGGAAGAGAGCAATAATGATGCTAATGTGGAGATCACTCGTCAATACAGAAACAAAGTGAATTCTATTTAATTGTCATGTGTTTATAGATGTCTTTTTAAATACAGGATTTGGTTATCTTTCACTATAGCAGTTGGGGCCGATTTTTTCTATGAAATCCTATTTTAACCCTAACCCTAATTAGCTAATTATAGCCGAGAATGTATTAATCTTTCACACATCCGACCGTTAAAGTGAAAGATTACCCAGGATTTTAGTTTAATGTGGAAGAAATTTGTTTTGCAGGTGGAAAAAGAACTGAGAGAGATTTGTAATGATGTGCTAGATGTTCTTCACAAACACCTCATTCCATCTGCAAGTAGTGGAGAATCAAAGGTTTTCTACAACAAAATGTAAGCAACTTTTCAAACTTATTTAAAAATCACTCTTATTTGAGGATTATTGGGTTTAATTATCGTTGTTTTGTTTCAGGAAAGGTGATTACTACAGATATTTGGCCGAGTTTGCAACAGGCACTGACCGCACAGAGGCTGCCGAGAATAGTTTGGTGGCGTACAAGGCTGCCAGTGACATTGCTACTAATGATCTGGCAACCACCCATCCCATCAGACTCGGACTTGCTTTGAACTTTTCAGTTTTCTATTATGAGATCCTTAATTCGCCTGAGAGAGCCTGCCAGTTGGCCAAGAAGGCATTTGATGATGCCATTGCAGAGTTGGACACCTTAAGTGAGGAAAGTTACAAGGATTCAACTCTCATCATGCAGCTCCTTAGAGACAACCTTACTCTATGGACCTCTGACATGCAAGGTATTATTTAGTTCATAGTGTTAGATAGCCCGGTATTACAATCTGTGGCTTTAAATAAAAAAAAATCAGTTTTTTGCTGGATGTTCTTGTTTTTGAAATTTTGCTGAGCCCTGATGTAATTTTAGATTATTTTGTTTTAGTATTTTTTTTATTTAACCTTTTTTAAAAATAATGTGCTTATCAGTTAATATTATCATTATTAATGTGTAATTTTGAAAGATTTATTTTTTTATGTTAAGCCAGAGCCTGTCATTCTTCTCCTAAGTATAAGTTTTGAAGTAAACTTTCTTGGATGCTCTCTCTCTTAACTTACTTTATATGGCTTTGTATGATAGTGATAAGGGACATGGCAAATCAATTTGCTTTTTTCTGCTTGATATAAGAACCATAACATATTCCCAACCCAACCTCATGTGCCTATTTAGAAGATGCGGTTAGTATAATAATAAAAAAACTGTTTTTGTTTTCAACCCAACTAAAAATGGGATGAGACGAAACATGTAATTTTTTCTTTGACTTGTAGTTGGCAAGAAAAAAAATTATATAACACAACTAATGCATCCTGGACTAGCATAACTTTTTTTCTACTTCAGCATACAACTATTGGCTTGGTTCACAAACCTGTTTTTAGAGCAAGTTTTATTAAATTTAATTTTGTCAGAAAACTCTTTCGTGTGCTGATGTCTAAAAATGTGTTTGCTAGTACAAGTTGGAACAGTTATAACATCTTCACTTTTGCATTAGACTTATGCTATTTTTTTACAAATTTTAATTTAGGTTACAATCTCTGTTTGTATGTGTGTTTGTGTATCTGTGTGTGTGTGCCTTTCTCTGTACGCAAATCTTGCAAGTAAAATTTAACCAGCTTTTTGACTAGCTAGGAAGCTGAAACTTTCAGTATAGCTTTATATTGGATGACAATACATGATTCAATTAAAAAAAAATTAATTTGATCATCTTTCATATTTCTAAATCGAGTGTATTTGAAATCAAAGTTTGTGTTGGAAAACTCGTTTTCCCTTTACTTGTTTTGTATATTTTTCTGTTATTTACAAGATAAGAACATGTGTATTTTGTGAAAATTGCTCTGTGATTGTAATTTTTTATTTCATTTTGATCAGGTGATGATGATAAAAAGGAGGCCAATGTTGAAGATGTGGAAGGTGAAGCACCAGCTGCTAGAGCTTAATTACATGTGCTTGGGATCCCATGAAGTTTAAGCACGAAGATGATGTCGTTTAGAATCAATTTGCTCCGTGTTGCTTGATATGAACATCATCACATATTCCAATCTTGTTTTTACGTGGTTTTTATCGAAATAATTAATATTTATGTGTCAGTAGTTTCAACTTCTTTTTGTAACGTGTAACAAACACTAGTGTTTTTATACTCATTGAGAGTTTGTGAAATTGCGGTTCTTTTTTTAGTTAAGGTAAATTTTAAACATTCATTAGATTGCCATCCTCAATTCAACAGTGCTTCTTGGTTGCTATTTTTGTTACAGGCTGTTTATTGGTTATTCTGGTCACCCCCAACAGTGCAGTGCTCATCTTTCTTCTTTTGATGCCAACCATTTTCAAATGCCACACTTACGTTTTTTGAGTTGTTATTGTCCGTGTTTTCTATCTTCACAAATTTCAGTCAGTAGGCTTTGCATGCTCAAAAACTGGCAAGTTGTCGAAAAGTAAATGATTGTGGCATATTTTGCTGCTATTGTCATCTTGCTAGTTTGGTATGACCAGGTTACTTTACATTATCGCACTCATTCAATATCAACCTTTTCATTCCAATAGATTTGCTGTCTGTTATATGAGTTTTGTTTCATAAAAGTCCGAATGAGGTGGTGTAAATGTTCATTTTAAAATTCTCTAAAATGCTAGCCTGCTGATTTTGCAAAGTTGTTTGAATTTTCAGCTGAAAGTCAACAAATGTTGAAAATAACAAGTCATCTTTCACAGCTATAATGTAACAGGTCTAATCTAAGAAAGTACTCAGATACATGCATGGTTGATTATCTTTAGTGAGTTCAATAATGAGCTTGAAATCTCACTGAGTAAACAATCAAAGGCAACAATCACTAAAGAGACGGACACTATAGAAACAGTACGAGATCGTCAACGTCCTTTCATCTACGAATAGACAAGTATTCTATCTTAAATATATTGCAGATGGCTAACAACAGGATCTAAAATCTACCATTCTAATATTTGTTGAACAAAAATAAAGCATTGAGACAGGCGACAATTTCATTACATGTTTCCAAATATCCCGGCGAAGGTCTTGCGTAAGTTCTTCATTGTGTCTTCTCCTTCTTCTTCTCTTGGTGGCCCACCATCAGCTCTGGAAATAAGTGCTTGTTGCTGTTGAGATGGTTGTGGAAACATCTGGGGGGAGAACTGTGCTGGACTTGGTCGGGTAGGCATACGACTGTAGCAAAAGTAGTCGATGAATTTTTGTATATAGATGTTAGTTTACGCAACGGCCTCTTGTACTAACATAGAAAAGTAAAAGATATCTTTCATCATAACCTATCTGCTGGTAGAGGCTTCTGTTGAAAAAAACCATGATCTGCCTGCTGCTGGTAGGTGACATCCTGGAAGACGTTCTGTCCAGCTTCAGCTGGAGGTCTGTGCATTGAAGATCCTGCATCGTGGCTCCTAATTTAAAACAAAATAATTATGTACTTATTTTTTTAGTAAAACGTTTTTTAGCATATGATTAAATATTAAATATCTCCATTATTGACATTGTTCTTGTAAACAACAATCATCTTAACTTGGGTCAGTTGAAATAAAAACAGTGCCGACGGGTGATTCGATTATTGAAAAAAAATTCATGCTGTCCAGACGTACTACAAAACCTACATGGCATTAAACTAAACAACCATGACGTTTAATTTTACAGTCATGTTTCTTATGTTACCTATAATAACGTTTTAAATTCTGTAAAGTCAACGAGCGGTAATTGATAATAAAATCAGCGATAATTATTTTATTACCCCTTTCTTAATTCTGTCGTCCCGAACAGCATAGTCGCTTTTGAAAAATGCGATACGGCCAAGAACACAAAATACTTTCATCTTCACTCGTGGCCTTGACCGCAATTCTGAAACGACATGGTCAAGTCTTTTGACTGTTTGACGCAGTTTCTTCCAGTCTCGCTGGATCCTGTATGATCTTCCGATTCGGCGTTGTGAGCTTGAGCACCTCGTCATTCGCTACATTCTAATCTCCTCACACACGACTGTCGATCACATCGAGTCCACTGACATAGTCACTTTCCGACCTTCCACCGCTCCTCAAGCCCCGAAACACAGGACTGTCGTCGATGCAAAACTGTCCAACCCTCCCAAGCTCCAGCTCCACTCCCGCGAGCCACCACCAAAACACAAAATCTTTAACCAAACCGTTCTGAGCTGAGGCACTAGCAACAAACTGTTCCTCAACATCCGGAGAAGCAACCTTCTTAACCGATTCATCCGGGGTAGCATCATTCACACAGGCGCTCCGATCAACAGACATCACCTGGAGCTCCGCTCCATCTGTTCTAAAATTACTTTTCTCTGAAACCAACTCCACTCCAATGTCCCGGAACAGACGACCACTCAGCAAATCCGGTCCGCCGTGCAAAAACCGTGAAACATCCTGTCCAGACGCCGCATCACAAGTGTCATCACCACACACCTCACTCAAGCAACCGCGACTAAACAAGAAACTGTCGAAAATCTCTTCTACAACAAGAATATCTCTGGCAACCTCGATCAAGCAATCTTCCGAAACCTCTCCGACGGATCCGACGATCTCCTCAAAATCCGTCAGAGGACAGCAACACTCAGTCCCAGGGCCAACTTTGTTAGCGCCCCACCACAAAACTGGACCACTTCTCTTTTCACCGTCCTCCTCATGACCCACCTTACCTGTGCAGTCTGTACGGCCGTCATCTGTGACATGTTCTGAGACACAGCTGGTTTACTCAGTTCAAACTGGGTTTCGCCGCAGCAACCCACATCATTTTCTTTACCAACAACCCGCTGGTTCAGAACCGTGTCCACCACTGCCTCAGCCGTTTCTGCGACCAAACTCTCAACAGTCGTACTGTCCAGTCCGCCCTCAGGCAAACCACTGCCAGAAACACTCCCATTTTGCTATTTTCATTCTCTTTGTTGTTGTTTTCTGACAGCAACGTTACACCGGCCTCTGTTACTCTGTTTTCAGGATCAACCTGACCACTAAGAATCAATCCCTCTCCTGTCCTCCCCTGTGCCGCCTTGTTTTCTCCTGCTTGCTGTCTTTCTTGCAATTTTCTTTTCAACTTTCTCCGGTTAACCGGAGTCACTTCATCAATGTCAAATTCATACTCATCTTCCTCAGGCCCAAAGCCTTCATTCACTAACGCTGCTAGCCGTTCCCTAAGTTTGTCTTTTACCTTTATTGCTTAGCTTACGTTTCTTCAGTTCATCTCTCAACTCACTCATCAAAAACTCATCTAATGCTTTCAAAACCATTTTATTTTAGATTCCACTTCTGACACCAATGTTTAATATTGCCAAATCGTATACCGGGTCCTGTGGAATGATTTTGTAGTTTATTGGAAAATAAGGAATAAAGCTTTGATAAGTCTTTTCTACTTTCTGTTATGTCACCCCGTTGTGGCAGAAGCGTTATTTCAGCAATTCCTGGGGGGGGGGGGGGCGGTAAACTTTATTTTTAAATTTCTTTTATAAATATTTTCTAAAACTCTATACACTACCCTTTGCTTTAAAAAAATAGATCATAACCGGGTTGGAGAGCGGGGAGAGTAGTGTGTTACTGCAGCAGAGGTTGAAAAGGCCACAAACAATTTACAAAACATTTGATTTAGTTGCAACACCCTTTCAAAACTAATTGCAAATCTAGTTAAACGTCTGCAAATTTGAAAACCAGAAGAGGGTTGATTTGAAAGATTTTTGATTTTTATTAACAATTAACTTAATGTTTTTATTCTTCAACCAATTACGGACTTAATTTTGACGTGCTACGTGTTTCAATAATGCTCTTATGTAAGCATAATACTTGTAAGCCCATGCGGTTTAACGACGACATATTAATGAACAAACGAATATAAAAAATAAACTATACGAAATTGTTATCAATGTACCTAATACCTATGTTATGTTAAATTTGAAAAAAGTTTAATTTTTTTATGTATAAGCAGTAAAATGTAATAGTTAAAATTTTGTTAATAAGCAAAAATGCTGGCTTTTACGGGACCGCAGTGCACTTTTCTTGGGGAGCCGCACTGTCAATAAACACGGAACTTCTGATGAGTTACGTATTCTTGGTTTTACCGGAAATTGAAAAAACCTTATGCTTAATGTAAGGAAAAAGATAAAGAAAGAAAATAGAGAGAGAGAAAGAGAGAGACAAAGGGAGAGACAGAGAAAGAGAGAGAAAGACAGAGAGAGGAGAGAAAGAATGAAAGACAAAATGAGAGAGAGAGAGAGAGAGAGAAACAAACCAACAAGTTAAAAAAAAGAAAAAAGGGCGTTTTCCTAACAAAAGCAAACACCGACAAAAAGAAAGAAATTTTCAGGTTGTGTTTAAAAAATTGTTTGTGACACCTGGTGTTTTATCTTCGTCACTTTTATTTTTTAAATAAATCAAAACTAAACAAGTAAAGGAAAAAACGAGTTTTTCAACACAAACTTTAATTTCAAATACACTCGATTTAGAGATAAGAAAGATTTTTAATTATTTTAAATTGAATCATGTATTGTCATCCAATATAAACCTATGCTGACAGTTTCTGCTTCCTAGCAGTCAAAAAGTTGGTTAAATTTTACTTGCAAGATTTGCGTACAGAGAAAGACACACACACACAGACACACACACACACACACACACACACACACACACACACACACACACACACACACACACACACACACACACACACACACACACACACACACACACACACACACACACACACACACACACACACACACACACAGATTGCTACCTAAATAAAAGTTTGTAAAAAAGGAGTTCACTGACACGATAGAACAACAGAATAGTGTTTTATTCAAGATTGTTTGAAAATTGAAAAACATCGTCTTCTGATGCAGGACAAGATAATACAAACACTCTTTTAATCAAGTATTTATTGACGGGTTTTAAATTAATTTTTGCAATTTTAATGGTTATACGTTATAATAATTCTCAAGGACGTCATTTGAGATAAGAAAAGGTCTGTTGCCTCCTAGAATTTTTTAATTTTTGGTTGTTAAAAGAAAAAAAGATGCGAAGAAAAAATTTGGTAAGACTATCTCCCTCCCCCCGGTCATCAGTTATTTTAGAATAAAAAATGTATAAGGTTTTGGAAAAAATTTGTGAAAAGTATTTACGACCACCCCCTTCCAGGTCATCAGTTATTTTTGGAGGAAAATTCATTATTAAGATATTAGAATTTTTGAATGCGTGGGTTTCTGAACATTTTGTCTCCATGCTTTTGCTGATATGACGTTCCTGGTTATTTAGCGGAAGAGCCTTGCAAATGTGTGTGCGTGAGTGTGTGTGTGAGAGAGAGAGAGAGAGAGAGAGAGAGAGAGAAAGAGAAAAACTAGTTATAAATTAATTTATTCATTAAAACGTAGCTTCTTAGAACTAACCCACTAGGTGGTCTGAAGTAGTTTTCCATCTTATTGATGACCAGCTCAGCAATCAGTCTGTAGTCGTCTGATTGGTTCCCGCCTAAAAGACTCATCGTTGAGTCGTTAACCTAATGTAAATCAATGTTAAAACCAGTATAAAATTTTTGCAATATTCATAAAAAATGTGGGATCGTTTTGGGTTGATTTTTACAGATTTGTATATTATTTAGATTCTAGTCCTCATGTAAAAATTAAAAAGTATTAAATTTTTTTTTCATTACAAAATTAGTCCTAATTATATTCATTATTGCAAATCTCAGTTTCCTTGTCAGTTGTTTTTGATTTCATATTTTACTTATATAAACCCAAAAAAGATTGACATGGTAAAAATACCACGGTAAATAAGAACTAATGAACGGAGTCCGCGTAAACAAGATTGGAATTTTACTTTAAATTCAATTCAGTTTTTAATTTATTTACGACGAGACGTTCAAGAAAGAATAGAATAAGTTCGCAAATCTTATGTGGGATTGAAATAGAAATGAGCAAAAGTACATGGGAGACAATAAGCCTTGCCATAATTGGTCCTGTGACAATTTGCCCTACTATAACTACCCCTGCAACAATAGGCCCTGCGAAACTTGGCCCTGCGACAATTGGCCAAGCGACAATTGGCCATGCGACAATTGGCCAAGCGACAATTGGCCATGCGACAATTGGCTCTGCAATAAATGGCTCTCGTCAATCGGCCCTAGCGACAATAGACTCTTGCGTCAATTAGCTTTATGGACAATTGGCTTATGACAATTGAATTTCTCTAGTTGATCTTATTAACTACCGTATTTTAGCGCATATAGGCCGCTTTCGTGTAAAGGCCGCACTCGTGTATAAGCATTGGATTTCGTCTTTTGTGTAAAAAAGTTTTTCTATAAGCCGCATACGAATATAAGCCCGTCATCCATTGTATAGATTACTTGTTCAGTTGTATACATTGTAACTGTATACATTGAACACTTATAATTTTGGTAAATATCACATTATTTTATATTTATTCTATGGTCTGTTTTTAAGTTGTATTCTATGTAAACTTGAAGAAAATGAACCTCAGTGTCAGCATTATGTGTAAAAAAAGTTCCTGAATAGGCCGCGACCGTCTATAAGCTGCATGTTGGTTTTTACGTGTGTAAAAAATTGTATAAGCCGCGGCTTATATGCACTAAAATACGGTAGCTTTTAAAGCAAATACTTTGTATAATTTTTTATTGCCCTAAAATTACAATAACTTGGTTAAATCCTTCATATTAACTTCGATAGTGTTTGTTTATGGCTATAAAATTATCAAAGGACGCACCCACAAAATAAAAAAAATTAAGGTAACAAATCTTTCAACTGAAGTCACGTGGCCAAAACCCATGTCACATACATCATCATTAACAGCAGACACAAAAAGCCACTTCAATGACGTCAATTCCGTTGTTTAAAGCGTTGTTAATTTATTTATTTATTTATTTATTTATTTATTTATTTACTTACTTACTTACTTACTTACTTACTTACTTATTTATTTACTTACTTACTTACTTACTTAATTACTTACTTACTTACTTACTTACTTACTTATTTATTTACTTATTTACTTACTTACTTACTTACTTACTTATTTGCTTATTTATTTACTTATTTATTTATTTATTTATTTATTTATTTATTTATTTGTTTATTTATTTATTTATTTATTTATTTATTTATTTATTTATTTATTTATTTATTTATTTATTTATTTATTTATTTATTTATTTATTTATTTATTTATTTATTTATTTATTTATTTATTTATTTATTTATTTATTTATTTATTTATTTATTTATTTATTTATTTATTTATTTATTTATTTATTTATTTATTTATTTATTTATTTATTTATTTATTTATTTATTTATTTATTTATTTATTTATTTATTTATTTATTTATTTATTTATTTATTTATTTATTTATTTATTTATTTATTTATTTATTTGTATTTGTATACAAAAGGCAAATTCCTTATATTATTTTTTTTCAACTTCATTAGAATGCATTGATATAGGAAACAGCTCGATATTCCAAGTTTTAGCTTGATTTGATGACATAAAGTTTGTTTATTTTCACTTTCAGTGTTTGTACACAAGCAAGCAAGCAAGAAAGATCGACAAAAAAAGGAATTTAAAAAAAAAACTTTTTAAAACACCACGTTTTTGTGAACTGAGTAGAAAATAAAATAATTTTTCTCTGGGCTGTTTGAGAAATGTCTTGATGGAGGCATGCATTAATTGTGGACATTCGTATAACAAACAAGCCATAAATTTTTAACACTTAAAACGTGGGGCGCCTTTTACTCAAACTAACTATCTGCTATTTTTTAAACAGAATAAAACGTTTTTTTGAATTTAAATATCGGCCCACGTTTTAAGTTTTAAAAATTTATGGCTTGTTTGTTATACGAATGTCCACAATCAATGCATGCCTCCATCAAGATATTTTTCACACAGCCCATATATGTTAGCAAAAAATGCATAATATGACAAAAGTAAATTTGAAAGATGTAAACAAAAAATAAACTTAAATAAGAAAATTACGTAAACATGAAAATGACATAAACATGAAAATTACGTAAACTTAAAAACTATTTAAAACCTGAATATTATGTAAACATGAATATTACATAAAATTAAAATTACGTGAATATGAAAATTAATTAAAATAAAACAAACGTAAAATAAAAACAAGTAAATTAAAAACGAATTTTTAAAACCAATGCTCTTATATGTAATTAAGACACAAATTTTGCAATCAATTTTTTCTTATATTACTCTTTTATTTTATATTAAAGTCTGGCCTGGCGTAATATGGTTCGAAGAGCATTGCGATTTCCATTAAGCTCATAAACAAAAATTTTGCAATCAATTTTTTCTTATATTACTCTTTTATTTTATATTAAAGTCGCAATATACAACAAATAAATATAATAAACATATATATATATATATATATATATATATATATATATATATATAAAATCCTCAAGAAAATTAACTAAATTAATTGACTTATTGTAAAACTAATAATTGAATATTGCATTGTCTTCTATCTTGAGCATGTATGCAAAATTTGAAAAAAATCTATCATCAGGAAGTGACTCAAAAATTGATTGCAAGATTTGAAACAGAGAAACAGACAGAGAAACAGAGCCGACGAGTTAATAAAAGCATTGGTAATAAACATAAACGTTAACAAGTGAAGCAAAAACAAAGTTTTTTAAAAACACACTTTTATATAATAGATTGTGTAGGCCACATTTTGTTACATAAACAGCGAGCATATTAGCATAGACAATAGATAGTTCGACGAAAATATCACAAATAATTATTTAATTAAATTTTGTCCAATCGATTTGAAAATTTAATAGAATGCATTGTTAATCAGTTTGGAGGTATGTTTAAATTTTTAAGTCTCTAGCTCATCGGGAAGTTAGTTTAAAATCAATTGCAAAATTTGACGACAGACAGACAGACAGACAGACAGAAGTCAAGTTAAGTAAAAGTGTGTAAAATATGACGTAAAAAACAAGTAAACGTTAATATATTTAAACAAGAAAATATACTACTCTCCTTTAAAAATATAACTAAACTAACGGGGTTACTCGGAATTCTTAAAAGTTTTTCTATCGTTTTTCTTTCCCGCTCCCGAACGAACGAACAAACGAACGAACGAACGAACGAACGAACGAACGAACGAACGAACGAACGAACGAACGAACGAACGAACGAACGAACGAACGAACGAACGAACGAACGAACGAACGAACGAACGAACGAACGAACGAACGAACGAACGAACGAACGAACGAACGAACGAACGAACGAACGAACGAACGAACGAACGAACGAACGAACGAACGAACGAACGAACGAACGAACGAACGAACGAACGAACGAACGAACGAACGAACGAACGAACGAACGAACGAACGAACGAACGAACGAACGAACGAACGAACGAACGAACGAACGAACGAACGAACGAACGAACGAACGAACGAACGAACGAACGAACGAACGAACGAACGAACGAACGAACGAACGAACGAACGAACGAACGAACGAACGAACGAACGAACGAACGAACGAACGAACGAACGAACGAACGAACGAACGAACGAACGAACGAACGAACGAACGAACGAACGAACGAACGAACGAACGAACGAACGAACGAACGAACGAACGAACGAACGAACGAACGAACGAACGAACGAACGAACGAACGAACGAACGAACGAACGAACGGACGGACGGACGGACGAACGAACGAACGAACGAACGAACGAAGGAACGAACGAACGAACGAATGAATGAATAAATAAATGAATAAATAAATAAACAAATGAAAAAATTATAATAAAAAAAATGGATTGGTAAAGTGAATCAGGATATATTTTATATGTATTGTCATCCAGAATAAAGCTTTCCTGAAAGTTTTAGAGCTTTAGGTGGTCGAAAAGTGGGAAAGCGACCAGGAGCGTGAAAGCGAGCGGGAAAGGAAACGGGAGCGTGAGAGAAAAACGATAGAAAAACCTCTAAAAAGCCCGGGCAACGCTGGGCACCCCGCTAGTATATATATATATATATATATATATATATATATATATATATATATATATATATATATATATATATATATATATATATATATATATATATATATATATATATATATATATATATATATATATATATATATATATATATAATTTTAGTGTTTTAACTCAAAACTCCGCCTTGCTAATTGCGAGCCAGTCCCATGCCTGGAGAAAGGAGGAGGGAAAAGTAAAAAGGATCAAATTCTGATCCACGACAGGAAGTACTTAAGTGCTTTCTACATACAGCCATTAAAGTCTTAAAACACCTGTTGTAAAGGACTATAAACTATTATATTATAAAAAAAAGTTTTTACTCAAGTTTTCTAACTGTAATTTCACTGTAATACTTGTTTTCTTTTCTCAAAATTTTGCGTAAATTAAAATTAAATTTTCTGAAAACAAACTTCAATAATGTACTCCCTTCCATCTTTTGCTTCAATTGCTTGCACCGCCAGCATGTCTAATCCACCGAACAGTTGACTGCATGCGTCCGCCCACAGTTTGTATCTAAGAAAAACGTCATTATCTAAAAGTTTTGGTAACGTTATGGTGTTGCGACTATCAATCATACGACTGCATGACCATATAGATATTAGCAACCTTAATCAGTCTTCTGTCATACTGTTCTAAGAAGAATCGGTAGTACTCAGTTGACTACTACAGATATATATAAGACTAGCATTCCCGTCGCGGCTTCGCTTGCATGAAAAGGAGAATACGCATCCACAGTAGCGTACTGCACGGGGCGATTTTTTACGGCCCGACTCGGTCCGGTCCGTCGACAACTTTGCCCGGCCCGCTTTATAGGCCAAAATTTCAGGCGGGCACCACCAGTCTGATTAGGGCCGGGCCCGTTTTTAAAGGCCTAAAATTTCTAAATACTTGGCAAAAAATCTCAACCCGTCCCACCTTGACTTCAGGTTTGTCCCATCCAGTCTGAAGACCCTAAAATCACGGCCTGGCCCGGTCCGTGCAGCACTCTAATCCACAGTGCCTTACACGGATTTTTTAGACGCGGTCCAGCTTATTTCATAGACAGAAAACTTCAGGCCTGGCTTGTTATTTAGGCCCGAACTGCCTTGTTTCCTAAGCACAAAAACCAAGGCCTTCACTCAACCAGTTTTAACGGGCACAAAACCGTTACTTGGAAACTAATTTTTCGAAAAAATAATGAAAGACGTATATTATAATTTTGTAAAAAAAAACCTTAATCCTGAATTTTAATGTTTTTATATTGTCAGTTATTGAGTTTTCAAGCAAATATAATCCTTTTCTCCGCTTTACATTTGTAGTCCGGGAAGCCAGAACAAAAAAATTGGTAAAACATTTGTAACTTTATCTTCTAAGTAGTATCTTTTAATAATTTGTATATCTGTATTATTTTTAGTTATTTAAAAAAAATATAACCCTATTTTCCATCCAAATTTGAAGTCCTGGAAACCGAAGTTTCAAAAACTAATAAAACATGTATTTTGTTATTTTGTAGAAATAATTTCGGTAATAAATTGCAAAACTTTAACATTTTTAGTGTTTGGAGTTTTTAATCAAATTCTTATTTCCACCCCACATTTGAGGTCCTGGAAACCAAATTATCAAAAACTGATAAAATACGTATATCTTTATTTTTTGAGTAAATACTAAATACTAATTTTTACATGTGTAGCACTTACAGTTTTTGAGTAGCAGTTATTCTAAAAAAGCAAATAACCCTATTTTCCACCCCAAATTTGAGGTCTTGAAAACCAAATTTTTAAAAATGTTGATTTTTAAGTGGCAGTTACTCTAAAAACCAATCAACCATATTTTCCATTCCATATTTGAGGTCCCACAAATTAAATTATTTAAATACGGTTACACATGTATAATTTTAATTTTTTTGAAGATCCCAAATACCAAATTTTTAAACCTTTACTTTTTTGTCTTTTTCCACCCCACATTTGAGGTCCTGAAAACCAAATTTTACAAAAAATGGCGTATCATTATTTTTTGAGGAGATACTAATTATTAATTTTTACATCTGTAGCATTTACAGTTTGTGAGTAGCTGTTACTTTAAAAAACAAATAACCTTATTTTCCAGCCAACATTTGAGGTCCTGGAAACCAAATATTCAAAAAATTGTGAAACACGTATTTTCTTAATTTTTAAGAAAAATCTAGATACCATATTTTAAAAGCCATTTGTTTTTGATTTCGAGATTTACGTTGCTTTAAAAAACATTTGTTTTACAGTTTCATCCTCTCAGGAGCAAAGTTTTGAAAAAACCCTCCTTAGTGGGTGCTTACGCTATAAAGGTAATATAAGTTCCAAATTTCACGTTCCTAGTATGAGGCGTTTTGAGCTCGGCGTTGATTATCAGTCAGTCAGTCAGTCAGTCAGGACATGTTCTTTTATATATATAGATAAACTGAGTTGACCTAAGCCTTAAAATTAAACTCCTTGCCCGTGTAAGAGATACGATTTAAGTTTTTTGTCTGTTATGGTTACGGAACCCATGACCTCAAGTATAGAAGTCAGATTTCACCGCACTACATAAATGGATTAATTTAATAAATAACATTTGAATAATTGATTGGAGCACCTCTCATTCATGGCGACTTGCTCCAATACCACTGAGCCAGTGTTGGCCTTCCAATTCCCAGACATTGATTTCCTTCTGCAATTATTATCATTACAGTCTTCATATCACAATCAACAACAATCATTGCTTTAAAGTTATAACCAAGCGTAATATTTGAAACGAGAAGAGAAATATTATGTCTTTTCAAGTAATCTTTCAGTATTTACAGTTATTTCGTTAAATGGAAGATTGGACAAACGCTGGCGTTAGTGAGGTTATGAGAAAGCCTTTTTTTTTTTATAAACTGAACGAGGATAAAAAAAAATATTGGTTTAGACAGATTGTGGTTTATTATTTTGCTTAAATAACACCACCTAAATTTAAAATTAATAAATTTAAAAAATGCAAAAAATTACTTTTTTCTCATTTTAATGTATGAAATAATTTTTAAATGCAAACACTTTAGCATTTAGTATTGCTGTGGTCAACTATGATGAAACTCCACTAAAAAGACAAGAAATATTTGAACCAGATCTTTCAATAAAATACTAAAAAAAATTTTGAATACCACGTTTTTCTCACACAGCCCAGAGAAAACTATTTTTAGTGCATTAGAAAAACGTGGTATTTTAAAGTTTTTTTTATATATTTTTTAAACTAAAAACGTGGGGTGCATTTTATGAATTTCAAAAACTAGAGGCTAAATATAGAAATCGGGAATTTAACATTAAATGAATAATTAAAAAGAACATTAAAAGTTATGTACATATAAAAGTAATTAATTATATTATTTAAGTAATTAAAAGAATGAAATTCAAGGAGTTAACATAAAATTATTTGAAGTTTTACGCACACTTAAACAAGCTGATGTGAACATAACTTTAAAATTTCCGTTTCAATTTTTATTTTATTTTAAATCAAGAGTTTTGCCATTTTTACAACTATGCTTAACTGCCCCTGTTTCAAAATAAATACTCACGTGAAAGCTCTATAGTTGGTTCCAATCTTTTGTACAAAAATGTCATATTTGGCATCAATTAGAAGTTCAGTTGTTGAGTAACTATTGGCAACAGCTGCAACACTAGCAATGTCCTGGAAACCATAATGGTTCTCCACTTTTACCTGAATGAAGTTTAAGTTTACATTGTATTTATAGCTGCCGTGAAACCCTAAGATCCAAAGACAGCTATAATATATAACGATAGTATTTTCAGCCTTATTTTTTTCACAATGTACAGTTTCCTATAATCTGTAATAAATTTGTTTTAATAATTCAACCATAAAATTGTTAAAATTTATAATAAAAAACCTAAATTTTCACAAACCTTTCCGGACCCTGAGTGAGCATGTCCAATCTTGACAACAACAGGAAACTGAGGACTAACAAGCTGAAACATAGGGTAACTAGATAACAATGATAGTGGTGACAGTTTGTGCCATGAAAAATAATGATAAATGGAATAGAGATAATAATTACTTTTTTTTATTAAAAATTGTAGAAGCTCATTTCACATTCGTTTAATCCTATGAAATTATAACTGAATTAACATATTCTAACTATAAAAATACAGGTTATTTAAGACAGTCTTTTAAAAAAAATCTCAAAAAATATTCTATTCTGAAAGCTCCTAATAGACAGTGTCTATTAGACACTACAAAATCGTTAATCTAATAACCACAGAAACAAGACACTAAACGACTGTTATCTGATGCTTAAAAACGTGGACGTCTTATTCCACTTACTTTCTTTCCTCGAACCCCCTTGCTTTAAGACAATTCTCTTAAGGTGAAAATGAAACCTATATAAATTGAAAATCTTAAAAAATTCTTAATTTTGTTTTACAAAACTTCTAAGATAATTTTTAAAAATTCTAAATTTGGTAGTTTTACAAATAAATTTTGAGTTGATTAAAACAGTGTTTTGTAGCATAATTTGTCTTGTTAACCAACCTTAACTTGGCAAATTATAATAAATTATGTCTAACTTCCCGGCTCGTCAGCTGGCCGATCCCTTACCAAAGATTGCAGCTTCGTACACGCGCGACGAACTACTCTCCTTCAATCATTTCTCACTCCATCCCACCTGTTGCACAATTTCAAATCTTCGGAAGCTTCGCTTGTAGCGCAGGGGTGTTCACCGTTACCACCACTACAGGGGGAAGCGTGCTGGACGGGGTTCTGTCTTCTTCGAGCATCACTCACGTTCCGCCACGATGAAGGTTAACTTTGGCCTACTCAACATCAAGTCAATTAACAGTAAAGATGAGGATTTTCTCAACTTACAGACTGAACAGGGAATCAACGTGTTTTTTCTCACAGAAAACATGGCACGATTTCGATTCCATATGCTTCAAACGTCTTCTACTTCATGGCTTCTCTGTGGTCGACTGCCCCCGGCCCAGAGTTTACGACGATTCTCTACGATGTAACCACGGCGGCGTGGCTATTGTCACTGTTCCAGGCTTTTAACTAAAACGACTACAGCTCACCTTTGTGTCAGCATCGTTTGAATGTGTCGGCGGTCGGATCACGATCGGCTCTTACAGCTGCACAGCCGTCGTAATATACAGAACTGGGGTCATCTCTGAGAGTTTTTTCAGAGAGTTTTCAGATCTTCTCGACAGAATCTCTGTCTTAAATAAAGAAGTTGCCGTTTCTGGAGATTTCAACATCCGACTTGATCGAGATAATGATGTGAACTCTCGTATATTTGACAGTATTCAGTGTTTCACGCAACACGTTGATCGGCCGACCCACGAGAAGGGGGTATTCTCGACGCTATCGCCATCCGTTCATCATTTCCGGCTCCTTTTATCGAAACAATTAATACTGGTTTTTCGGACCACTTTTCCTCCGTTGGGCTTCCATGATGACGCGACCTCTTTCCGTCTACAAAACTTCTCTACGGCGCTGCTGGAAGATTTTCAACTTCGATAATTTTCTTAAGCAACTACGAACATCTCCTTTCGTCTATACTGCTGTTGATGATTTAAATACTGCTGTTAATATGTACAACACTGAGCTGCTCGCCATCCTCGATTGCCAGCTACCATTAAAACTCTTAGGATTCCGTGCTCGCCCGTCAGACCCGTGGTTTGATGATGACTGTGACGAGGCCAAGAAAAAAACGACGATTCGAAAGAATTGCAATAAGGACGTCTCGACCTGACGACATCTCCAGATGAAAAACGCAGCACGGTGACTACAGAAAGCTGCAAAGACAAAAGCGTGAAGGTTTCTGGAAGGCAAAACTCGAATCTGAACGTGACTCTAGCCGCGACCTGGGCATTTCACTCAATTCAATCATGGCAAGAGGTCGAGTCTCTACCAGCAATTTAATTTCCTCAGAGAAGTTTTTACGTTATTTCACGACAAAGGTTGAGAACGTTCGGGCGCTGACATCGAAATCTCAGCCCCCGTTGCTCCCCTCAACTACTACAACGACTACCTTGAGCAACCTTTAACCCACGAGTCTGGAAGAGGTCATGAAACTCATCAATTCTCTACCAAACAAGCAATGCTCGTTGGATCCAATTCTGACGTGGTTTCTGAAAAAAGCAGCACCAATATTAGCACCATTCTTTGTTAACGTTTTTAACAAATCGCTGGCAGACGGTACGCTGCCTTAATCATTTAAATCCTCCTACATTACGTCAATTCTCAAGAAACCTAATCTCGACGGCAGTGACACCAGCTTACAGTCCGAGCTCTAATCTATCTGTAATTTCTAAACTACTCAAGAAGCTGGTTCTAGCTAGAATCACAAGGCATCTACAAGACAATAATCTCTTCCCAACATATCAGACGGCGTACCGCAAGTTTCATTCAACGGAGACGGCGGTTCTGAGGGTATTCTCTGACGTTCTGGGCGCGGCCGACTTCATTATGAATAAATCTTGGTCTTCTGGAAAACTACCCAAAAATTGGAAGTCATCAGTAGTTATTCCTATTCTAAAATCTAATAAGCCTAAAAATCTTTCAACTTCTTATCGCCCTATCCCTCTCACATCATCAATATGTAAATCAATGAAAGAAATGGTTAAAAATAGATTATCATTCTTCCTAGAAAAACACGAAATATTAAAAACAGAACAGTCTGGTTTTAGTGAAAAATGTTTTTAATTTTCTACTGTGAATAAATAGATCATGCATAAAAACAAATATACTTTAAATATATGTCAAACATGAAAAAACTAACCAAGTCTAGTAAAACGCAAACAAGCAAACGAACACGAGAATTTTTGAACTAAGTTGGACTAGTTTCTTTTTTTTTAGTTTATTATTGATTCATATCACCTTTCGATGATTAAGTCACGTCATAAAATAATAAAATAATATATATATATATATATATATATATATATATATATATATATATATATATATATATATATATATATGTATATATATATATACAAATTTATATATATATATGTGTGTGTGTTATTTTTATCTTTGCTCTAAATGTACCGTTTCCTTTAAAAGTAACTTAATCAAATGTCATAACCTAAATTACTTTCATCAAATATCAATTAGTTGCCGTCACTTGCCAAATAAAACTTTAAATTAAGGAATAATTGACGGGAGAGCAAGCCGAAACGAGATAGTAAACGGGAACGGGAAAGCAAACGGGAACGGTAAAACATGCGAGGAAGGAAACGGGAGCAAGAGAGAAGAACGATAGAAATAGTGTGGCTTTCTCTGTACGCAAATCTTGCAAGTAAAATTTAACCAGCTTTTTGACTATCTATGAAGCTGAAACTTTCAGCATATCTTTATATTGGATGACAATAAATAATTCAATTAAAAAAAAAACAAACGTAATTTGAACATCTTTCGTATACATACACACATACACACAGACAGACAGACATCGAGTGTATTTGAAATCAGTTAAACTTCTTCCTAATTACTTCCCCCCCGCCCCCCCGAAAAAAATGGCTGGCTGCGCCCCTGATAGAATGAACCAGCAGGGTTACCCGGCGATGCCCGGGGCTTTAAGAGGTCTTTCTATCGTTTTCTTTCTCTCGCTTTTTCTCTTTTTCTCTTTTTTTCTTTTCTTCTTTTGCTCCCGTTTTTTCCCCGCCTGCTCTTCTGTTCCTTTTTGCTTTTCCGCTAGCTCTCCCGCTCCTGCTCGCATTTCTTTTGCCGCTCCCATTTGTTTTCCCATTTTCATTCTTAACCCCAGCAGGTTTTTTATTAGTTCAAAGTTACAAGGATAACCCAAACGATGACCTAGATTTTCAAAATAAATAATTGTATTAGTAATGTCAGGGGTCGCTCTACCGGACCTCCTGACAAGTTATATCCTGCACCCGTCGACCTATCTAGACACTCAGTCTAGACAGGAATCCATAGAACATTCTCAGACATTCTTTTGCGCGGGTTTCTGGGGCTATATATAGGGATTTGGAGCCCGCCAGTACAGTTTAGCTATTTAGTATCAGGCAAAGTCCTGCGCGTTTTTACATTTGATTTGCGCTTTATTAAAGTTGTTGTTGTCGTTCCAAGTTACCTTTTTCTTTCTGGTGTTTACGTCATTCCAGCAGGGAAGACAGTGACATTTTGGTGGCAGTGGTGGGATCAAGTCTCAGGAAGAAAGAGGTGCTCTCCAGCAAAGTTCGACAAACAAGTTCGTGAAGAAGTTGTCCTTGTGACCAAGGCTCGCCAGACGTTTCCGAGATCATCATCGGATCAGTTAACCAGTTACGAGACTTTCCGTAGCTAGAATCGGCCGATCCATCCGTGCTCAAGGTTTGAGTTTTTTTCAAGTTTTTCCCGCCGGTCTGAGTTTAGATAAGTAGGTCTTTTATATTGATACTTATCTGGTTGAAGATGGATAGTAAGTCGTCCGGTGTAGATGGTTGTGAAGACCCAGCGCAATTACCTGGAAGGAATGTGTCTCCAGAAAATTTGGAAGATGCGGGGAATGTTAGGAGGGAAGATACTAGTGGGTTTGGCGAAGATCCGACGTGGGGAGATCGACGGGTCAGAACGTCATGAAAAACAAAAGCGTAGAGATATGTGGGATGGTGATGAAAGGAGGAAAGAGTTGGAAATAGAGAGACAATTGGAAAATGAATCGATAGATAGAGCATTGCGGAAAAAAAATTTCAATTAAAAGAAATGAAATTAGAAGAAGATAAAGAGAATAAAAAGCTGAAAACCATAGAATTAGAAGAAGACGAGAAAATAAAAAGCTAAGATGGCTAGAATTAGAAGAGGTGAGAAGGAGAGAGGAACTAGCTGAAAAAGACAGGGAAGAAATAAGGCGATGGAGAATGGATGCACGCGAACAAATGATAGTTCAAGAAAATTTTGAAAATTTGGTTAAAAGTCGGGCTAGTCAGTGTATATCAAATATTAGACCGCTGGTAGGTAAATTTCCTTCAAATATTCAGGAGATTCCTGGGTTTTTTGAATTATTAGAAAAACATTTCATAATTAATAATGTCAATAATGACATTAAAGCCAGGATTTTACAATCATGTTTGACTTGTAAGGTACGGAGTTTAATAACCCGTCTTTCCCCTACCCAATTAGAAAATTATGATAATGTTAAAACGGCTATTTCAGCCGAACACAGAGTCAGTCCTGCCTATTTAAAACAATAATTTCAATCTATAACTAAAAAACCGGACCAAACGTTCTCTAGTTTGGCTTCCGAATTACATAATGCACTTTCATACTATGTTAAAAGTAGGGAGATTGATCGGAATTATGATCAGCTAATAAGTTTGCTGTGCGCCGACCGGCTCAAGGAGTTGTTACCTGTTGACTGTCGAAATTTCGTTTTGACCCAAGAACAAAATGGATGGTTGTCTCATGAAGAACTTTCTCAAGTGGCCGATGATTATGCGGCTGCTCATGTTCAAAACCAGTCGTCGTCTTTTCGCGAAGTAGTAAAATTAGATAGCTTAATTAACCGTCAGGTCGATTTAAGATCTGGCCGTAATTCGCCAGGCCATGTAAGGAAAAACTGTCCGAAACGAGAGGTTTCGCAGGTCGCACCATCGACCTATATCAATTATTGTAGTATTGGTCACGAACCTTCTTATCCATCGTGTCAGGGAAATGATGTACTTCCTAATCCTATTAAATTTTATGATAGGTCATTTATGAAAATAAAAATAAGTAATCTCCCACCTGTGGTTGCCTTAATAAATAGTGGAGCGGAAATCTGCTGTATAAGGGCAGATTTGGTTCGATCCTTGAAATTAGGCTTGCCGAGAAAAATTAAGTTATGTGGGTTAAGTGATCAGCCACAGCTGGTGGATGTTGTGCAAGCACCTGTTATTTTAGGAGCAGTAGATCCTAATACTACTAATATAGTTCCTGAATTTTTGGAATGGTTTGCAGTTAATTCCCATTTACACGAAAAAGCAATCATTACCCCTATGATAGCAGAATTAATACAGACTATTACTCTATATAGCCTGACTACCCCAACTTTGGGGTCTCATATAAAAACAAAATCTTTCCTTGAAAACTCACTTGATAAGGTGAACTCCGACCTAAAGACACAAGAAGTCGAGGTGATGACTGATCAGCCAGTTTTTGATTCACTTACAGCAGTTTGTGTAGCGGGAGTTACAAAAGGAATAGTCACCGAAGTGCAAGTTGAGGGCAAGGCGGTTCACATGGATCTTCCGGTCTCATCCACATCCGATCATATTCAGAAGAAACTGATAAGATCAGTAAATCTGAGAAGAAACGGCAATCCGAGTTTGATGGCATCACTGTTCTTCTGGACAACGAAAGGTCAAAGTTTTCAGTAATTGTCAAAAAATAAAGAAAATTTGATCAAAGCCTGGCCGAAGAAAAAGCCATCTCCGAGAGGTTGACAATTGAAAGAGATAACTTGGAGAGGGATCTCAGAGAAAAAGAAACACAAATTCTCAACCTGACTCGACAAGTTGATGGGCTGAACGAAGATCTGACCAAATCAAACAGAGCGAGAAGTCAACTGCAGAGAGAACTTGATGACCTGGTTTCTTCTAAAAATGACGTCGAAAAGAATGTTCACGAATTAGAAAAAGACAAGAGAGCTTTTGAAACTCAGGTGGAAGCCCAGAAGCAGATGATCAAAAAACTCGAGATGCCAAGTTGAGACTGGAAGTGAATATGCAAGTCTTGAAAGATCAGTTGATGAGAAAGGCGCAGTCAAGAGAGGAAATGGGTGAAAAGGGGAGGAAGGGTCTTCTTAAAAAGATAAGAGATATAGAAACTGAATTTGAAGAAGAAAGGAGACAGAGGCAGCTTGCAACGAATGTCCGGAAGAAGGTTGGAGGTTACTTCAGAGCTATGGAGGAACAACTTGCTGATCCTCTGAAAGTCAAAAATGAAGCTGTGAAGCAGTTAAAACGTTACCAGATCCAGATAAAAGAACTCATGCACGAAATCGAATCTATCAATGTAACCAAAGAAGAGATGTCAAAATGCCAGTAAAGAAAGAGACAAGAGATACAAGCAGCTTGAAGCTGAACTTTTCCAAATTCAGAAAGATCTGGCAGCTTCAGAAAGAACCAGAAAAACTCTGCATGGAGACTGGGAACAAGATACCTATGAGCGTCATTATCACACCCGTAAGAAACATAATTCTTGGATACTGCTTTCTATGGTGACCATATATTCCGATCATAATCCCCTCTCTTATCTCACGGAGCCGCCGATTTCCTCTTCCGGTTATGGGAGTAGTCTCTCAACACGGAGAGCTGGACGACATTTTTTTTACTTGTCGTAATTATGTTTATTATTTACTGTTATAAATTTTGAAATTTAGAAATTTTGTTTTTGACCATAAACCCAGAGGCACATTGTACTAGTTGTATTTCTAGAGACATAGGTTTTCTCTTTTGTTGTCTTAGTTGCAGAACGTTGTACTATTCTATAATTATTGATATTATTGGAGTAGTTGAATTTCTTTGATATGACGTGATGATGATTCTTTCGTTAATACAATTCAGACCGGTATGGGATTAAACTTGGAAGGGTCGAGCTGGTTGTATGAGTGGTTTTACTGGTCGGAGTAAAAGTGACTTTCAGAAAGGACATCTCCAGTTTAAAGTCGACCTTGAAGCCCTGGTAGACACGATACATCGACGAACGAACACCCATTCTTCATCTAGTACTGTGAAAGCTAACATTTAAGATATTGAAAGACTGTTCAACATCTTCGTTTTGAGGGGGAGTTATGTCAGGGGTCGCTCTACCGGACCTCCTGACAAGTGTATCCTGCACCCGTCGACCTGTCTAGACTCTCAGTCTAGATAGGAACTCATCTAACATTTTCAGACATTCTTTAGCGCGGGTTTCTGGGGCTATATATAGGGATTTGAAGCCCGCCAGGACAGTCTAGCTATTTAATATCAGGCGAAGTCCTGCGCGTTTTTACATTTGATTTGCGCTTTATTAAATTTGTTGTTGTCGTTCCGAGTTGCCTTTTTCTTTCTGGTGTTCACGTCATTCCAGCAGGGAAGACAGTGACAAGTAACATAAATGTAAAAGTAAGAGTATGCAAAAGAAAGAAATTTATTTAATTCTTCTGAAAAAAATTTTCATTCTCTGGGCGATTAATTTTTTATTTACTTCAACATATTGATTATTTTATAAAACATTCAACGGTTCAATTGAAAGTTATATTCTGAAAATTTTCCATCTTTGAAAATTATCCATGATGAATTTCCCCACGATCAATTGTCCACGATGAATGGTTTTCAGGATGAATTGTCTCACGATGAATCGTTTTACAATGAATTTAGCGTCTTGTTGAAGTTAAGGTAAGTTCCCAATTCTGTGTTGTGGATTGTAATAACATTTTCTTTACATTTTTATTTGATTGTTAATCAAACCGAGTTTTAATTTTATCTCTGGCTAATCCTATTTTGAGTAATCAAATGAATTTCATTTAATCGAACCCGCAATTGTGCAGCATACTCACCTTTTGATTACACTGTCTCTCTCGGACTTCCAAACATAAGATCGAAAAGAAGTCGTATCTCCCGTCCAAATAACATTTTACCTTCGTCATATTGTGTTAAAAAAAGCTACAACTCTTTCATTGACGTTAAGTTGACTTAGCACTGTTCCTATTCCTTCGTTACTTGCATTTGTGTCCATTACAAATTCTTCTCCAGGAACCGGATACGATAGAACTGCTGTCAAACTTTAGCTGTTTGAATACTTGTTGACATGACTTTGACAAATCAAATAGTGCATTCTTCTCTGTAAGCTTATAAAAAATTTTTTGCAATGTCGGAAAAGCTTGAAAATTGTCATATAATAATAAAATTATTTTATTAATTAGACAACAGAAATAAATTGTCTTTATTTGTTCAAATACCTGGGTGTTTTTAGTTTATTTAAATTTCATAACGCCAATGGCTATTCGAAATCATCATATCATCACGGTTGGCAAACGATGAAAAGATAAATCAAAACTATAATTAAATTATTTTGAAAATATATTTTTGTTAGAGAAGTAGAAATCTATGTATATAAAAAACAATGTGTGTGTATATGTTAGTTTGTTTGCTTGGCTTATCCGAACCGCTGGAGCAATCTAAACAAAGTTTGGCGTGGAGGTAGTCCTCATAAGGAATAAGGTTTAAATGAAGTTTAAGTGAGTTCCCAATTCTTAGTACCCAAATCACAGGAGATACGCTAACTTTAGCATTAGGGCAAGAATTAAATCTTGGCTTTCGACTAGGAAGAAAAAAGAGAGAAATCAAAAGAAAAAAAAACAAAATTAAACCTCTTAAAATTCCGGGCAGCGACGGGTAACCCCGCTAGTAAAACAATAATTATTATTATTAGTCGGATAAAGCGCAAGGCACATTGCCTTCTTCCTTTTCAAGTATAATCAACCGCTGCAAACATCACCACTCAATTCTCTTCATCAACCACACATCGTCTAGTTTCCTTTTAGATTCGCTCCTTGTTTTTGAACATACCACATCATCCGAGAGACTGTTCCATAAACCGGTCGCTCTCAAGGGAAAACTATACTTTCTTATATTTTTGTGTGCCTGTATAACAACTAGCTTCAAGGAATTTTTTCTTGTTCTCCTTGTTTCCATCAACCTCAGGGTGGGAGAACAATTTTTTTTATAAAAACCTTTGAGAATGTGAAACGTCTCATTCATATCACTCCAGTCTTTTCTATACTTTAGAGTGATCAGGTTTAAATATTCAAACCTTTGTTTGTAATTGATAATTCTGCACTGTTTAAGTATTTTCGTTGTTCTCTTCTGCACTTTTTCCAACTTTTCCGTTAATCCAGATGCACGAGGCAACCAGATACTGACAGCATACTTTATCTTGTTTCTTACCAACGATGTGTACAAAGTTGTAAATAATAATATTAAAAAAATAATGTTTGGCAACTTTAAAAAATACTGACCATTTCTTTGAAGTTGGGATAATAACATTGGTCAATCAGAGGAAACAATTCTTTTCCAAGTCGTTTCCTAATTTGAATGAGATGGGCAAACTGAAACAAAATACTTATTTAATAATTTTGGGTAAATTTTGAAATAAATCAACAAATTCACCAACCACCCAAGGTTTATCAAGGAAATTGAAAATAGACTGAAGTGAATTAATACATGGAACTCCTCCGTAATGAAGGCCTAAAATTATATTACGGTGGTTTTCAGTAGCATCCTTGACGTGCTGACGAATCAAGGCAAAGTCAGGCTGGAAAGATCTAAAAAAATTCAAAAACTTAAAATTAATGAAAGTTTTTAAAAACTTTAATAGCACATCGTGTAATATATTTGCCTTTTAGTAGTTATGATATGTCTTAAACGAGAATGAAAATCCGGTTTGAATGCTTGGCACAGATAATTTAAAAAAAACCAATAGTGGCTGATAAGAATGATAAAAAAACGATATTTAGTGTGGAAGGGTGTATAAGCCATATTTAGCATTGCTGACGTAAGTATTCAGAAAATGTACTTAATTATAAATAAAAAGTACTTTGGGTTTAAAGTATTTGAAATCTTTAAATAAACACGCGCCAGTTCTTACAGTGATTTATGAGTTATTGACAGTTTATGTATACTTGGTAAAGAAGTCGAAAAAATGTTTTATAGCTGCTGGTCATTAAGCGGGTCAAATCGTATCCGGATTGAAAACTCTAAAATATCAAATTCATTTTTTAGCAATTTTTTTTTGTTTTTTCACGCTTTGATTTACCTCACACTGTATGTCGTATGTTGTATGTTGTATTTTCAAGTTTTTTAAATCGATTTTTCAACCACTTCTACACGTCCAATTGACTTGAAAATTTAAAAACACATGTATTCTTGATGACAATGCAATATTTTAAAATTTTCATATCATAAAAATATTTATTTAAACTCTAATTAACTAAAATACGCCAATGCAATCAATAAGCATGGTGGATTCAGGCTTACATGGGCGGAGTCAACCTACATTATTAGCCATGAAAGCTGCATGATAGACGTGTGGTTTATCTTTATAATTAGACGGACCCAAACAAATTTAGTAAACAAGAAGATTTGAACGAAGACTTCAAGGGTGTAGCATGGTTGAAAAATCATTTTTAATTTTTACAAGACCAAAAATTATAAAATAATATTACGAAAAAAGATACTTTTTCAAAAAACACGCTTTTATTTGTGTGTGGAAAGTGCACTAAAAAATATAAAATAATTTTTTTCCTTTCCTTCTATATTTCATCAAATAAAAGTGTGGGACGCTCATCATAATCCATGGATTATGATGGAAATGGAAATGGATTAGGATGAGCTCTCATGCTTTTATTTGTAGTCAAAGATTATTTGATGACATATAGAAGGAAAGGGAAAAAATTATTTTATACTTTTTAGTGCACTTTCCACACATAAATAAAAGCATGTTTTTTGAAAAAAGTATCTTTTTTCGTAACATTTTTTTTCTATGATTCCGCCAAAACCGTCATCCGTCTCCAATACATCCTCAAAAAAGCTTGATAATATTGAACTTGGCGTTACTCGTTAGACTTTTTTACTCACTCGTGAGCCCATTTTTACAGCACAACCAGAGGCATCAAATTATAAGCACCTGACCACTTAACCACACTCCTTACTGACGCTAGCGATATTCGAACCATTAACGTTCAGGTCAACAGGCTATTTGCCTTACCGCTATACCACCGTTCTCTTCAGATCTTGTATGACTTTTGAAGATGTCAGTATTTTTACACACTTTTACTTAACTTGACTTCTCTGTCTGTCTATCTGTCTGTCTTCAAATTTTGCAATCGATTTTAAACTAACTTCCCGATGAGCTAGAGACTTCGAAATTTAAACATACCTCCAAACTAATTAATAATGCATTCTATCAAATTTTCGGATCGATTGGACAAAATTTAATTAATTAATTATTTGTAATATTCTCGTCAAACTATTTATTGTCTGTGCTAATATTTTTGTGGTTCATGTAGTAAAAAATATAAAAGTGTGTTTTTAAAAAACTTTGTTTTTGCTTCACTTGTTTACTTTGAGACAACTTTAAAAACAGGCTCGACTCAAAAAGAACGCACTGCAATAGGATAATGCAGCAAAATTAATTATAGCATTTTATAGGGTACAAATTTAGTAATGTGGTCAAAAATTAGTGAATGATTAAATGAAAATGATAATAATGTATTAATGTCTGATAATAGTTTTCTTATTTATTGAGCAGAACAAAAAATAAACAACATAAAATATGCGAATAAAAAAATGTATGCTTGATCCAAAGGGATTAGTATCATGCTTTCTGGACATCCCACACCCTATTTAAACAAAAACATTAAATTGTGACCCTGGGTCTATTATTTGTTGACAGAGAGTAAATGAAATGTCAGAGAAATGATTGCGAATTGATAATGAAATGTTTGTGCATGCGTTTAAAAGAAGATAGTGTTATTGTATCGCTAATCGTATACGGGGTTTTTGGAATGGTTTTGTAGTTTATGGAAAAATAAAAAAAATAAAGCCTTTATATCTTTAAAATAACTTCTTAATTTTGTCAAGTCAATATGCAAGTAATTGATAAATAAACCAGTGATAAAAATATTCCAATAGGTTTGGTTGAGAAATTATTAGGACAAGGATTTTGGAATAAGTTTCAAGGCCCGACCGAGCTTGTGATAGAATGAAGTAGTGTGTTAAATCTGGCAAAGGTGAGTGTGTTACAAACAGTTCATTATATAAGTTGGGAATCATGTGGTGATACAGTTTCTACATAAAAATCCATTATTTTTATAATAAAAATATGGCCGATTAATTTGATGTACTTTAAGATTTTTTGTTAAATGGTCGGAGCTGTAAGGTAGGTGCAAATCGATACAAATTTATATTTTTTAGAGTTTAAGTATAATGTGCCAATGCTGATAAATTGGATAATAAAAAATTAAACGTTTATTCGTTTAAAAGTTCAAAGCTGTTTATTTTAAATTTTAAAATTATTTAAGGATAAGTTATTTTGTATATATGCTGGAAACATTTTTCAATTTGTTGAATGATACCGGTTGAAATAAAATTAAAGAATGAAACAATTCATAAAAGAAGGTTTCATATAAACTAACCTGGGTTGTGGTTCATTTCGATGCCTCTTTACTTCAACTGTTACTCCCAAGCTACTAAACGCTGATAAATTGATGTCAGAGAACTGAGCCTTCAAATTTTAAAATTTATTGTTTTTATAAGCAATGAATAATAAACAGTGCATTTTAGTGAATTTAAAATTTCTAAAAAAATAATTTAAGTTTCATCTATGCTCTAAGAAATAAAAAAATTTAATTTTTAAAAAGGCAAATAAAATTGTTTTTTTTTTTGGTACTGTAAATTATTTGTATGATTAGATAAGAAATAAAACTAGATAAGTGTTCAAGTTGGAAAGACCGGAACTGTATGTTACAGGGGTTGTATGTTACAGGGGCTGTATGTTACAGGGGCTGTATGTTACAGGGGCTGTATGTTACAGAGGCTGTATATTACAGGGGCTGTATGTTACAGGGGCTGTATGTTACAGGGGCTGTATGTTACAGGGGCTGTATGTTACAGGGGCTGTATGTTACAGGGGCTGTATGTTACAGGGGCTGTATGTTACAGGGGCTGTATGTTACAGGGGCTGTATGTTACAGGGGCTGTATGTTACAGGGGCTGTATGTTACAGGGGCTGTATGTTACAGGGGCTGTATGTTACAGGGGCTGTATGTTAGAGGGGCTGTATGTTACAGGGGCTGTATGTTACAGGGGCTGTATGTTACAGAGGCTGTATACTACAGGGGCTGTATACTACAGGGGCTGTATGTTACAGGGGCTGTATGTTACAGGGGCTGTATGTTACAGGGACTGTATGTTACAGGGGTTGTATGTTACAGGGGCTGTATGTTACAGGGGCTGTATGTTACAGGGGCTGTATGTTACAGGGGCTGTATGTTACAGGGGCTGTATGTTACAGGGGCTGTATGTTAGAGGAGCTGTATGTTACAGGGGCTGTATGTTACAAGGGCTGTATGCTACAGGGGCTGTATGTTACAGGGGCTGTATGTTACAGGAGCTGCATGTTACAGGGGATGTATGTTACAACTTTGATATCTCTGCTAAGAATAACTTATAGTTAATAATTTTTATCAAATATAATCTTTCGTCCAAACTTCACTTTTTGATAAACAAAATTTAATTTTTCGTGTTGCTAATTATAATTTTATCGCGTTTTCTTTTTTCCTCATACGTTTTTAAATTTTAACAGTTTCACTATTTTTGGAAAACCTTTATAAATATTAGCATTTATTTCAAACTAACGACAAATAAAGCTCATTTAACACTCTGAGAAAACAGTCAAAATAAGTTTTTAGCTTAATTTTGCCGCTTAATTTTAAAACTTCGTGAAATAGTGGATATCATGTCGGGGTTGTTTGTTAAATGCTATCACAAGCAGTCCCGTTTTTAGATGAGCCCACTAATCTCATGTTTTACAAATTAAAATTGTCTTTTAAAAGATTTTTTGATTTAAAAATTAAAATATTTGAGTTTATTTCACTCATTTGATATTTTATACTTGTTTAATCCGCTAGTTTTCTTTTGGGTTTTTCTCATTATTCATTGCCCGATTTAGTTTCATGAAATATGTCTTACAAGATTGAAACTGACCCCATTCGCCCAGATTCAGTTGTGTTTTGTTTCGGATATTTTCAATGATACTTTAGTCAAGAATGCTTTCTAGCAGAAAAGAAAAACAAACAAACTGTCTAAAAAAACATTAAAACTAGAAAAAATCCTAATAAAAATGTAAACTTGGTAAAACTTACTATAAGCAAAGCTAAGAAAACATTAAAATCTGTTGCAGGCTGAGATAAAACGGCGTGTCGGGTTTGCGCTGAATTTTTTGAAATCGATTCCACGGATGGCAGTGGCTATTATGTGGCCTATGTGGCAGTATGTGGGTCAAAACTGTGACAGTAATGAATGGTTAGAGTTAACTGTTGATTATACTAACATTACTTTTACTAGCTGTTAATTACACACATTTCTTTCATTTTTATGCTTGTTTGATACCCGTAAAATTCAACCCCAGCTTGTGTAACATGCAACCCCGATCACGCAGTTGTTTGTTATTGTTGGATGCCTAGAGAAATTATATATTTAAATATATATATCAAATAAAAAATTGGTTTGATATGTTGTAATATGTTACTGATAAAGTGTTTAATACATACAAAAATTATGGATAGGATTGTACTGGCGCCCCGAAAAAATAACCATAGACAAAATTGCCCCGTCAAAACAGTCCCGACAAAATAGCTCCAACAAAAAAGCCCCGACAAAACAGCTCAATGAAATGAGGGCCGACAAAATAGCCCCGACAAAATGCTGAAAAAATAATTTAAAAGTATTTTTTTAAATCTCTTGTAGCCTAGAAAAAATAAATTTAGCCTAATTCATGAATTAGAATGTTCGTCACATTCATCGACTTCAAAAAAGCATTTGATTCGATTGATCGGGATATGATGTTTGCAATATTAAGACACTATGGCATTCCCAATAAGATTGTCTCAGCCATAAAAGTACTATATGAAAATTCATCTAGCCAGGTCTTTGTTGAAGGGGAACTATCCGAGCCATTCAGCATCACCACAGGAGTCCTACAGGGAGATGTCTTAGCCCCTTTCTTGTTTGTCATTGTAATCGATTATGTCATGAGACGAGCGGAACATGGTTTCGGCTATCTGACACACCGTCGCAATGGATCAAGACAGGCGGAGAGGAGGATTAATGACCTCGACTTTGCGGATGACATAGCCCTGTTGGAGAACTCAATAGAAGGTGCTCAACGACAACTGAATGCTCTCAACGAAGAATCAAAAAAGGTTGGGCTGGAAGTAAACACCATGAAGACCGTACAGATGCGTCTCAACATCCCTGAAGATTTTAATGCACCGCACCTCACAATCGACGGCGAAAAAGTAGAAGTGGTCCAGGACTTCAAATATCTTGGTTCTCACATGAACTCAGATGTCAAAGATATTGAGGCCAGAATCGCACTTGCATGGGGGGACTTCCACAAACTGGAGAAGATCCTCACCTCCAGATACGTCGGTGTGATGCTGAGAGTGCGCTTCTTCAACGCTGCATGTGTATCGATTTTGTTGTATGGATGTGAATCCTGGCTTGTAACAAAAAGTTTGTCGATTAAATTGGACGTGTTTGCCAGAAAGTGTTATCGCAGGATGATCGGTGTGGTTCAGTCAGAGAATCGTATGACAAATGAGGACCTGTACGACAGAGTACAGTCAGCTCCTATCAGCACATTGATCCGTCATCGTCAGATGTCTTTCACTGGTCACTGCCTACGTATGAACCAGGATGAACCGGCAAATATATACATGCTGTATACATCGAACGTGAGAGCTAGCAACAGACGCGGCCGTCCACGAATGTCATACCTCGACCAGATGTCAACATACATGGGTTATGACAGAAAGAGTATCACCGCTGAGGATGTTAGAAGGGAAGCCACGGAGGCCAAAGGAGAGAAATGGAAGCTCAGATATTGTCGTCTGCGGAGTGGAGGGACCAACGGGTCCGGACGAAACGTAGTCGGTCGATGATGATGATGATGAATTCATGAAAAACATATTTTTCCTAAACAATATGAGCTAAAGATATTTTATATTTTTACAATTTCTATAGAATAAATTTGTGCGAATATAATTATTTGTTCAAAAATTTAAACATTAAAATTTAAAATTCAAATTTGAACTGAAACCATTTTGATTGAAACCAACACTTATGTTTTTTATAGGATATTAATGATCGCAGAGAATAATAGTTAACGCAAAAACATTAGAGCTAATGAATCATCTTTATAATGAAACCTTTAAATCGATAGGTAGGCCCACTTTGGCAATTTGCATTATTGCAAAGAAAAGTTATTGCATAGAGTTCAAACTGACATTGTATAAATTCAATTAATTTCATATTAACTAATTATAAACTCGTCAGGCAATAACCTCAGCCTGGTTTAACGTTTTCATTATTGCAAAGATAGAGTTCAAACTGACGTGAACTGGGTAGATTTCATTAATTATATAATAGTGACCATACTCTACTATTCGAAAAGATTCAATTAATTATATAATAGTGACCATACTCTACTATTCGAAAAGATTCGTTCAATTATATAATAGTGACCATACTCTACTATTCGAAAAGATTCGTTCAATTATAGAATAGTGACCGTACTCGACTATTCGAAAAGAGCAGGACAGAGTAGAAATCGAGATTGCACGTTTTCAGGCAGGGAATCGACAACCAGAAGCATAAAAGGCAAAGTTCATGCAACTTTATCGACGTCTCCAAGCTCTAGTTGGAACTAACGATGACCGCGAATGTTTGGATTACCTCCACGGAATTGCAAACAATCTGACAATCTAAAAACGAACTATTGAAAAATGAAACTAACGTTTTTCTAATAACTATTTATTAGGTTTTGTACAGTTTTTATAAAGCATTATGGGTACTTAAATTTAAATTTAACTGTTGTGATGTTTATTTGTTTAGAAATCAAGTATTGATTTACAGAATGTAACTGGATTTAGAATTATTATAACTAGCAAGTAAAACATTAACTAATTTATATCCTTTGTACCCGGGACCTTCCCTTCAGGGAAATAGGTTATTGATATTAATTTATATACACATACATATATATATACATATATATATATCACATATATATATACATATATATATATACATACAAACACATACATACATACATATATATATATATATATATATATATATATATATATATATATATATATATATATATATATATATATATATATATATATATATATATATATATATATATATATATATATATAACACCTCCCTCCTAAGCTAGACACCGCTGGTGTATGACTTGCTTTGGTGATTTATTACAAGTCGAGATGGAGCGTGTCGTTGTCTATCAGATCGCCTCAGTTGTAATGGTGACGGTGAACGTGGTATTACTGATTCTGAGTTTTCAGTAGAAGGGAATGGCGTTGCTGCAAAGTCCTGTGTAGGCTGTTCTGGCTGGTGTTCGGTGCCTAGCTGAAAACGAACAGATTTTTTAAAACGGTCTGAATCCTGACCTTTCAGAATGCCTCTCTTTGTGTTAATGTTCTTTTCCATTGTTTGACCAGGTTCGGCAGTTGTGGCATTTTCTCCTTGTCTTGTATTCTGATAAGGTAAGTCAAATGTTTCGAGTAGTGTTGTTGTAAACTTCGATTCTTGACGTGGGCGTAACTGGTTGATGTGGCGCTTCCAGACCATTCCTTTTACGATAGTATCGTACAGAACTCTTCCCCTTCTACGGACAATCTGTCCTGGTATCCACGTCACAGGTCCCGGTCGATAATCGCGAACGAACACTAATTCACCGTTTTGGAACTGTCGAGGTCGTGCCCCATGATGGCGGTTGAACTGTTTCTCCATGTCATTTGATCGAGGTGTTGAATGTTTGATGTTTTTCGGATGTAATTCGCTTAATACCGAACGTAATTGTCTGCCTAGGAAATTTTTCGCTGGAGAGAGACCGTTCGGCGATGAAGCGCAGTGGTTCTGTAGCTGAATAAAAATGTTTGAAGAGATTCTTTGTAAGTTCCGTCATTTCTTAATTTAATCAAAGCTCTTTTGAAAGTGTCTACAAATCGTTCGGCCTGGCCATTGGATTGTGGGTGAAATGGTGGTGATCTCACGTGTTTGATCGCGTTTTCTTCACAGTATTCCTGAAAAACAGTTGAGGTGAATTGTGTGCCGTTGTCACTGACAATTGTTTCAGGCAATCCAAATTGTGCAAAGATCCGCTGGAGTGCATTTATCGTGCTGGATGTGGTGCTGTTTGCCATCTCTATTATTTCTGGCCATTTTGAGAACGCATCTACTACTACGAGATACATTTTTCCATGGAGCGGTCCAGCATAATCGATGTGAATTCGACTCCAGGGTTTGGTTTCTTTTGGCCATGAACATAAAGTGTGTTTTATGGGTGATTTAGCTGCTTGTTGGCATGAAGAACAGCTGCGTGTCCAGTTTTCTATGTCTTTATCAATGCCGCTCCAATAAACGTGTTCTCGAGCAATTATCTTCATTCGAGTAATACCCGGGTGGCCTTTGTGAAGCATTTGAAGTACTCGTTTTTGCAAAACCTGAGGGATGATTATTCGAGAACCAAAGAATAAACAGTCTTCATGTATCGTTATTTCTTTTTTTAAGAGTTCGAGTTTGCTGGTTTTCAGTGCTTTGTTTTCGTTCCACTTTCCTGTTTTGACATATTGGAGAAGGGGATTTAACTCATTGTCTGTTTTTGTTGCGTCACAGATTTCTTTATTTGAGACTGGAAGTTGTTTGACGGCATTGATATACAGGGAGTTTATATCTTGATTGATAGTTGCTATCAATGTGTCTTCTTCTGATGTTTTATGTGGACCTATAAGGCGCGAAAGTGTGTCAGCTTGTCCAAAGGAAGTGGTTCTGCAGTATTCAATTTTGAAATCATAAGCAAGCAGTGTTAGAGCCCAGCGTTGGAGTCTGTTTGCTGTATATGATGGTATGCCTTTTTTATTGCCAAAAATGGCAAGCAGAGGTTGATGGTCTGTTAATAGAGTAAAGTGGCGTCCATAAATATAACGGTGAAACTTTCTGACGCGAAAACTAGTGCTAGACCTTCTTTTTCTATTTGCCCATATTTCTTTTCTGCTGGAGTGAGAGCTCTACTAGCGTGTGCAATTGCCTTTTCTGTTCCATCACTATATCTGTGTGATATCACTGCTCCAATGCCGTATTCTGATGCGTCGGCTGCAACTACAATTGGTTGGTTGGGGTTGTAATGGGTTAACAGAAGGTCGGATAATAAAATTTTTTTAGTTTCGTCAAATGCCCATTGACAGCTTTCAGACCACTGGAACACAGTGTCTTTTTTTAAAAGGGCGTCTAGTGGTGCTCTTAGATTTCTCATGCGTGGTACAAATGAGCTGTAATAGCTGATCAGCCCAAGAAAAGTACGGACCTGTCCAACATCTTTGGGTGGAGGCATATGAATTATTGCATCGATTTTTTTGGGGTCGGGACGACGGCCTGCAGCTGATATTACATTTCCCAAGTACGTGATTTCCGTCATTAACAAGTGGCATTTTTCAATTCTAATCCGGAAGCCATAATTTAAAATTCGGTCAAATAGAGCCTCTAAGTTCGTGTTGTGTTCTTCTAATGTCCGTCCCGTGACGATGACATCATCTAAATAGGCGGCAACGCCATCTAGACCAGTAATCATAGTGTCTATGATTTGTTGAAAAATACCTGGTGCTGATTTCACACCAAATGGTAGACGGTTATAACGAAACAAACCTTTATGAGTGTTGATTGTTAAGAGCTCTTTACATTCTTCCGTCACTTCTACTTGATGGTATGCTTCTGCAAAATCTATTTGGGAGAAAACTGTCCCTCCATTTAATTTTGTGAAAACGTCATCCATGGTAGGTAATGGGTGTCTATGGAGCATCAGTGAGTCATTTAAGCCCGTTGAAAAATCTGCACAAAGTCGGATGGAGCCGTTTGCTTTACGGACAGCAACTATGGGTGCTGCCCACTGAGAGTGATCCACGGGAGAGATTATTCCTTCTTTTAGTAACCGGTTAATTTCGCTATCCAATTGTTCTAAAGCGGCATGAGGAACAGGGCGTTTCTTTCTAAATATGGGTTGTGCGCCAGGTTTAAGCTGTAAGGAAGCTGAAACTTTTGTGCACAGTCCTAGTTCCTGTCGGAACACATCAGCGTATTTGTGTTTTAATTTGTTTGTAATGGCTGTGCGTTCCGCGTCTGTGTTGAAGCTCCGTATTTCCATGACAGAATAGTTTTCTAACAGTTCTTTAAAGTCAGGAAGTTGTTTTATCCATGGCATTCCCATGAGGTCGTTTGAATCTGTGACGTAAACAGTACCCCGACCATGGTACTTTTGACCTGATTTATTTGCAACGGTAAATTTTGTCTCAAACATTCCTTCGGTCTTCACGGGTTGACCATTTGCTGCGCTTAAATTTGCCGTCGCTGTGGTAAGATTGGGGCGACCGATGGCTATCCATGTTGGACGAGAGATGAGAGTCACTTCGGCTCCTGTATCTAACCGAAGTTGAATCGGTCTATCGTTGATGATGACTTCAATGTACTGTTTGATTTCATTTCCGTTGTCTACTCGGTTAATGAATCGGTCTTGTCTTGAAGCACTCTTTTCTCTGTGTGTAAAAGAATTTTGTCTCCAGTTTGGATGATCCCGTGATACAAATTTTCGTGATTTGCGAAAATCTGGAGAACTCGTCGGTCTAACGTTAGGACACTCTCGTTTCCAATGTGGTCCGCCACAAATGGGACATGGTGTTTTTGGCTCTGCTTGATGTCGTGGTGACAATGGCTTTCGGTGAGGTGAGCTGTATCTGTTAATGGCCTGAATTTCTACATCCGGTCTTTCGATTGTTTTAGTATCATCCAGTGTAGTCTTAAGTCGTTCAGACTCTGCTATTAATTCAATGACTGTAATAGGTTTTTCGCTATTTTCGCTATCCAACATGCGTAACAGCCTGGAACGTATCTCGACATGTTCTTGTGCCTGAAGTCCTGCTACATATTGGACACACTTATGTGTCTCGTCTGACATTCCTCGAAGCTCTGCTGCCTCCGCAGCAGCAATGATCTTATTTCCATAAGTGTTAAAATCACTCCCTGATGTACAAATTATTCGACTAAAGTCAAACCTTCGTCGAAAGAGACTTTTCTTAGGGCCAAATAGTTGTTCAAGGGTTGTGATGGTTTCTTCCCAACCAATGTCGCTGGGAAGCCGTGGAGAAATTCTGGTAGAAAAAACTGCATAAGTGTGGTTGTCCAATAGAGTTCGAAGAAGTTCAGTCTTTGACTCTTCTGGAAGATGTCTTTCGTGACCTTTGACAGTGTCTTCAAAACGTCTGAGCCACAGACTGAAAAATCGTCCTTCCTCTGGTTCGTAGGAAAACTTTTCCACTCTCTGACGTAGTCGATCAAAAAGTGTTTCTTTTGACTCTGTCTTTTTTTCTTTTTGGGACTCTATAAATTCTAACAGTTTCTTTTCTTTTTCTGAATTTTCTTTCATTAGCTTTAGGAATCTTTCTTCGCTCTTTTCCATCTGCATCCTGTGTCTCTCTTCGCTTTTTTCCATCTGCGTCTGAAAAAATTCAAATATCTTTTGAATATCTGCCATTGCGTGATTTTATTCCCATCCTTCGTCGCCAATTGTTGTGATGTTTATTTGTTTAGAAATCAAGTATTGATTTACAGAATGTAACTGGATTTAGAATTATTATAACTAGCAAGTAAAACATTAACTAATTTTTATCCTTTGTACCCGGGACCTTCCCTTCAGGGAAATAGGTTATTGATATTAATTTATATACACATACATATATATATATATACATATATATATATATCACATATATATATATACATATATATATATACATACAAACACATACATACATACATATATATATATATATAACATTAACTTTATTTTATGTTATAGTAAACTTTTGGGAAATTTTTATGTGAGAATAATAATAAAATTTTACTCAAGTAAGAAGAGTTGCTTAATTTAATTTGTAATAATTAGCTAAAGTATGATCGTAACAAATTTAATGAGCTGTTTTGACAAGGCTATTTTGTCTTGGGCTGTTTTGTGGGCAAGCTGTTTTGTCGGGGCTGTTTTGACGGAGCGATTTTGTCCTGGGCTATTTTGACAGGTCACCGATTGTACTAAAAATAACAACTTCATTGCCAAATAACCCCAAATATGTTAAAATTGTAACATATAGTCCCTGTCTCCATTATTCATTTTCTTTTCATGTCTGAGATTTAGTTAGTTTCCCGTTGTTCAAGTGTTATTTTTAATCTAATGCGTGAGATTCTGTTAGTTTTAGTCAAAATTTTTGCAATCGTGACATTTCCGCAAAAAACGACTAATTTTCGGAAGTATTGTGACAGTTCCGGAAAACTTCCGAATAAACCCGAACTTTCGGAATCAGATTTCAAAAGTTCGGAACAACATTTTTCCGGAAACGAGTAAAACCGAACGTTTGGAAAAAATTATTTCCGAAACCAAAAAACCGAACGTCAAACTTCAATGCTTACTCAAAAATAAATTTTAAAAAATGCTTTTATTTGCCTCTTTATCTGAGTCAACGAACTAAAATTTTTGAATCTAAAACTACCGTTACGCTCAATCTTGTACACTGTTTATTTCTTTCATATGAAGTCAAAATTCATAAATTTAACTTGATGTATGGACTAGTTGTTATCTAACCCTAATCCTAACCCTAACGAACAACTTTGATTAATTGTAATTGATTTAAGGCCTAATTTATGTCGGAAACATTCAATACATGTATTGCCATCCAGAATAAAGCTTTCCTGTAAGTTTTAGAGCTCTAGGTGGTCGAAAAGTGGGTATATTTTTGTTTTTAAGATTTGATCACCACAGACAAACAAACAAACAGAAAGACAAGTGAAGTTAAATAAAAGTATTTTAAAACGGAAAACAAACCAGTAATATATAAAAAAAACAAGAAAAGAACTTGTATACATATTTGTTACCCGGCATTTTACAGTTTTTTGTTTTATTTCTTTCTCTCCTTAATTGATTGAAAACTTATTAAATAAGTTTTATAATCTTGTTGGTTTTTGTTTTTTTTAATCTTTTATATTAACTTCACCGTGTTTGCTTGTTTGAGCCATGCGTTGTGACCCTATACCACTAAAAAACCAACTTTCCGTTATCCAATCAAGTTGAAATTTGGTGAGCTTATTTGTCGCTGAGTACTTTAAAATTTATTAAACATTCAGATTAGACACAGGCGCCCCCTAGCGGACGAAATGGCAAGACGCCATTTTTCAGTTTATAACAAATCAGTAATAACTTTAAAACGGCACGAGATAGAACAAAACTTACAATGAATCATTAATAGGAAATCTGGAACAAACTTTCAGAATTAATAGTTTATTTTGAATAGAGGCGCCCCCTAGTAGACAAAGTGACAGTATGTCACTTTCAGTAAATACAAAACAGGTAATAATGTTTGAACGACACTAGTATGACGTTAGACAGCTATGCGGTTACATAACTATAATTTCTGAACTACTCATTACATTCCATAACAAATAACAATAATTTAGCAATTTGAAATATTAATAATTTTCACTTCAAAAAGAATGATTGTATTGAATATTGTATTTTAGCCGAGCATATAATATTCATAAACTTGAGTATGGTCAAGGTGTTTTTTTTCATCTCTGTAGCAACAGGTGTGAGTTACTGACATATATAATTTATGTTAAACGCTGATAAACATAATACACAACAGAGTCATTCAAAGTAACACAAGTTCAGTTCTTGTAGAAGTTCAGTTATCCGAGCACTGCCCCTCACAAGAACACAGTGGTGTACATTCCAGTTTTGCTTTCTTGCACTTGCACTTTTTTTTATGTAACCTTTCTTGCATTTGCAGGAGACAAGCTCCTGGCAGACTTTGGATGCTTCAGGGGGCAGTTACGCTTTGGCCCAATATCCAAATTTGTTACAGAGAAACAGCTAGTCATTACGGATGGGGATGCTGTCATGAGCAAGCCATCGCTCCTCGATAGCGCAGGTCTGGCCCCATGCAATCACGAAAAAGCGGGCACCCGCATGACGCTGCATGCAGCTCACGCTGGCCACAGCAAGATCACTATCCGCTCTGTTGACACTGATGTTGTCGTCCTTGCAATTTATCTGGCACGCTGGCACGCACCCTCAAAGAGATCGATGATGATGATGATGATTCTCCCTGAAGTTCACTCGGTTACTTATCAGATTATGGAGCTTCAAGAAACTTGGATAGCAAATGTACTGATCTAATTTGCACATGGCATTATGTAAATTACATGAGTTTCTCAACCCATAAATATCAGAATTAAGCAGGCTTGTTATCAAGACCACTGAACCCAAGACCAAGATCAAGACTAACTTCAGAAGCCACAACTTGGACCTGGTGAATCTTTCATTTGCTAATCCCATGCAAACTGGCTACCTATGAATTTAGCAAATACAATTTATTTGAACTTATTCTCTGTCCTCTACTATTTTTTCAATGTCTGAAGTAATTTATAAATTTGTATGTCCACAATATCCACATTATTCACAATAACCAAATTATCCACGATAACTACAATCTTTCTAAACAGTTTGATGTCATTCGCAAAGAGGTAGATATTTTCACACATGCTACAGATATTCTTAATGTTGATCTCACATAAGAATGGACTTGAATACTATCTTGCGGAACGCTAGTAAACACCGGAATCAAACCTGAAATACTTCTTTCAACTCAGCCTAGGAAGAAACTATTATACACTAGTTTCTCAAACAACCGAAAACCACTCCTGAAATCAATAAATTATTGAAAATTTGTAAAAAATAATTATTGTCTTTCTCAATATTCTTGGTTGTATTTCTTCAAATTTTGCTAATTTCACAGCGTTGAGACATTTAATTTTTTCGAACAGTCCTCTTTCAATTGTCAGTTCAGTCATTCTACCAACTGCCAGAGTCTGATAGAATTTACCTATCATCGCCGTAAAACTAACCGTTTTAACATAAAAAGATTATGAAATAAAATAATTTGAATAATATTCAAAAAATTAACATAATTGATTAGATTACAAACATGCATATGGACAAATTATTAAATTAAATGAATAAATGAATAAAAAGCAAAAATAAATCACTCACTTGCTCAACTCTCAAATCCAAATCTCCAAAGATTTTCCTTCCGTAGAATAAACGACTCCTTCAATGCAAACAAATTCATTTGATAACTAACATCGTCATCATCATCTCCGTCATCGTCATCATCATCATCATCATCATCGTCGTCATCGCCATCATCATCGTCGTCGTCGTCGTCATCATCATCATCATCATCATCATCACCATTATTATCTTCCTCATCTAATTATCATTTATTTCTTATAAACTTATAATTCATCGAATATTTTTAATTCATTTAAAAATTATTTTACTTGCACAATAATTTATTTAACTTCTATATTTTAGAAATGTGAGATTTTTTTATTAAAAACGTTTTGTTCAATATGGAGCTCATTTGCAGACGCAGTCAATTATAACCGTAATAGAAAGGAACGACTTTCTACGTGATCATTTAATCACGGTCGTAGAATTAGTAATAATCAGCTATCCTCCTCAAAATTTATGTTTAGAAGTTATTTAAAAACAAATCAAAAAATATTTCATTAAAAAACTAGAAAAGATTAAATTGAAAACAAGTTTTTAAGTCATTAAAATAAGGTAATATAAATTTACTCAACAGCAATCTGGAAAATATTTAATTAAAAACAACCTCGGAAATATTGCAACGTTTATATAAACACATATTTTATACGAATCTGAAACAAAACAACTTATGTAACAACTGACCAATCAGTGTGTGGTTCATCAATGATGAGAAGAATTTTTAGTCTTTCTCTACCAGGAGATGACCTTGGTATTCCAGCTTGTGAAACTGCGTGGGTTGCCGCTCTAACCATGCCTTGTACAGTACCTGTCATTGAAGGTGATGTGGGTGGGGGTGGTTGTTGTTGTGGCTGTTGCTGTTGTTGTTGTTGTTTGTTGGCTTCGTACTGGGGGTCTAGCTCGTCGTTGAGGTCGGTTGAACTGAACCTTCTTCTTAAGAAATTTACACCCGTTGAAAAATTGTCCTTGAAAGTTGTATAGGACATTTTCTATTTTTGTCTCTGTGAATGGTTGAGCACTCCTTTTTGCTTTTTCTCACTTCCTTTTATTCCTACTTAAATAAACTTTAAAACCTCAATCTAGAAAAAACGTTATCCAGCAACTTCAAAAAGATCACGTGCTATAAAAAAATAATTTTATTTGGATTTAAGAACTCCATGTTTATAAATACCGAAAAAGGCTGTACATTAAATAAATGTGTATATATATGTATGTATCACTATAAGAACTTAACTAATTTTTCTAATTATTAAATAAGAACAATTTTTTAAATAAACAAAAATACAAAATGTGCTTCTTATAGGAAAAATGAAAGTCGACATGTTTGCATTTATGTAGAACAGAACAACAATCTCTTCTCAGTGCCAGTGAGTGAGTATTGATTTTTCCACACAGGCCTGCACGCATCATACACAATTAAAATCTTCACCACTATAGAACTAAAAATCTATTTTTATTTATGCATATATATAATAATTATATAATATATATATACATATTCATGTATATGTATATGAATCACTTAGAACCAAAACTTTGTTGAATTTAAAAACAAGTGAAGCAAAAAACAAAGTTTTTTTAAAACACACTTTTATATAATTGATTGTGTAGACCACATTCTGTTACATAAACAATGATCATATTAGAATAGACAATAAATAGTTCGACGAAAATATCACAAATAATTATTCAATTAAATTTTGTCCAATTGATCGAAAAATTTATAGAATGCATTGTTAATCAGTTCGGAGGTATGTTTAAATTTTTAAATCTCTAGCTCATCGGGAAGTTAGTTTAAAATCGATTTCAAAATTTGACGACAGACAGACAGAAAGACAGAGAAGTCAAGTTAAGTAAAAGTGTGTAAAAAAAACTCAATTAATGTTTAGGTGTTCTTATTTGAAAAAAAAACTTGGCATTCTACGTTAATCTAACAAATGGCTCAGAAAATGTCACAGAGGTTACTTGAATAGTTTTTTTTTGTTACTTTCTTCTTCCCTTCTTTTTTTAATTAACTTTCACCAAATCCTTTTCTCTTCACATTTTTTAAACCCGCAATCAAAGTTTTTTTAATTACATCTTCAGTTTCTGTCCAATTTGTGAAAAATATACAAATCACTCTAAAACAAGAAATATGCAATTGAGCGAGTATGTTTTACTTTGGAAGGAAATTCTACGCTCGAGCTGATCGGAAAATTGTTGTGTAAATAGTATTGATATAATTATTATGATATTATGAAAATTGCTGAAGAAAAATCAATAGTACATCTGTGAGTCATTCCATTTAGTCATGAGCCTAACCAGGATAGATGGATAAGCGGATAAAGTGCCGCTTATCCGCGAAACTTTCTGCAACCAGTTACCAATTGCTTACATTTTATAAGACAACTGTGTGCTTACACTAAATTACATGAGCTTCTTTTCTCATGCAAGTTAGCCTGTATTTTTAAGAAATGAATTTTTTTTTATCTTCGAAAATCTATTACTTCATCTAAAACCAAAATTTTAAAGATGGGCCTTTAAACAACAATATTTTAATGAATGAAACAATAGTTATTTATTTCTCATCAATTTTTTAAATGTTTTATTATATAAAAATAATTGTTTTAAATTAAAGATTGAATGAATAAGCAATTAAACGTGGATATACCTAGTTTTTGTCAATGCAAGATAAAATTATATGAGGAACCCTAAAAAATAAAAATTTATAACCAAATAACAAATTTACTGAGTAAGTAAGAAAGTAATCAAGATTATAATTAAATAGAAATGTTTTATCTCAAAATTAATACCACGCAGAAAATTGAAGTTTATGTGAGAAAGACATGTGTTTGGTAAAATTCAGGAAAACTTGCTTGCTGGTCATGACATGTTATTATTATGATCTGGAGAAAATTCTGAGCTTTTTTAAAATAATGTGTCACTGTCGCTTCAAAATTTAAATTTAAATGTTAGCTGGTAATAGAAGGCATGAGCCCATGAAAGTTAATTTGGACACAAAATGTTGACTTATTCACATCTCGTAGCTACGTAATTTACAGTGTCATCTGTTGGAGATCCAAAGTACCGATTAGCGGATTTTCGAGAATATTGATCGTGTGCTGAGAGGAAAAAAACACGTAATGACAAAGAAATTTCTCGTGAAGAAAAAAAAGCAATGAAAGCTCAAATATTAGGTGATTTTTTGTTCACTTAATTTTCTAGAAAGAATATCAGAATTTGTCGACGATTTTTCACTAGAGAAAATGATTTGATACCAACATTTTATTAACATTGAATTGGCTTAAAAACTGATTATTTGTTATATTTAGTTGAATATTTCAACAAAAAGTTCAATTATAAGCCTACGTACATACGCTTACATATTATTAAAACAAAAATTGTTGATAATAACCAGAATCTAGATCTATTAAAACCTACAATGTTTTGAATATTTTTAATTTTGAATGCTACTAATGGAGCAATTCAGCAATTTTATTTCTAAGAGCTAAAAACTTGATACGTTTAACGTATTACGCTAATTTTAATTTTTCAATGAATTTTTATGGAAGAGTGAGGCTGGTTGCAAACAAACAACATTTTTATTAGATGAAATTACACATTTTCAACTAGTGTCAAGTCTGTTTGAAAAAATTTGATGATCGGAATAATATGAAGATTAGCACTTGTTTGCTATTTCGGACCATCACGGTCATTAACTGTCAACTGAAGATTATTATCCTAGCTCTCATAAGAAATGGGTTCTGGCAAACAAGTCACGTGCCTTGGGCACCAAGCGTTTGGGGGCACCACAAATCCTCAATAAATATGTTTTTTGAACAAATTTAGGTCCAGAAACAATTGAATTTTAATACATAAGTACTTTATTGTAGGTTTATGAGTGATAGTAGTACAAACTACAAATATATTTGTTGACAACTTTTTTCTTTGCATAATTTTGAACATACTATCGGTCACGGTCAGTGAAAGATCAGGGGCCCCGGGCAGTGGGGCATCCATATGGGTTTGTGCCTTGGGCACTAAAATGGCTTAATCCGGCCCTGGTTCTACCCGTCAACTGTAGTTGTGGAACCTAGCCTTCTTTGTTGCACGGACAAACTAAACAGATATAAAAACTTAGCATTTAGTTTTAAAGTTTGTAGTTTTATAATTTTTGATAAAAGCACTAAATTGAATAAATATGGTTGTTCTGATATTTAATTCATATAAAAAAATTTAGGTTGTTTTTTCTGAGATTCTAATAGCTTAAATACTTTGGGACCTTGAGTCGGAAATTAACAAACAATTTTGATTTAAAAAATTAAAAACATGCTTTAAAAAAGTCTCTGAAAGAGAAACAATTTCATATCCTGAAAATATCATCCCAACCAAAATTAAACAAAAGATGTCATATTTACTATTCCGTTGAATGTTTTCTTCATCATTGTAGCCTGCCAATCTGCCAATAGTAAACAGAGGATGCCAATCAATAGCTAAGGTAGAAGCCACGTCTTAAAAAAAAGAATACCGATGATGAAATATTTTGTATTTTGGTATTAAAATACTTTTTTTAGAGTAAATGTATTTTTAAAAAATCATAAAAAAATACCTTTAAGTTTCAATTTTGTAAAAAAAAACGCTTTGCACAGAATCTTGACTATTTAGTCACTTCCTTTTACTTTTAACCCAGACTCGGTCTTTACATTTCCTGTTTTGAACTCGGTGGTTGCTATTCTTCTAAATAGTTGAAAATGATCGAAAGAAATCGTGTCGAAAGTATTTCAAAAGTGAAAACAAATCAGATGATCGTTTCAAACGTCTTCTTCTAATTCTAGATCACAGATGCAGCAGTCATCAAATGTGGGGTGGAAATAAGGGTTATTTGATTTCAAAATAACTGCTACTCAAAAACTGTAAGTGCTACAAATGTAAAAATTAGTATTTTGAAGTTTTGTGCCGGTTAAAAGTAGCTAAGTCCAGTTTATCACCGGCCGGGCCAAGCCGTTATTTTAGAGTCATCACACGGGCCAGGCCAAACCTTAAATCAAAGTGGGACGGGCCGAGGTTTTTCCTCAAGTACATAGATATTTTAGTGATTTTAGGGTCTTCAGTTGGGCCGGGCCAAACCTGAAGTCAAGGTGGGACGGGCCGAAGTTTTTCATCAAGTATATAGAACTTCTAGGCCTGTAAGAATGGGCCGGGCCTAATTCAGACGGGCTGTGCCGGGCCAGGAGTTTGGGTTTTTAAAACGGGCTGGGCTAAGTTGTCGACGAGCCGAGCCGAGACCTAAAAAATTGATCTCTACTATGGATGCACGGTTCAAACTTTCTAATTTCAAGCGAGCGAAGCCGCTACGGGCACTGCTAGTCGGACATAAAATGAGTGGAGCGGAATTTATATATCTATCTATATATATTAATCAGATTATGTGTGTAAGTATGTAAATAAGTAAGTCCTTTATGCATTGCTACATTATTCATCCGATTCCATACCCCGGCTCAGGGGTCAGAAGTATCATCATTTATGTTATCCTCGTCGTTAGAAGGAATACAGGGTAACCGATGCATATTACTTTCCTTGACACCAAACAAGTGGAGAATCTGATAATTATGATACTTCTGACTCGTCCTCTGACACAAATACTTTGGCTGTTGAGGCTCCTCCTGACGAATCTCATTGTAATGTATCTGAGGAAATTCTTGTCTCTTCTAATATAACACAGCGAAAGCGCAAAAATTGATGGTGTATTCCAATAGTATAAATGTTATAGTCTCTGTGATTTTATTAGTTTATGATTCTGGTCTTAAACACTATGGAATTTTGTTTTACTCATGTTCTTTTTGTTGAGCCTCGTATTCTTTTGATTTGATAGGTGGAGTGTTTACTCTTTTGTTAGTGTGCTAATTCTTTGATAATTTCGGTTCTTTCTGTTTGTCTACTTTTCTCGTTTTACTTTTGACCCTGATGATGGCTGACATAGCTGAAACGGTCCGTCGGTCTGACAATAAAAGTTTATGGAAAAGTTTTTGTCTAATTGTAGTCTCGAACAGCAAGTTTTATACCGAAAAGTCGAGAATTTGGCTCGAAAAGTTGTTTCTGCCAAATGGCGAGTTGTATTTCTTAGAGCATGTCTTAAAGATAAATTGATTCCACAGTTTATTCGCAATATATATATATATATATATATATATATATATATATATATATATATATATATATATATATATATATATTCTTTTAGGCAAACTCGATTGAAAATAGTGGCGCACTTGGCTGAATCGATTTTATTTCTAATTTTTTCCAATACTCTAAATCGGTTTAAAAATAATTTATTCTCAAACACAAACTCCATAATCTTATAGGCTAATAGATCTATTTCGGCAATTTTTTGCCATCATCAGAGCCGTTTAACTTTTTAAAAATAAAATGCAGTGACTAAATGGTAAAAGATACAACTAATTAAAAGGAATTAAAATACAATTTAAATAAAATTTAAATTCATTATATACAAATGTAACAACATAAAAAATATTTAAATTAAAATAATTATAATAATAACAGTAATAACTAAATAATTAAGATCAGTTAGTAAAGCCTTTAACAACAGAATTACAGTCAACTTCAAGGACGTGACTGGAAGAAGAATCACATACATTATCTATAACCTTTGAAACACAAACGTCTGGTACAAAACATTCATTCAACGAAGAAATACCTGAAGAAACATTGGCACTATTAACATGCATATTTTTAACAGAAGTTGTAGATGAGTTAAAACATTTATTATTATTATTATTAGTTTTAATACTATTTAGAGAGCCAAAAAGTTTAAGAGTTAAATCAAAAGAATACCATTGTTTATTAATTAAAGGCTTACATTTATTAATAGCTAAAGCTTCTTTTAATTTTAACTTAATGGGTTGATTTTCTTTCATTAGTATACTGGTGTTATCAATTAAAAATTTTTATGTGATGGTTTGATTGAATGTTGTGTTGACATATGTTGGTATATGGCACCACTTTGACAATGCATAGTCAATCTACGAGACAGAGTAGTTCTAGTATGACCAATGTAATTTTCCACCTGACCATGTGGATACGGACACGAAAATTGGTACACTAGGTTGGTTTGTGCTACAGGGCTAGAAACATTATTTACACTATTTTTAATTAAAAGATTATGAGTTTTTCCATTGTTATAATAGATGTGTAACCTGAGTGTATTATCTTTATTTACAACCTTAATATTATCATACACAATGTTTTTCAACACTTTTTCATCTATTTTATAATTATTAGACATCTGATTAGCATAATATAATGGAATTATACAAGAATTTGATGAGTTATTGGTATTAGGTTTTGAAACATGTTTTTTATCAGTAATACGTGACATAAATTTATTTATAGTTGAATCAACAATAGAATTAGAATAATTATTATTTATCAAAAGTTGTTTCACTTGTAGAATTTCATGGTGAAAATCAGACCATGTTTCGGAAAATTTATAGGCCCTATTAATATAATTATTGATAACATTTAGCTTATATCTTTCAGGACAGTCGCTATTATAATTAAGACAATTGCCTGTGTTTGTGGGTTTAGTATAGACCTGGCAAGATAGTTTTGATACATTTCGTGTAACTAAAGTATCCAAAAAAGGAATTTGATGTTTATTATTAGCAAGTTCATATGTAAATTGTAGTTTAGAATTTTTTACAAATGCATCTCTCAGTTTAAATAGTTCTTCTAAGTTATCAACTGAAACAAATATATCATCAACATAACGGCAATACAGAAAAGGTTTGGTGTGATTTTCAAATACACGTGCTTCAAGATCACCCATATAAAAATTAGCGAAAGTCGGGCCCAACGGGGACCCCATAGCTACACCGTCAATTTGTACATATAAGTCTCCATTAGGTGATAAAAAAGGAGATTGCGTTGTACATATATAAAGTAATTCTTTCAAGACTTCAGGGCTGATTTGAGGAGGTTGAATACTAGGATGTGAATAAACACACTTACAAATTATATTTATAGTGTCTATAACAGGTACGTTGGTAAACAAACTTTCAACATCTAAAGACGCAATTATATTAGAACTTCCATTACTATGAATAAGATCAACAAAATCATAAGAAGATTTAAGACTATATTGAGAAGGACAATAAGGAGAAATAATTTTATTAATTTCTTTAGCAACATTATAAGTAACAGCAGGACATTGTGAAATAATAGGTCTTAATGAGTTATCTTTCTTATGTATTTTAACATTGCCGTAAATATAACCAGGCTTATAGTCACCTATTATTTTAGAAAAAATTGTTATCTTCTTTTTAATAAGAGTCGCAATGATCTTATTTAGTTTAGATCTGATCTTAACAGTAGGATCAGCTTTCACTTTTTGAAATTTAGAGCTGTCAGAGAGAATTGTATTGAGTTTGGAGAAATAATTGTCACGATTTAAAATGACGTACGTAGGTGATTTGTCAGCTTTACGAATAATTATCTGAGTATTTTTACGTAGTTGAGAGGCAGCATTCAATAACTTCTTAGGTAAGGTAGACTTAAAATTTGAGCATCGATGTTTATAACCTTCAGCTAGTAATAGAGGCTTCAAAGTTGATTTTACAGTAATTTTATTTTTGGCTTCTAAATTTAAGATATCATTGTACAATATTTCAAGTTCGGTTTGTTTGTGTAGTTGATCATAAGGTTTACGTAAATGATAATTATAACCGAGCATTAAAAAGTCACATTCATCGTCAGACAATTTATAATCGGACAAATTAACGTATGTAGTACAATTTTGTTTAAATAGTAACAGACCTCCATACAATCGAGAAAGTTTTTTAACAATTTTAACTTCCTTCACACGTTCGGATTTCGTAAAGTGTTCGTTGACAAGTTGGAGGAATTTATGGACGTCTGTACCAAAGTTGTCTTCTGTGGTTGTAGACATTTCTTCTGCGTACCTTGACTGTAATTCTTTAAGTTCTCGTTCTTTCTGCACAATCTGAGATTGTAGAAGATCTTCAACTTTTGCATTTCGATTTGTAGCCGAAATCGAGCAAGTAGTAGTTTTTGAATACTTCGGCGCTATATGTTCTTTTAGGCAAACTCGATTGAAAATAGTGGCGCACTTGGCTGAATCGATTTTATTTCTAATTTTTTCCAATACTCTAAATCGGTTTAAAAATAATTTATTCTCAAACACAAACTCCATAATCTTATAGGCTAATAGATCTATTTCGGCAATTTTTTGCCATCATCAGAGCCGTTTAACTTTTTAAAAATAAAATGCAGTGACTAAATGGTAAAAGATACAACTAATTAAAAGGAATATATATATATATATATTGATTTATTTGAATCTTGAATTTGAATAATAAAAAGAGTGGACCTCCCAGCTGGAAAACCCAGCTATGCGCTTATTAGTCTGGGGCTGAATTATGGACATCCATTTTACCATACTTTAGAAAACAGAATTCCACATAAGCAGCAATGTTTTAAATATATACAAATCTTTCATTTTTAGGTTGCTGTACAGATTTCCAGTACATCAGTGAATTGATTTTAAAAATCTTAAAGCTGTTTGTAGACATGGTTTCTAAATAAACTTGAATTTTAAAATATATGCAAAATAGGGTGAATGCCTCCCAGGGGTCCTGGAAAACAATGCTTCTAGTTATGCACGAATTCAATTATGCTTATATATCTCATGCAGTAGGTCAACTCGTCTTTTGGGTTCTTTCCATATGGTAATTCCACGGCAATGATGTGAAGAAAAACGTTTTTCTTAACTACTCTGGACTATTCATGGAAATAAAGAAACAAATACATAAATATAACGTTATAATATAATAAAAAAAAACTAAAAAAAACCTGCAGTTTAGCTCAGCTCATTAAAAAATTTAAAAAATGTTATCAAAATAAATTATCAGTGAAAGCTGAAAGAAATTAATAAATAAGAATTAAATTAATTTAAAATAAAATCGTGAGTTTCATCTTTTACCGACTTCAGAGTGGCATCTGTTGACAAACAACAAATCATATAGATGGAAGTAAAGTAGCACGTGAAATATGTCTGCAGTGTGCCAAAAATGACACTCCCTCTTGCGTAGAAGGTGAAAGGTCATACCAATTGCTGAATGCAGGAAAACAATCGAAAGATGCAAGACAAGGTCAAGGACATTAATCAAGTGGTAACCAGTCGAAAGAAAGGATGCATGTAATTACAAGCTCTTTGTTGCTTTGTTCTTTGGACGACAATATTTTCATTCACATCCTGTCTGCTAATACGCGCTGTCGTTTTTGTGGTTAAAAAAATCAGCGTATCGTGCATTATTACAAACACATGCATTATTACAAACACATAATGCATTATTACAAACAAGCATGCATTATTACAAACAAGCATGCATTATTACAAACACATTATGCATTATTACAAACACATTATGCATTATTACAAAAGCAATATAATACCATTCTTGTTCAAATGCAGATACAAATTTCAAATTGATTTTTTACATATACAAGGCAATGTATGTGCGTGCGTGTGTGTGTGTTTGTTTGTGTGTGTGTGTGTATCTTGTATTCGCTTAGCTTATCACACATCCCGTAACATCCCAGCCACGGGAGTAATCTAAAAAAATTGCATGGAGTTAGTCTTCATTGAAGAGAAGGTTTTTAAATGATTTAAAAAATCTTTTTTTTATTTTATAGACAAAAAACTAAACGAAAAATCGGGCAACACCGGGTAAACCTGCTAGTGTATTGAAAAACTATTCTTGCTTATATTTATAAATTTCCTTTAACATGTTCAGTTTTCTATATAAGAATTATTAAATATATATTTCCTGAATCCAATGTTGTTGGACTCAGTGCTTCCTACAACAAAGTATGATGTAGGTACCTATCTGAATGTAAATAATTTATTTACTCCGTGATTGATGATGTGTGACGAATGAGACGTTACCATGGTGACCTCGTGACGCCAACAAGGTGTCAACCACGTTATAATTCATTGATCATCTCATTCCTATCTCAGGATCTTGCATTCATATATATAGAATATATTTATTCTATATATATATGCTCGCAATCTTCTGGACGGTTTATTTTTTTAAGTTGTCTTAAAGTTCAAAACAAATAAATTTTATCCCGAACTATTTAAAGATAATGACATTAAAAATAAACTACAAAATATATGCTTAAAAACTCCATTAAAATATAAGAACGGCAATTTTTTTCTTAACAGCCTATTTATTATCTGGCTTACCATATAAGGAATAGTTTAACTTCTCGGTTATTTGTTGCATGATTTTCTAATAAGCTGTATAAATTCCTCAATTTCTATGAATCCTTGCTAATTAGACATTATTAGTTTCTTATTTATTTACTAACTGAACATTATTAGTTGCATATTTACTTGCTAATTAAATAACCATCAGCCAATCACAGTAAACCACTATTAATAGGCCATCTGTTGTCTTCTGAAAATGTTTAAGCAGTCGAGTATATATCGTGATAAATGCCGATAACTTTTTAATAAATGAGAAATATTTAAACATGCAAAAAGGTGGAGTTTGATGAATTTCAATTGAGACAACTTGGCAGCAAGTGAGAGAATGAGGTTACTTTCATTGCAAGTTAAATCAATTTTAAATGCGGCTTGACGCAAACGCTACTACAAAGGGACCGACCCGCAGGGCACAACATATTGTTCATTCATTTACTATCCCATCCATCAATCACTCACCAACAAGTTCAGAGGGCGTGCATATTGTGCTGAGCACTTCTTTGCATGATAAATGAAGATCATTGCAGATCTATGGGAGGTTCACAAATATTTATAAGCAAAATTATTAATAACATGAATTAAAATATTTATATTATAGTCAATTTGTTTCATAATTTTTATTTTAATTGCTAAGTTTAAAAGGAAATAAAAACAATAATATCAGTAGAATAATAATAATAGAATAATAATAATAATAATAATATAATATACAGCTTTAAAATAGTGATAGTTGTAATATTTTATTTGAAAATTGTTAAAAATTACTAAAAACTGAACTTCAACATATTCAGTTTTTGTTTTAATTTGTTGAAGTATAAACAATAATATAAATAACAATAAAAAATTAGTAGAAATAATAACAATCCGATAATAATTTAATTATTATTGTTATTATTACTATTTTTTAATAATAATGAAACAAAATCGGATTGTGACGGATTTGAGCTTATAGTCATTTGACAATCGCTTAGAATGGCTACTTTAACGTTATACTTTTTTGTTGACCACACGTACAGACATAAACGCCTACACCCAGACACAAACACACACACACACATACACACATACACAAACATGCACGTGAGCCTTACAGACATACGGACAGAAAGTTCAAAGGAGCACATGGACGGACTTAATTACAGACTGGACAGGTTGACGTCTTCACAATTTCATGCGACTCTGACCTCCGATAATTGCCAGGTATCAACATACAAAGAACATTTCTGTCGGTTCATGCGTCCGAACCTGCCCCCTTGCGAGAAAAACTTTTTAATTCATTCATTAAAGAAATATTTAACTGAGTGAATGCGATTCGAGGTGGTGTGACGTGTTTATAAACGACTCTTGATAGGCGCGCTACCATCGAATTGAGATTGTAAAAAAAGATTGTGTGCAGGCGTATCAGATGGAAGGTTTGATCTCATTAGTGGCTTAATGAGATTCTCCCACATGTGGCCGCTGAATCTGTTTTATCTCATTGTTGACTCAGCCACCTGGTTATAAATAATCCATTGTCAGTAAATATTTCAAAGAAGGGAAAGGCCAATTAAAATACACCACGGCATGTGATATTAATTAATTCTAACAATTCAATTACGCCAACAACAAAACCAACATTAAAAATAACAACATTTCACATTTGGACTTTTTCCTGCGGTTTCCATACCAAAACACACACTAGAACCAGAATGTCAATCACTCTCGGAGACTCCGCCCTTAACAATCTGACCCTCTTAAAAGCTCATTTGAAAAACAATTTAGACGATTACTTGTTGAAGATTACGGGATTATATTTTGAGTTGCTAAGTAGATTACGGTTTATTATGTCCTCCTTAAAATAGAATTTATGTATAATCTAAGTCTTATCTGGTGCTTATCGAAGGAGTAAAATGTCGTACACGAGACCTTCTGATAATTTTCTAGACTCTTTGAATTTCAAATCAAACATTTCAGTGAAAATGGACGATCCTTCTGAAAACCCGTCCAAAGAATGGATTCCGCTCAAGTCATCTTCTTCTACTCAAATTTATAATCAGGGCAATGAGTCATCTACCAGTGCTTTCCACCACGTAGAAATTCATGGCAAAACATCTCCACTCGACAAAACTCCTAACTTCAACTGCTCAACGAGCCTATCCTCGTTCAACCATCACAACTTCGCGGCAAACTTTCAAACAAATTATTCATCTCCTCAATTCCAACATCCTTCGTATTATTATGATATTTCTCCAAATAAAAATCTCTACAATCATTTCAGTGACGGCTTCTTAAAATGGGAAAGATCCCTGGCCACCACCACGTCTACTTGTTTGTTTCCACCTACATCCTGGAATGAACCCGAAACCCACCCTTTTTCCAATTATTCTTATTATTTTCCTTCTTATATTAAACAAAGTGGAACCTCAAGTTTCCAGCAGACTCATTCACCGGTCGAAAATTTATTAGAATCTTCCAGCCTGCAAACTCAACGACGGATGATCAATCCACGAAACTCATCTTGCACATGTCCTAACTGTCAGGAAACGGCAACACTTCAAGGTGAACATTTCTTCCGTATTTTTTTTATTGTTATTCAAGAATAATCAATACTTCGTTTGCATCAGCCCAGAGTCGATCAATATTTTTCTTATCTTTGGTTAAATAAAAGGAGTATATATGACACAAATTTTTATTAGAATCTGTGAATAAAAAAAAATAAACATTCAACAATTTGTATAAATAAAATAAAAATTCAAATTTATTTGCATTTAAATTTTTAATTTAAAGTACTAAAATAAAATAAAAATCTATTATTGCAGGTTCTAACCACAGTGATCCCTCTAAGCCTTCTCTACACAACTGTCACATACCTGGATGTGGGAAGGTTTACAGTAAAACGTCTCACTTGAAAGCTCATCTGCACTGGCACTCAGGTGAAAGACCTTTCGTCTGCAGTTGGCTCCTCTGCGGCAAGAGGTTCACAAGATCAGACGAGCTGCAAAGACATTTGAGGCAGCATACGAACGAAGAGAAGAAACACGAGAAAAACGTCAAGCAAAAAGTTTCGGCGGTTAAGTCAACGTCAGAAAAACAAGAAACGCCACCTTGCGGGACACAGCGTTATTTTAAAAATGAATTTAATAAGAACTTTGACAAATCATCGGCAGACGTTAACAAGCAAGCAAACAAACACGATGTATCATCTTCTCTTGCAAAAACTTCTAGAAGCAGTAAAAAAGTAAAGAAAAGAAAAGAGATTGAGTTTATAGATTCCCCTGGTGAATATTTGTCTGAAAATAAAACTACATCTAAAAGGACCAAATAAAGCGTTTTATTGATTCTAATTAATTAAAAATATATTTTGCTTCTTCCTAGTCGATGTTCATTGTGAATTGTATTTTATAACCAAACATTTTTTAACAGAGCATAATAAATGTGGATTCTTGCAAATATTTCCTTGTTTAAATTGATTTGATTTATAAATAACGTATCTCTTTATAGAACTCTGGCGGTATTTAATTTGTATTTTTACTTATTTAAATAACATGAAATATGAATTTAATAAATATTCTTTGTTTCGTTAGTCCACGTGTTTATCTCAACTATTTCATGAAAATAACCAACAAGATTTTGTAATAGTATTAGTGTTGCATTTTAGCAGATAGATAAATATGTTTTGTTGACAGTAATATAATTAATATAAACCAGTTAAATTCAATTACAAAATATTGATGCATGGATATTAATTCTACACAGTTGTATGAGTATGAATATTTGGCACATGTGCATGGCTAACCATTTACAGCAGTACAACGTGCATTGATCAATTTAATTCATAAAAAAATAATATATCAAAAAGACTTTGCTAAACTAACGTTTTGGTATGTTCATTAATTTATTGACAATTACTCAAAAGGTGATGTAATTATGCAGATGTGCGCAAATCTTATTAATATTTGAATAGAGAACTGGGTGGGTTCATTATTACTTTGATTAATTTTCTGTTTCATTGATTATTTATTCTCGCAACTGGAATGTAAACAATTGACAAAAATATAATGTTTTGAAAAAAAAAACACTTTCTATAAAAAAAATAATGTAAGCACCTCCCACAAATATGTTGAAGGCTCAGAACATTCAAAGATTATAATCAGTATACAAAACAATACAGTCATAAATTTGTCTGCTGGTACGAAAGCATAATCTCGAAAACTTACTATGGAGCGAGAAGACATGAGACAAATTTACGAGACAATTTGATACAATATGGACTTTTATAGTATCTACGTCTCCAACAAAGCTCAGTGGCGCTGATCATTTACATGACTCATAGAATGATTTCACTGAAATATTTTACAACACGAGCTTATTGCCACATTGGTGTAGTGTTTGGAGACCAGTGGAGCCGGCTGCAGCCTCTAGACATACTTTATGTTTTTTCTGAGAAAAGTTAAATATTACATTTTTCACAAGATGTTACATATTTGATTTAATATTGTTTAATAACATTTAGAACATTTCTTCTTTAATGAGATTTACTATTTAGGGAAAATTTTATAATGTCTCAAAATATATAAAAAGTTGTGCCCTCTTCCCGGTCAGTGACTTTTTGGTGGAAATGTTGTTCTTCGTATAACCCCCCTCCCCCAGCTCCTCCGGAAAATGGAAGCTCTACGCTATGAATAACCAGCCTGCGTAAAAATGTATGACGTGAAATAAAAATAAAGCAACAAATTAGTTTTCTGCAGAAGATAATTTTATTCGAGAAAGAAATATTTGAAGACAAAAAGAAACCCCTGTGAGAAAGAGGCAGTTTTTTCAACAGTCGTGATCCATTTGATCGCTTTCAGATCATAGAAACCGATAAGAGTGAATTATGCCTTTGTGAATGTGAATGGGACAGCGACATGTCGACTGCGTGTGACATTATTCTACGTTCAACATTTTATTGACACGAGATTTCGATTTGGTCTTCACGACGTCATGGCACTTTTGAAAATGTCTTCTATTTCCAAGTGTCGTTTGATCATCATTGTAAGGCTCTTATACTGCTTTAACTTTATCGTCTGTTGTGGTAAATTGGTAAATAAATGTCAGACAAAGCATCTTACTATAAAACTTAAAGTAGACCAGTGATAATTTAGTTATGAAAATCACGTTAGTTTTAGTTTTTCCTAGTTCGGATCAAAATCAATTAACAGTCAAATACGAAGGCGTTTGCAAAATTCTTCGCCTCTGTGTATGTGAGTGATACATGCTCGGGTTTGACAGGTGCTGGTGGCAGAGCTGTAGAGCGTTCGCCTGTCGATCGCCGCGTCACCAGCGTAACTCCCTTAAGCAAGGAGTTCACTCGAATTTGCTAAAGGGGTAGGCGCCTATAAATGGCTGCCTTTGCAAGTACCCTCCCTCTTTCGCCTTGAGCAAGACTTGTCTTGATAAGGCGTATGCTAAATCTCAATAAAAAAAAATTCTGCCTTTTAGTCGTAGAGTACCTGAGAATGGTATGGATGAAGTAAAGATAGATTCTGGAATGCTTGACAAAAACTAAGAGAACTTGATAGTAATAAATCGGCTAGACCAAATGGAATTCACCCTATGGTTCTGAAAGAAACATGTGCATCAATTAACGTTTATTTAAAGCATTTACTTGAATGTTCATTGCAATCAGGAGAAGTGGTGAGGGATTGGAGATCCAGTTGTGTTGTTCTATTGTTTAAGAAAGGTCGTAAAGATATAATATCCAATTATAGACCAGTGGCATTGACATCGGTTTGTTGCAGAATTCTGGAGTCAATCATTAAAGATCATCTGCTCGGATATTTTTTGAAAAATAACTTGTTTGCCAGGAACCAGTTTGGATTTTTTCCTTCACGCTCTAAAACTCTACAGATGCTTGAATTCCTGTGGATGTGGAAATGAAGTCGATGTGTTATATACTGACCTGGAAAAAGCCTTTGACAAAATTTTGCATGAAAAATTTTTATATAAGTTGGAGAGATACAAAGTGCATAAACAGATTCTAAAGTGGATTGAAAACTATTTGAAAGACAGGACGTTTAGAGTGAGACTAAATAAAGAGCATTCCGAGGCTTTACGGGTGGAGAGTGGTGTTCCTCAGGGTAGTGTGTTGGGCTCTTTATTGTTCCTGATTTATATAAATGACATTTGTACTGTTTGCGAGAATATGTTTCTTTTTGCAGATGATGCTAAAATATTTAAAGTTTTGAGCAGTAAAGATGATTGCAGCAGGCTGCAGAATGATATCAATAGAGTGGTGGAGTGGTTCAATAGATGGCAGATGCAGGTAAATATTGGAAAATGCTGTCTTCTCCATGTTGGGATAAGCATTTCCTAAACAAATATCATTTGATAGATTTGGATGGCACTACGTGTGAGATACCAACATTTGAATCAGTCTCGGATCTCGGTATTATTATGGATTCAAAGCCGCAATTTAAAGAACACATTTTATCTCGGGTCAAGAAGGCCAACATGATGTTGGGCATAATAGCAAGAAATTTTAGAAAATTGTCAGATGAAGCCTTTATTACTTTATATAAGGCCTTTATGAGGTCCCAGCTAGAATATGGAGTACAAGTGTGGAATCCATCTTGACTCTAAAACCAAAATCTGAAATCCGTTTGAATAGTTCAAGAACATTCATATTGTGTTCTTCCAATGTTGTGCCGGTCACAATTACATCGTCCAGGTAAGCCGCACAGCCTTTTAACCCTGAAGTTAAATTATCCATTGGTTCCTGGAAAATACCTGGTGCATTTTTTACTCCAAAGGGAAGTCTCTGGTACTGATATAGACCTTTAGGAGTGTTGATCGTAACGAGCTCTTCTGACGATTCATCCATTTCCAACTGTAGATATGCATCAGCAAAATCTACTTGAGTAAACCAAGCTCCTTGGTTTAATTTTGAAAAAATTTCATCCGGTGTTGGAAGTGGATGTTGGTGCATCTCAAGCGCGTCGTTAAGGCCTGTTTTAAAATCAGCACAGATGCGCACCGTTCCGCTTTTCTTTGGAACAACCAGAATCGGTGCTGCCCAGTGACTGTATTCAACTCTTTTAAGAACTCCTACATTGACTAGTCTTTCAAGTTCCCTAATGGTTATTTCTTCGTAAGCAAAAGGTATTTTTCGTGGTCTGTAAAATTTTGGCTGAGACTCTGACTTAAGGAGCAATCTTGCTTTCTTTTTACTGCAATGGCCCAAGTCTTCTTTGAAAACATTTGGAAACTCTGTTTGTAAACGAACAGCTAAACTGGTTTCTTCCTGCGAAGGCTTTTCTGCAACAGAACAACAGATTGCATCAAACGCTTTTATCATTGGTGGAAGTTGATCCATCCATTCAATTCCTAGAAGTTGTGTTGTATTTTTGGCCACAAAACAGCGTCCATTGCCTGTGAATCCTGCGCACGAAAATTTGGTTTGAAATTCACCTAGTACTTGAATTTCAGTACCGTTTGCAGCACCAATTTTTGTTGTTGCCTTATCTAGCCGTGGTGAACCAATCTTCACCCAAGTTTTTGTATTGATGATTGTGACATCGGCTCCGGAGTACAGTTGCATCCTAATTTCGACATCACCAAATTTCACAGTGGTGTATCTTCTATTGGCTGCTATAACTGTTCGCTTGCTGGGAATTGTCTTGACTTGCCGTATTTCGTGTCGTCTATACGACGGACTTGGACTCCTCCTTAAGCTTGGACTTCTCTTTCTACTGAAATGGCAGCGATTGTTACTTGCTATGTCCCACTAATGACTGATAAACAAAGAATCATTTATGACCGCATTATACTGGCAGTTTTAGAAGGGCAAGGTGGATTCTCTTTTTTAATTCTCGCTAAAATACGATCAAAAATGGCATAGCTTTGGCCGTTGCATCGTCTGGCATTCGCTTGAGGCGTTGAACAGCACATTAAAAGATATAAAAAACAATGACAAACTTTTTGGCGCACTCTGTTACTTCTTTCAGGGGATTTCAGACAAACACTTCATTTTGGCAGCAAAAAATTTGGATGTCAATGATTCAAGTTGTAAGTAACTTCTGTTACTGTATCTTGTATTGCTAGATTTAACAGATGCCCGTAGCAATGAACATAAATTGCTAATGAAGGTAACTCTTTAATTCTTGTCGCCAAACCTTTGTGAATGCCGCTCATATTTGTTGCGCCGTCAAAACATTGTCTTACAATTTTGTCAAAGGGTAGCTCCTTGCTTGCCGAGAGCATTTTTTTACTAATTCACATTAAACTTCCCCTTCGGTAGATGGTGTATCATAAAATCCGATAAAAGATTCTATCGTTTCTCCTTTGGTGATGAATCGAAGACATCTTGACATTTGTTCGGTCCTGCTGATGTCTGACGTTTCATCAACCAATGATAAAATATCTCAAAGATAACTTCACATCATTGGAAATGTGTTTTAGAACAAACTCAGCCATGCTTTCAAGAATTTCATTCTGTATAGATGGTGCAGTCCACTACAGATGAGCATCTGTATTGCTGTTCAATTTTTTCCTAACAACGGAATTTCTTTGGACAGAAGATTTAAAAACTCTAAAAAGTTACCACGATTTATATCAGAAAACCAAACACTATAGAAGGGACAAATTTTTCAACTGTTTTGCCAGGTTTCAGCCCATTTTGCCCGAAACTGGGAGGACTGCAGCCCCCCACCCACCCAGGCTCATACGCTACTGACCGTTGTGCATTTCGATGTCGATTGAACTTTACGGCCCATACTCTGTTGCAACGTTTTTAACGGACATTTCAAACCGTCTCCATTTTCCATCAAGTATCACCAACACTTCTTTAATAAAATCTTTATTTAAACATGGGGTTGACCGGCCGGTTTCGGCTTGTTCCATCATCAGAACCCCTATAATAACCAATGTAAAGAACAGTAGACAAAAGCCGAATAGGAAAAATAAAGAAACCATAATGAAACCTTTAAAATATAAGCCTAAAAATAGGAAAAAAATTTGAAATCCGTCACAAAATGAGCGGAGCGGGTGAGCGAGCGGGAACTATATATATATGTATGTGCGTATGTATGTGTGTATGTATGTATGTGTATGTGCATGTATGTGTGTCTGTGTATGTGTTTATGTATGTACTAGCGGAGATACCCGGCGTTGCCCGGGTTTTTTAGAGGTTTTTCTAATGTTTGTCTCTTTCTCTCCCGTTTCCTTTCCCACCTGCTTTCCCACTCCTGTTCGCTTTCCCGTTTTCGGTCGTTTTGCCGCTGCCGGTCGCTTTCCCGCTGCCGGTCGCTTTCCCGCTCCCGGTCGCTTTCCCGCTCCCGGTCACTTTCCCGCTCCCGGTCGCTTTCCCGCTCCCGGTCGTTTTCCCGTTCCCGGTCGCTGTCCCGTTCCCGCTCACGTTTGCTCTCCCATTCCCGCTCACGCTTGCCTTTCCGTTCCCGCTCGCTGTCCGTTCCGGGTCGCTTTCCCGTTTCTATAATAGACAAACTAACCCACAAACATTTATATATATATATATATATATATATATATATATATATATATATATATATATATATATATATATATATATATATATATATATATATATATATATATATATATATATATATATATATATATATATATATATATATATATATATATATATATATATATATATATATATATATATATATATATATATATATATATATAGTCTTAGCAAATCTATTTTGGGTTTTATAGGCTAACAGAAGTTATGAAAGAATGGAAAAGAGAAAATGAGCGTGAATGGGAGAGCAAGCATGACCGGGAACGGGAGAGCAAGCGTGAGCGGGAACGGGAAAGCGACCGGGAACGGGAAAGCGACCGGGAACGGGAAAGCGACCGTGAATGGGAAAGCGACCGGGAACGGGAAAGCGACCGGGAACGCGGAAAGCGACCGGGAACGCGGAAAGCGACTGGAATCGGGAGAGCAAGCTTGGAAGGAAACGCGAGCAAGAGAGAAAATCGATAACAAAACTTCTGGGCGGGAAAGCGACCGGGAGCTGGAAAACGACCAAGAGCGGAAAAGCGACAGGGAACGCGACGAAAACGGGAAAGTGGAGAAGGAAACGGGAGCGAGAGAGACAAACATTAGAAAAACCTCACATACTTACATGAAAAAATTTATTTAAATTAGTGTGTACCCTGAAATTACTTTTAATCTGCACAATTAAATTTATTTCACTTCAAATATTTATTTTAAACGTTTAGTAAAACGAGTCAAACAATCTGTCATATATTGAATTGAAGAAGTTGTTTTATACGCAATTTATAATAATAATTAGGGATGTCACGGGTACCCGAACAGGAGTTCGGTACTACCCGGTCTTTTTCTGTTACCCGAACCCGAACTCGAACCCGAAAGTGTGAAAATTTGATACCCGAACCCAAACCCGAACCCAAAAATGTGAAAACTTGATACTCGAACCCGAACCCGAAAATGAGAAAACTTGTTACCCGAACCCGAACTCGAACCCGAAAATGGGAAATCTTGATACCCGAACCCGAACCCGAAAATTTATAAGCCTAATACCCGAACTCGGAGTTGTGAACAAATAAATTTTTTTAGTAAATAAATATTTATTCCAGTTTTAAAAATAGCAACACAAACAGAGTTTTCATAACTTTTCAAGTTTATTAAAAATGAAATAGTATTAGGAACCGATTTCAGGCAAGTTGTACTTCATAAACAACAGTTTTTCTGCTGTCTTGCCTGATAATCGGTTCCTTAGCGGCTCATAAATAATTGCAGCACCACTGAACAACGGTTCATGTGGAACGCTGGTAGCTGGGGCCGCCAAGTAGCGTTTAGCGATCACCGCTAAATTTGGAAAGTTTGTTCTGTTATCTTTCCACCACAAAAGAGGGTCTTCGTCTAAAGTGACCCTTTTTTTCTTCAAGCCGCGAACGAACTAAAATAATTAAGCCTCCTTCGTTCGAAGAAATCGCGGATAGCCATGACTCTAAACTATTTACTTCAGTTATATAACCTTATATTTATTCATTCATATACTCAAAGTTTTTCTGATATAACAAAGACCCTTTGTTATGAAGATAATCTTGCATAATCCTAAACTTTAACTGGCAAAGTCTATAAATGATCTATGCGTCACAGTCATTTTATTGGCAAATGTGTAAGCTAGAACACTAATCCGCCTGATTACCCAACCGGACCGAGCCGCGAAAAAAATTAATAAATTGGAATAATTTAAGAGGTAACGTATTATACTAATCGCAAGCCATACAAGTTTTGTATTATCACCTTTGCGTAACAAATAACACAAATAGGTCATTTTATCGGTGAGTGTGTAAGCTAGACCACTAATTTGCCTGATTATCTGGCCGGACCGAGCCGCGAACAAACTAAAATAATTAAGCCTTCTTCGGCCAAAAAATCACATTATTTGGAAAGCTAAAAAATTAACTTGTTAGATTTTATTCAATACGTGTAATGTCCAATGGATGAATTGATCGCTCTCGTTTGTATATGTATATACACTAGGTAAATTTAAAATCAATCCACGAATTTGAAATCATAAGCCCGTACCCGAACCCGAACCCGAACCCGGTTTTTGGAAAACTACAAACCCGAACCCGAACCCGAAAACTCGAGTTTTACAAACCCGAACCCGAACCCGAAAACTCGAGTTTTACAAACCCGAACCCGAAAACTCTAGTTTCACAAACCCGAACCCAAAAACTCTAGTTTCACAAACCCGAAAACTCCAAAAAGTACTACCCGTGACATCCCTAATAATAATAATCTATATATATAAAAGGAAAAAAGGAAGTCGGGTTTGTGTTACGACACTTATAACTCAAGAACGGCTGAACCGATTTTAGAGATTTTTGATTTATTAGATTTCTCTCAGCTTCTATTAACAGAATAACTAAAAAAATTGACATTGAACCATGGAGTTGCCCTTGGGGACCGCAGTATGTACCCCGGTAGCTATACAGCCTTAACAGTGCGTCCTAGAAAAAAACTTCAAATGGCAAAGTTGTAGAGCACCCTCTATTTGGTCTTACAGACAAAATAAAATTTCAAATTGGAGTTTGGGTTATCGAGATATACAGATGTTTAATTTTCCGCGACATGATATTTATGAGCAAATGGGGTAGAGCGCATGTTATTAAATTTTCTGACTATTTCATTGTTTACAATTGAAAATCTCACAAAAAAATTAAGTAAATATCTTTTTCAATGAAAATATAAAATAAAATAGTTGTTTATGGGCTATAAAAATATAAAAGATTTTTAGCATAGATATATGATCTTTTAGTTTTGCATTTTCCGTTTTCCATTTGGCATTAACAAGGTGTCAATGCTGTTCTGTCAATATTATATTTTCGTTCGTTGGAATTAATTTGCGAGTTTTAAAGTTTTATTACTTTTAACAAAAACATTATTAATAACAATGCCGAGACCCAGAAGATCTAATCTTTCCCAAAATAGCCGTCAGGCAATTAGGCATCGGAACAATGTTAACCAATCCACCGCGAAAGAACTGGAATTAGCGCGAGAAAGGCGCCGCGTTAGTATGGCCCGGCTTCGTGCTTCTCGAAAACAAGAGCAAAGAGATAAAGAGATTTACTCCCCGAAACTGCTTATGTCAGTGATCAACAAACAGTTAATTTTCGACACACAATTGCAAATTTGAATCGAGCAGAGGTGGAACTGGAAAGACGTTTCTCATGTCTTTGATATTGGCCACTGTTCGTGCGAGATCAGACATTGCGGTAGCCGTTGCTTCTTCTTGAATAGCAGCCACATTGTTAGGAGGATGCCGTACGGCTCATTCAGCATTAAAATTGCCCTTAAATCTTCAAAGTACTGAATAACCAACATGCAACATTGCAAAACACTCTGCAATGGCAAAAGTTTTAGTAGCATCTAAAATCATCATCTGGGACGAGTGCACAATGGCGCACAAACGCGCATTGGAAGCACTTGATAGAACACTGAAAGATCTGCGCAATGACTCGCGACATTTTGGAGGTGCAATGATTTTATTGTCTGGCGATTTCCGCCAAACCCTGCCAGTCATTCCAAGATCGACTGCTGCCGATGAAATTAATGCTTCCCTCAAATCATCATATCTGTGGCGCTATGTGATGAAACTTCAGCTGTCTTCTAACTGAGTTGCATTGCTGAACGATCTATCTGCTGAAGATTTCTCCATGCAAGTGCTCAACATCGGTAATGGCCGTGTTCCTGTCGACAAATTGACCGGATTGATTTCTTTTCCTCCCAATTTTTGCACTTTTGTTTCATCGAAAGACGAGCTTATCAATAAAGTGTTCCCAGACATCATTGCTAATCATAAAAAGAACAAATGGTTGAGTGAGAGAGCAATTTTGGCGGCTAAGAATAAAGATGTGGATGATTTAAATATTCTAATTCAGAATCAAATTTTTGGTACTCTGCATTCATTCAAATCTATTGACTGTGTAACAAATGAAGATGAAGCCACTAACTATCCAACTGAATTTTTGAACTCCTTGGATGTGCCTGGCTTACCACCGCACAATTTACAGCTGAAGGTTGGATCAGTAGTTATTATGCTTAGAAATCTAAATCAACCAAAACTATGCAATGGAACGCGTTTGGTTTTAAAGAAACTAATGGTAAATGTGCTTCACGCGACGATCCTCAAAGGAAAATTCAAAGGCGAGGAAATAATCATTCAGAGGATTCCTATGATCCCAACCGATTTGCCCTTTGAGTTTAAAAGAATTCAATTTCCGATTCGCCTAGCATTTGCTATGACGATTAACAAATCACAAGGCCAATCTTTGAGTATTTGTGGTCTGAACTTGGATAATGCATGTTTTTCTCATGGTCAATTGTATGTGGCGTGTTCACGTGTCGGCAGACCATCAGATATATTTGTTTTTTCGCCCGATAATAAAACAAAAACCTATCATAAAGTGCTGGATTAAAGAGAATCGACCCGAGTTCAACCAATGTTTTTCTAATAAACTGTTAAAGTGAACGTTTTTTTATTTTTGTTTTCTTTAAAACTTATATATAGGATATTTGTTATTGTTGTTTTTTATTCCTTAAAAATACACTCTTTAAGGTGAAACGAAGTTCGCGGGGTCCGCTAGTAATAATATAAATTTAAATGTGTTTTTGTTTCTAAATTATAATCTATGATTTTCATAGATATATAATGATTTTATTAGTTATGTTATAAAACGTCTGTGCTTATTCATATTCGTTCTTGTGTGTTTTTGTTCTTGCTAGTAGCTAGTCGTTTGCTGTAAGTCAGTTGCTTATAATATTGATCTTTAAAATGGTTAATAAATGTTGCGCACCGGGTTGTAAAACCGGTTATAAATCCAATACAAGTAGCGAAAAATTAAAACTTTTTAGATTGCCGTTGAAGGATCCGATTCTGTTAGACAAGTGGACTCGTTTTTTATCACTGAAGAATTTCCATCCGACTAAAAATCATCGACTGTGAGAGCTACATTTTCAAGATGAAGATATACTGGTAAATAGAGTAGATACAAATGTGACTCGGAGTAAAAGCAAATCTGTTGAGTTGGACAAGAAACGTTTGAAACCTTACGCTGTTCCTAGCAAGCTACCAAATTGTCCAGCTTATCTGAGCAATCCTAAGATAACTCCAAGATCTGGCCGTGCTTCTGTTGAATCTCGAGTGGACTTAGTAAATGAGAGATATGCTGCTGCCGAGGCTATTTTACAGGATAGAGAAAGAGTAACTTGTTTTAATGATTTTGTTGAGAAGATTCCTGATACCTTCATTCCTGAAGGTTATGTTCGTATTAAAAAAAAACATCATGTGTCTTACCTGCTCATCGATGATAATATTGACTTAAAAGAACCTTTCAGAATAACTTCATCAGTTACTGTGGCCAGCGATTTAACAGTTACTATTTATAAGTATGTTGGACAGACTGCCATCGAAATAGGCTTATCAAAATATAATCATTTTTTATCAAAGGAAAATACTATTGACTGCACTACCAATTTCTCCAATCTGCTGGTTCATGTCAAGAGCATTAATAATGAAGATGAACTGTGTAAAGTAAAGTAAAGTAAAAATTAACAAATAATATAATAAACTCCAGGTGAAACAATTAAATTTTGGAAATCAGGGGGAAATTGTCTACACACGCCAGAAGGGATTGTAGGACATCCCCCCGGACGTTTTCCCCCCTCCGAACGTTTTTCCCCTCTCCGGACATTCTCCCTCCCGACAGACCCTAGGTCATTCCCCTCATAAATTTTCCTCATGGTAGGATATTCCCCCTTGTTGTAAGATTTTTTGACAATGTTTAACGTGGCGTCAGTCGCTAGACTTCTAGGCCACGAGGAAAGGGTTCTTGGCAGAAGCAGCCATTTACAGGCGCATACCGCTTTAGCAATGCGAGTGAACTCCTTGCTTAAGGGAGTTTCGCTGGTGACGCCGGTGGGGCTTGAACTGCCGACCTAATGATCGACAGGCGAACGCTCTACCGCTCTGCCACCAGCGCCTTTATTTTCCATATGACGTTTTTTCTGACAGATGAAAATAAATAAAATAATGCGGTAGTGTGAATTTGTGGTTTTGCAAGAGTCTCTTTCATGTTAAGGTGCTAACCCTAACCCTAATCCTAACCCTAACGAAGTAACTAGTGGGATGCTAACCCTAACCGTAACCCTAACGAAGTAACTAGTGGGATGTTAACCCAAACCGTAACCCTAACGAAGTAACTAGTGGGATGCTAGCCCTAACCCTAACAAAATAACTAAGTAGCTAGTGGGATGCTAACCCTAACCCTAGCCCTAACGAAATAACTAAGTAACTAGTGGGATGCTAACCCTAACCCTAGCCCTAACGAAATAACTAAGTAACTAGTGGGATGCTAACCCTAACCCTGACATTAGCCCTAACCCTAACGAAGTAACTAGTGGGATGCTATTCAATTAATAATATTCGATTAAATATAAATAATGAATGTTAAATCTTTTAAAAATATGTTTTGTTTGTTAGAAAAACTTTAACTCTTCCCGGGGGGAAAAGTCCGTTCTCCCCAGAAGGACTCCAATACGTATTGAATCATCATTGGGTTAAGTAAAGTTAAAATTTATAAAAATATATTATTAACTCTAGGTATAAAAATTTCAAATTTTGAAAATCCGGGAACGGCAAGGCAAATGTCCCCCGCTCCCCAATTTACGTCCCTGTAAGTAAATATCAACGAATAGATAAACAAAGTAATTTTAAAATGTCAATTTGGTTTCGACTTGCCACGATATAATTTTTTGACTTTTTATGGGTTATAAATAAAGATAAAATTACTTACTTAGAGATCTAACCAGTCAGCAATCACTCCTTTGTTTACAAGTTGATCGGGGATATTTAATGTTAATGTGATGCAATTTGGTTTGATTTGAGTCGTCCTCGCAGTTTCTGAAATTTTCTTGATTTAAAGTTGTACATGAATGGCTAGAAAAACGAGAAAATCGAACAAAGACGACGATTACCGAAAGAAACGTGAACGAAACAACATCTCCGTTAGAAAAAGTCGCGAAAAAAGTCGTCGGAATGCCCTCATGGTAGCTCAGAGAGTGAACGATCTAACAGAAGAAAATACGGAACTGGAAGAAAGGGTTTCAATGATATCAAAAGAAATAGCTGTCATAAAAGAACTGTTACTGGCCAAGGCAAAATCTTGCAACGAAAATGAGAGTGGTGGGCACACAAGTTCTATAAAAAAAGAATCAGATAGCTCAGTTTCTATAAAAGAAGAATCAGATAGCTCAGTTTCCGTAGCAGATCACGAGTATTGCCGTTCAAAGGGAAGAAAGCCCAACAAAAAGAACAAAACACATTGACAGTCTAGGCCTAAATGACTTTTGCACATGATATTACTTTTTTGTTTCAGTTTTATAATAAATGTACACATCCCAACAGTTTGTTGTAACTATTTATTACAGTTCTATCTTTCAATGTGTTGACATAATAATTCTGACAAAGCAACAATTAGTAACACATAAAATACTGAACAACTCACTATCAAACTATAAACAATGAGACTCAGATATATTAAAATAAAAGCTTGATAGACTCTATAAAAAATTTCCCTATAATTCTCAACCTAAAATTCACAATCATCCACATAAAATAAGCTAACAAAAACTACCAGTAACTTGTGTCAACATGTAAAAATTCTTAAAACATTAAGCGGCACATGCTTTACTTGCACACCTCTAGTCGATATGTATTGGCGGTCAAGTTGGAACTGAACATGGTTTGATGCTTGTGAAGAGAGATGTCCAGTTGATGAGAGCAAAGGCCAGCATTGCACCACAGAATGAACCAACTTGTGTCACCCCTCCACACCATATCAGGGCTTTGCGACCACCATAGGCATGCAGTACAGAAGCAACCGACACTCTCACAAATGAGAAACAAGCTGACATGACCAGTGTGGATACAACCTGTGTGAAATAATTAGTAATGTCTATGTATTGTGTAGAATCTGTTTTAACAACTCAAAAATAACATACAACTAGAACAGAGCCAGAGATATGATGTTGAAGAATAGGGTGGGGACTTTGGAATGCTAGAATTAGGTGGTATGCAACTATAGACAACCCCAATGATGTTAGGCCTGCAAGGACTTTCCCGCCTGGTTTTGGTAAGAACATGGTCGAAAGTGATGCTAATGGTCCTACAACAGAAGAAAGCCGAATAGCGAGCGTGTAGACGACATTCCCATATGGTAGACACGTGTAAGATTGGGTAGATGGAAGTATTCCATTTGTAGCTGCATTCAATAGAGCAACCAGAGTCAAATGAAATGCTAGTTGACAAGTTGAATTATTTATTTTTGTTGATGGTGATTTGATTAGGTCTTTAATGCTTTCATCTCTTAATTGCTGTTGTCCCTCTTGTTCATTTTCTACTTCTTCAACTTCGTAAACAGTTTTCTTTTTAGCAGTCTCATTATAAGTGACCATCTGATACTGTTTTAAATCAGTGTAGTTGAGCACATAAAAGGCTGATAAGCTCATTATGAGAAGACCACAAATAATTAATAGATAGACTTGAATTGAGAATCTTGGTTCTGGAAACTGAGGCTTTAATATATATTCTTGATAAGAAAAATTGTTGCAATTGTGATGAATGCAAGATTCATTAAATGGTAATGAAATGTTTACACAAGTGGGGTCTCCACCTAGACCTTGAATCAATCCAGTTAGTCCTGGAATAAGACCTGAAAGACCATTTCCAATGTAATAAGCAGATAAATATTGTACTGGAAATCGTGCCATGTATGGTAGATAAACAAGTGAAGACATGCAACTACACAGGGCACAAAAACAGAGCAATGCTAAGAGTGCAACACTCCTCTCTTTTTCTCTAATTATAACAGTCTTGTTCCAGAAAAATGATAAAAGAAAAATAGATAATATCTCAACTGAAATAATGATAAAAGACAACACCACATCCCTTTTGCGGTGAGAGCTTGTCGAAGAAGCATTTTTCATAGAATGAATCTTGGAACCTATTGAGTACATAGCTGGAGCAATATTAGCCAGTTGAATAGCTAAAGCCATAAATGAAGGAAGGCTCCATTTTTCTGGAAGTTCATTTACCATAAGTGGCAACTCCACCCACAACCCAACAATGTCAACCCAGGATGAGACTGCAAAGGTGGCTATGAGCACATAAGTAAAAATTGACACAGGTGGAAGTTTTAAACGCGCCATATACTTTATGGACCTGTAACTGTGTAATAATGTAGTGTAGTAGTGTATTAGGTGTACGTAAGTGTAGTTGTAGTTGGATTCTTACTACACTACACTGTGACTACAGACTACACTTACTACTAATAATAAATATCGACAAGCAATACGTTTTCAATATTGTTTCAGTAATTGATTTAAATATTTCAGCTTTTGGCCAGCTGGGGTCTCCACAAACTCATCAAAAATTAGAGCTGAAGCTACAATACAAAAATGAATAAAAAAAACATGAAAATCAAGTTGATTAACGAAAACAACACGAGGGAGAGACTAGTTTTAGTTTTAAACAACTATCTCTGAGGATGCTACAGAAAACTGAAAAAAGCTGTAAAATTAAAATAATTAACACATTTAATCAATTATAAAAAATAATTTGATAAAAAGTGTTTTAATCTTGGTAACTTAAAAAATATTTTGAATAACAAATTAAAACGTTTTTGCATTTAAGAAATTAATTAAAAAAATTCAACTTAAGCAAAATTGATATTATAAATTAAAACAAAAAATTTCGCAGACTGTAATTGTATATAACTATAACTCATATCTTGTTTACAAATAGTTCTGTTCCACTTCTCGAAATCTTACCTTGTTATTAATTTTTTAAATGAGCAGTTCTTCTGATGCAAGTTTTTCTCCTATAACAAGGGACGAAATGTCACGGAACCATTTTTACACCAGTAGCAAAATCGACAAAGAGAAGCACTTATATCCATATTCGATTGTTTGGACTCCAATACCTGTTCTTACGTACGTGTGGGAAGTTATTTAAGTATTTAAGACTTAAGTTCAGCTTTTAGTAGTTTGGTTACTATTATATTTGCACTGCACAAAAATACTTTAGTAAGTTTTAGTTTTAGAAGAATTATACAAACTGAAACCTGAAGCTTAGATCCACGCCAAATGTGCAACAAACAGTGAAATGACGTGCGTGTGGAGTTAGCCTCGAGGCTGGCAATGCTAATAAAAAAAAAATTGCTTGCCCTGGGGCTGTGCTATACATTGTTGGATGGGGTCTAAAAAATGAAATCGAATGGTATATTTGGATTGTCTTCGGTTCAACAAATAAAAAAGTTATAAGCGAAAAACGACAATTTTCCGCCAAAAATTGCATAAAATCAACCTTGGCTCTTCTTTGAGAAAATCGAATTTGTTTTAAACTGCTGCCCTGGGTATATCCAAGACGCTTGTTTTTAGATAATTCAATATCAAGTCCAACAATATAACTTTCGCTTCTCAAAGTTAATGAATAAAAAAGTTATCGAATAAAACGTCAGACCATATATCAATTTCTTCGAGCAAACCGAAACATAAACTGACGCTGCGATTGGACAATCAAGTCTAGCTCACTGGGGCTAATTATGCAAAATATTCAAAAGATGCAAAGTGGCTACTCGTTAACACCTCCTGCGTATTCTAACGAACTTTAGGGAAAATTTTATTTTTAAGAAAATCTATTGAAGTTTACAATTACAAATTTTTATTAATAAAAGGTTTTGTTAAAAAATTAACTATTTAATAAAATCTAAGCATAGCATGCAAGTGAAATGTTTCGTTTTAAACTCTTCCTTTGAAAACATTAAAAATGTGCATTTTTGGTGAACCCACCTTCTACACTTTTCGCACTCCACCCAGTCCCCACCTGCACCCTCTCCACCGTTCCCGCAATACAAACAATAGTTTGTCATGTTGTCCGATGCTAGCAGGATTTCTTTTAACCACTGTTCCCTTTCACTATCTGGATTAAAAGAACCACTCAGATCTTCTCCACGATCCAGTCTTCTTATGAAAACGCCTACAAAAATACCACAATTGTAGGCATCATTCTGATGCTTAGTCACGGGTGGCTTTTCAATGTTTAGACGAGATGGCTTTATAAAAAGCATTATTTAAAAAAAAAAGTTTGTTAGAATACGCAGTAGCCACTTTGCATATTTTGAATATGTTGCATAATTAGCCACAGTGAGCTAGACTCGATTGTCCAATCGCAGCACCTGTTTATGTTTCGGTTTGCTCGGAGAAATTGGTATATGGTCCGACGTTTTATTCGATAACTTTTTTATTTATTAACTTTGAGAAGCGAAAGTTATATTGTTGGATTTGATATTGAATTATCTAAAAACAAGCGTCTCGGATATACCCAGGGCAGCAGTTTAAAACAAATTCGATTTTCTCAAAGAAGAGCCAAGGTTGATTTTATGCAATTTTCGGCGGAAAATCGTTGTTTTTCGCTTATAACTTTTTTATTTGTTGAACCGAAGACAATCCAAATATACCATTTGATTTCAGTTTTTTAGACCCCATCCAACAATGCACAGCCCTAGGGCAAGTAATGTTTTTTTTTATTAGCATGGCCAGCCTCGAGGCTAACTTCACACACGTTGAAATGACAACGAAAAAAACAGCAGCAGACGTGTTTTTCAGGTTCTAGCTTAAAATTGCATAATATGAAAGTATAGCATCAAATGTATATTTGATAATATTAGTGAACAGCTAAATAATTTGTAAATACAGTTTTTCCTACAGTACGTTGAAATACCAACTGAAGGGGGCGCAAAAAAGCGCCTAACGTATAAATACGCAAATGAAAATAAAAATCTTTTTATAAATATAAATATGTGTATTAAAAAACTGCATAGGAAAAAGCATTCGTTTTTCGCTTGTTTCTCTATGTCCTCTATGTCTCTAGTTCTCTTTCTCTCTACAAATGTGATTTTGTATTTGAGAAAAAATGCAGAATAGTAGCGTGTGTAGCATGTAGCATGCCTGATAAGTGGCAAAATTACTATTGACATGACAGAGCATATTATTAATATTATTATTATTATTAGCATATTAAATCTAACCCCACCCATCCTTTCAACTTAACCGGCTTTCACGTAAATTTAATTGAGGTTAAGTGAAGTCAGGTGAGGTAAGGTGAATGATGGTAAGGTTAAGTAAGGGAGAATTAGGCCTGATAAATGCCAGCAAGAAACAGTCTCAAAATGTTTTTAGATTCCCGTTTGCAAATAATAACTGACATTTCAGTAAAGAGCCACTCATTAATTATATTTCAAAATTGGGTTTTGTATTCTTCTCTAATACAAACCCATATAGCATCAGGACATCGGTTCAATTGATTGTTCTCTTACAACAAGCACTGGGTTAAAAATTAAAGACATATAACAATTGTCTAGGGTTTTTGAAGTGATTTATAATAATTTGGCACTGTTGAATTCGACAATGAAATTCATTTTTGTGCTTCAGGTTAAGTTTTTCTGCTATTATAATTAGTAAAAACCACATTTTCTTCTAAATAAACGATACTTTCTAAATAAACCACATTTTCTACTAAATAAATGATATTTTTAAATCCATTATATTACTTCATCACCAGTCTTGCTTGAATGTTTGCAAAGCTTGAAAGTGAAAATTACCTAACTCCCCATCATCCAATTAAGCCAAAATTTGAAAAATAGGCTTGCTCCTCATAACAATTAAAGTTTGAAAAAAAAATTTTGTTATAGAAATAATAATTATCTATGTTTTAAAACAATAAAATACAATTGAATAAATGTTTACATATATATGTTTAAAAAATGTCATTTTAAAAGGTTTTTTTTGCAATATATGGAAAGCCAGCCAATTCATAAATATAAGGGATTTGTGAAAAACCCTGTTTTTATGGCTTACTTGTTTAACAGTATTAGCCACTTTCTGTTATTATTTGTCTTTAAAATAAGGTTTTTAAACTCAAACAAGTCAATCAAAAAACAAAGTTTTTTTAAAAACACACTTTTATATAATCGATTGTGTAGGCCACATTCTGTTACATAAACAATGATCATATTAGCATAGACAATAAATAGTTCGACGAAAATATCACAAATAATTATTTAAATAAATTTTGTCCAATCTATCCGAAAATTTTATAGAATGTATTGTTAATCAGTTCGGAGGTATGTTTAAATTTTTAAGTCTCTAGCTCATCAGGAAGTTAGTTTAAAATCGATTACAAAATTTGACGACACACAGACAGACAGATAGACAGACAAACAGTCAAGTTAAGTAAACGTGTGTAAGATTCTTGTTAGCAACAAATGTGTATTTGCCTCAGATGTAACAGAATACATTGGGTTTATTTTTGTAATGTCGGGCACATTTTTAGATTCCTCTTTAAATCCATCTAGGCTGAATCATGCTGTACTGACTAGATTGACTGGATTGAGAAGAACAAACAATGCCAAGATGTGATGGTCAATGTAAACAAGTAGAGGTGGTGGTTACCAAGACTGTTCAATTAGTAAGAGCATGCACTAGAGAGTGTTGAGAGATCTCAGTTTCACTTAATCTGGCTTTCAATATTTTGTTGAATGAATTTGGTTTTGTTAATGCAGTGTTTTGGAGTGGGAGTTAAATAAACTTGAGCACCACTCAATTCTTTGTATCTTAACTTTAAAGTTAAGATATTGTTCTCAAAATGCATGAAAAAATTCTTTAAATAAAAACATTGAATTTTGACAGGTGGTTGTTTCCATTTATTGGCCACATGGGTATATGCACTACAGGTGGAATTATCAGAGATTTTGCAGGCCCCTACTATGTTTCAGTGAGTGTAGTTTGCCATTTTGAAACATTTTTGCTTGTGTTTTTCCATGTTAAATGTATCAAAATGATACTTATTTTCATTGTTTTATTGCTCAGTTTTAAAATAAATTAAAACTAAATATCACAAACTGATCCTAATCTGACCTCTCATAGCCTCAAACAAAAATTTAACTCTTCTTGGATTTTAACAAATTAAAGATTTCCTTAAATTTGGTATTGTGTTTCAATTAATTTGTTTGATTTTGTATTGAAACTTTAGTATCACTAAAATATGATCAGATTTTCACTCGCTTTAGTCCAATTGGGTTTCTCGCATGATTGATAGGTTCAGCCGGTTGGAAAAGTCAAGAGTTTATTCCTTGTTTGAGAGAGCTACATGTTGTGAATCTTTTTACTACTACAAGGATTAACCCACATTAACCTAATGCAAAATCTCCATTATTATTCCACCACTCATCTTTTTTGTTAGTTAACGAGCTGTTTCAATGATTTCTCTATTGAGCATCACTACTGGCAATTTCGCTTAAGTGGTCTACTTTTGGGTTTAAGGCTCTGTGTTCAAATCCTAGCAAAACTATTTCTTTTATAATTTATTACTTCAGGTTATGCTTAGTTATGCTTATTCCAATTACCAATGAATGTTTTTTAAGATATTGTTTGAAATACCTTTTGCATTGAGGTGGTGTAAAAGAGGTCCAAAATTCTTAAATATCTGCCAATTATCAGAACCATTGATGGTCGAGAGGTGAATTTAGTGAAGATAAAGCACCAGGATACAGACAAACAGAATGATGTTGCAAGCTAAGTAAAAAATTAAAGTTCAAAATTTTTGTGAAAACGTCTAAGGGGGGCCGGGCCTCCTGGGCACCCCTCCTGGATCCGCTACTGCTGCAATCACTTGAAGCATATAAGTTAATTTTTTCGTTTTGAAATATTTGCTAGTTTTTTACAGTTAAGATGAAAAAATATGTATTTATGCTTAGGTACATTTTAAAAGTACTTTTGTCACTACTGGTTTTTCAATATTTGTTTTTGGTTTTCAGGAAAATGACATGGCATTTGGAAATCCAACTAAGTGAGTAGTTAATATAACTTTAAAATTAGTAATATTTTCATTATACATCCTTTATTTGATAAATCAATTTTCACTTTCTTTGAATGAACTGATGGTTTTATTTCTTTGACGGAACTTTGTAATTTTTTCAAGTTTAAAAATAATTTTTTTGTCCAATCAATCCAAAAATTTGATAGAATGCATCTTCATCAACCAAATTTTAGCTCGATTGGATGTAGGTTTTACACCATTACAAGATTCACCTGCTTTCAATCAATCAAACAAGCAAACCTGGTGAAGTTAATATAAATGATTTAAAATTTTTGTTTTGTACCAGATGGCTTATTCTACCTGATTCACATATAACAGTGTGCGTGATTACTATGGTTGGGACAAAATGGCTTTAAAAAATGAAAATTGCAAATTATAGTCAATCTTCGGAGTTGTTGGTTAATAATAAAAAGTATTATGTGTCATGCGATTTACAAGCAAATACTGAAACTCTAAACATGTCTAGGAGAAGCAGATAAATATATGAATCCTTAATGAAGATTTTCTAATTATGAGGATTTTTATCTCATATTTTATATTCTAGAAAATGATCTAAGTAAAATTGAAAAATATTGTTTTATCGAGCATACACACTCTAAATTAAATGAAAGATCCTATTATATTTTTTCGATAGGAAAAACGGTAAATTAGAATATTACTAATTTTTAATTTTTTTGAAATAATTTAGGTTATTTAAATATTTAATTATTTATATAATTATTTTTTAAATTAAATTGCCATACAAAATGTGGTGCACAGAGTCATGCTGGGCTATTAATTATATATAAAGAAGGCTCGTTGTATGGAGGTAAGAAATTTTCCAGTGGACCTGAAAGTCTGCGGTTCGAATCCTGACGGCGTCACCAGCATCTGCAATTGGTCCATAAATGGGTGCCTCTTGTTGTTTTGTAAAAATGGGCCCATGAGTGAGTAAAAATTGGATAAAGTGATTTGTGGCTAAGAGGCTAAGAAGTCTAACGATTAACACTACGTTAAACATTGTCAAACTTCTACATCTCGATACATCCCATTTTTGTACAAACATGACAAAACTATGTGATCTGGTGTACATGAACTGTTCCTCAAACTGCTGAGAGTAATTTTCAAAACATGCAATAATTTTGACATCATGACATTTGTCTTCTGTTTATGTTACTTTTCCTTACAATTTTGTATCGGATATTAACTGGATTCATTTTGGTTTGATTTATTTAAAAATAATTATTTTTGATGATAAGGTACTGGCAACTTGACATTACTAAAGTTCCTGGTTCAAAAGATGATTGGGATAGAGGAGTTCACGAAGCTTCAGAAATCTACAAAGGACGTATGGTTGGTAGGAATTTTGATTGATTATATTCAATTAACGTAACCTGGCTGTAGGCAATATTATTAAATTTTACATTTATTTAATATCTTTTTAATAATCAAAGCTGTTAACATATTTTTAATGTTATGAATATCACATATGAACAAATGAAAGACAGAAAGATTATTTGAAAATAAATATTTCCAGCACAATTTGTTTTGCGACAATTGTCACTCCCACGTAGCATGTGCACTCAATAAAATGCGTTACAAGAATTCTTCTTCATGGAACATGGTAAATGTTCTATGTGCTTTCTTGTGGAATTCCAAATATGTCAGGTAAGATATTTCATATTATTTTGATCAATTAGGTATTTTTTCTTTTCTTTTTTAACGAACTAAATTTATTTATAGCAAATAACATTATTTTAGTGTTTATTTTTTAAATTTTTTATCACTGAGTTTGTAAAGATGTTTTATTTTACAGTTGCAAAGGATTTCTCATATCATGGCTACCATTCATGCTCCTGTTCAGTGTCATTCTCACTCTTGTTCTTGTCTTCACTCTGAAGCAGTTTTGACTTTTTTCTCTTAGGTTTAACATGACTTTTGTAGATTGGTTCTTATAATTTTTTATTTATGCATATCAATGTTTAATTTCTTGTATATATATAAGAACTTATTAATTTTTAATTCATTTTATATATGAATATCAATGTTTAATTTGTATTATGGCTGTATAGGACCATATATTATTGCTCAATAATGGTATTACTATTTGAGCTTGAAATCCTTTTTTAATGAGAGATTTGAAATGTGCTTATTGAAAATATTCTTTTTAAGCAACATTTTTTATAAAAAAATGTTGATGGTTTATTGAGATCGATCAAAAACAGACATGTAAGTTTATTAAAATGCAGTTCAAATCAGCTGATAAATAAATATGTATAGATAGATACTGTATAGAAAGAAATAAACAGCTTGATTATTAACAACAGTAATATTCATCTACTTACTGCCAATGAAATCAAAGAAAAATAAAGGAAAGTAACAGCACTCGGAATAAAAATGAAATGGTGGTTTGTTTAATATTGTTAATTTATATTTAAAAAGTGACTATTTAAAGTCTTCAATAAAATAATGAATGAGCATTCCTATTTTTTCATTTAAAACATCAAGATCAACATTTTACATTTCCATTTAAAACACTCATGATTGATAAAAGGCACAAATCGGTGATTTACTTAATTAATTAATTTACTCCACGGGGATAATAAGATCATAAACGATGTAAAATACTGTTCAATTGAAAAGAATATTTGTAATGAAACAAGAAAGTTTTTTGGAATGTATAGTTTAAAGAAATCCAGATCACACAATAAATTCATCTCATCCTAAGGCAGCAATAGAAGGCATGTTAACAAAAGCAAAAACAATTTAAAAAAAAGATGGAATGTATTCCGGTGAATAAGCACGTGAGCGATGATGATTTAAATTTATCACATTTATTCAATTGAGGATCAATATGAGGTGCTGAAACTTACCTTCCATAGAATAATTTGAAAACTATCCGTTATTTAAATATAATGAAATGAAGAATAAAAACTTGTATGATGAAAATGTGTTTCAGGTAGATGTTAAGGACTTTCGTCAAGAAGAGGAGCATACTGTTCGAACCCGTTTAATGACTTCCTGTTATGACGTATGCCAAGAACCTTTGCTATTGTAACCGATATTATAATAGATGTTATAGTGGCTGCGGCAAATAAGGCAGACAGAGTGTAGACATTGAGATACAAAATACCTAGAAGACAAAAATTAAATTTTATTCATTACATTTTGGTCAAATTTATTAAATCCAAAGCAACTAATCTACCAACTTCTATTTTGTTCAAAGCATTGTCTGTCAGGTGTGAGGTAAAACTTTGTAAGACATGAAGTACAGTTGTGTCTTGAAGGACCTGTACAGTACTCACATGATATGTGACACGGCATGCACATCATCGCTTCAACCCTTTCTGTTGAGTTGTCTTGGTCTGTAGTTATGTCGAGAAGGCCTTGTACTGGATAGTGGAATTTGGGACATCTTTTGTAACACGAGTCATCCAGGAAATATTCATCCCGGTCACACATCTCTATTGATTTTGAGAAAAATTAATGTATTTATTATTTTAATTTTGTGAAGCAGCTTAAAACAATTTAATTAAATTGAGAAGAATAGTTATTTCATTTACTTTCAGTCGATCTTAAAACTCTTGAATGCTCATAATTAATTATAGGGTTGGTTTTCGTTCCGAACAAAGCCAACGTCCAATTTGTGAGGGTTCCTATATTAAAAAAATAACTATTAATAAAAATAAAAGAGAACAAATTTGCCAGTCCCGTTAAACTCACCATTACAATCAACACATGAAGCTTTTAGTTTCCATTTTCCTTGTGGCTGTTCTCCCCAGTGATGAACAGACATAAAAGGCCAATCTTGGAATCCAGTTTGAGCGTGGTCTAATGGCCTTTTTCTAACCAATTCAGATATTGTACCATTTGGAGAAGTCAAAAAAAGTTCTACTTGTCCTCTATCGCTAGAAGACATTGTGATGTAAGCTTGGACGTGTTCTAAATAATTAATTTCATTATTTGTTCCATTGCAACCATCAACATCTAAATATATCTCAACATCTCCATTGTGTGGAACTTCTCTGATTATGAAAAACAACAATATCAGATGCAATTTGTTATGATAATTAAATAAAAGTTTTTTTATGTTTCAACAAAAATTAGTGACGACTGACCTGGGTTCAAACGACACTTGATAAATGCACTTATTTTGAGTTGGAACATTTTTCCATCCTCTTGCAGTCTCCACAAGTTTTTCAGCATCCAAAAGTCCATAACCAAATCTGTGACTTACTGTGAGTAATTTTTTGTAACATCAAAATTTAAAATGTTGATGCACATAAAGTAACATTCAAGTGCACTAGTGCACTTCATTCGCTCAGAACCAGCCATCGGTAAATTTTCTAATCGAAAAATGTACTTTTAAAAATAGCAATATTAGTGTGGCAAAAAGTAGCTTTAAAGATCTACAAATGAGAATAAAATAATTTTAAATATATAAGTATCAGACCTAATCTACCGACTCCGTTTGTTTTCCAGTCGTCCGATTTAAGGTTTGCTTTGTGTGATGTCATGACCACGAGGTGTTGCATATCTCTCCATGTTAGTTCAGGACTGAAATAAAAGACAAATTATCAAGCCAACATTTTATTTACAAATTTTTGCTTCTTAAACATAGCTACAGGAGATCAAAATAAAACTAGATAAAAGGAAGATTTGCTTTTAATTATTATCAAAAATTAATAAAAAAAATTTATTTTTAGTATCTGGGGATGCTGTTTGGAAATCTATATTCGAATAACTGTCAAATCATACACTTAACTTTTTAAACAAAATCTTAGTTATTCTTCAATTAATTTAAAACTAATTCCTATCATAAGGTAAACTTGAATTGGTTAACCATTTTATGCCACTATTACAAATTGCATTATTATTATTATTATTATTATTAAAATTATTATTATTATTCAAACAACTGCTCTGGGGATATAATTTAATTTAGAATTAACCATCACCATTTAATTTTAAAACATTGTTATTTCATTGTAAAAGCTAGGGTTGAATGTATTCCTCATATTAATATAGGATTCCTCATATTAATATAGGATTCTGAAAAGGTTTTCACCGAAACACCTTTCCTGAACCTCTTTTTAGTCTCCTTATATGGTAGGATACATGGTCATCCTACTTTATCAGCCTAGATTACAGAGCTTATGTAGTATTATGTTATGATAAATTAATGTTTTTTGCATTAGGAAAATTCAACTGAACACAATACAGATGAAGATAAAATTTTAGAGTTTAGTATGCTTACTTGATTTGAAGTGCAAGTGCAATGACTCCAGCGGCTAATGGAGCACTTGCAGAAGTTCCAGAATGATTTTCGGTACACAATTTATGCAAGTCTGTTGTTGTCTGCAATATATAGTAGAAAATAATGGCCTGTAATAATTATATATGTTTTGGATGCCATGCACTTTTAGAATAATTTAATTTATTATATTTTATAGAAACAAGCAGATTTTAACAGAATTTTCAGGTGAAAAATGTTTTATAAAGAAAATGCAAATTATTCTAACAATTTGTCTATCATTTCCATTTCCACTGCTATATGTTGCAGCCATCGTTGAAGAACATCTTTCGGAATAAAATGGACTTTCATTTGATTCTCCCACACTGCTAATTGATAGTGTGTACATGTTGTTTGTGTAACCATCACAATTACAGTTGTCAACATCTCTTCCCCCGTTTCCTGAAGCCCAGACAAATATCGAACCACGTCCTTTTCTACCCTATAAAAAAAAACAATTTATTTCTTGCATACAACTTAAGGACACACAAAATTTTTTAGAATTGATGAATTTGATCAGACCTATATAGTTCCCTCTATTTTGAATGATTCAAGGCGAGTTATTTTTAAGTTATTTAGGAATGATGTGCTTAAGGTACAGAGCTAAGCTGGGCCTCTGATAGTTTATGACTTTACAATTGTTAAAAGGTGCATTACCTTTTCCACTCCTCTTTCAAGGGCCATTGAGGCCAATTTCCCTGGACCATCCAATGTTTTTCCATCATCAGTAGGCCCCCATGAAGCACTGTAGATGTCAATGTGATCATTGTTGAATGTTAATGAATTTGCTTCTATTGCATCTGTCACATCTCCGTCCAACATTCTGATGCCTGATACAATTTTATTTATGCTAACACATTGTTCATGAAATTGTACTGAATGACTATGTTTCCTGGGCATTTAATATTAATTTATTCAGATATAAGCATGAGTGTATTCATTTAGATCACCACTTTCTATGCACTTTTATGAAAAACAACTTGCAGGAAGAGCATCTGGGTAAGTAAGACTTTACTTGAGACACTATATCATGATGAAATCAATATTTGGGCTTCGATGTACAAAAACAATTGACCCCCTTTAGCATGTTCAAAATAAATGTTTTTTAAGATAAAATATTATGATGGTAATGATGATGATTCTTTTATTATAGATGATTTCATTTTAGAAAAACATTAGTCTGACTGAAAACTAATTTAAATAAATTAGTTTCTCATGATTAATTTATTACATACATATTACAATTTTTTTTATTATTTAAAGTTCGTGAAGGGAGTTAACCCACGAGACACTCAACCTGAGCAATGCGCAGGGACGTAAATTCAGCATTATCCAGGGGGAGGGCAAAATTTTCCCGCCATTATATAGCTTACTGACAGGGTTACCCGGTATTGCCCGGGTGGTTTTGCTTAGTTTTTTCTCTTTTTTGCCAATGAAACATCAAATAAATAACAGATTTTTTTTAATTTTTCAAAATTTTCTTATTAATAAAGTCTACCTGCATGCCAAATGTTGCTCCGGCGACTTGGATGTGATAAGCGAATGCCCATACATATGCACACATTACCTTTTATATCTATATAAATGGTAATAAATACGTAGGTACAAGCAGAGGGGTGGAAAGATGCATCTCCCCACCAGAGTTTCAATTGATTTTTTTTTTTGGGTATAATACCTGGTTTTTGGAAAATGACCGTAGCTTTTTTGGGAGGAGAAAGTGGAAGTCTTTGAAAAAAATACTTACGACTACCCCTCATCAGTCATTAACTTTTTTGAGGAGAATGTGAAAAATTTTTGAAGTGCTTCCCCCTAGGAATTTCTGGATCCGCCACTGGGTATAAGGGGCGTGAATAATTTATTCATATTGTAGGGGCAAGTACAGGATTAGTAAAAAAATTATGTCCAAAATGCGGTGTGTAGAATTTTGTTTTATTTTTGTGCAATAAATAATAATAACTTTGATAAAGACAGCTGTGAGGAAATCAACATTGTATCAATACCACTAATACGGTAAAGTTCCACGAGTTACCTGATTGTATTTTGGCACAGAAAACAGCTAAACTTTGGACCAACGCTGATACACAATTTATTACTTTGCATTTATTCGTAAATCTAGCATCAAACGCAGATATAAAATTGTCTACATTCGCAAAAAGGATTCCAATATGCATTGAAGCATCAGGAGATTAAGTAAACATAAAATTAAAAAAAAATATAGTAAACTCTAGGTATACAAATTCAAATTGTGAAAATCAGGGGGGGGAAATGCCCCCTGCCCCCCCCCCCGCGATTTACGTCTCTGGAAATGCGTGTAAACTCCTTGCTTAAGGGAACCACGATGGTTACAGGATATAACTAGGTAGTAGCATGGCTCCAGAATTTTTGTTGTATATTTTGTTCATTCTATATTTTAAGTGAAAAATTCAGACTATTACAAAACTATTGAATATTTGAAATCATTACGATCTTCAATGAAATTACATCCATTATGGACGAATTGCATGCCATGACAGCAAGGTAGCATACGATGTTGAAATATAATACTTTCTATGATATAGTGATAGTCTGGTATTTTCAGTTAATTTGTATTGTCGTTCAAACAAATAAAAATTATTAAACACTTTTAATGCACAGTAATAACTTATAAATATATTATTTGTCGATTATTTTGATTATTTCTTAATGCATTCTAGTTAATATTCAACTGGTGATAAGCTGGCTAGTGATCATTGTAGATGTATACACGTATATGTTCTCAGGAAAAAGTTAAATATTGAAAAATCTTGATTTAATGTTACCCCCTTTGAATGTGATCCGATTTTATGGACCCCGATCGTCATATTATAGCGAGGTTCCACTGTATTACATTTATATACCATGCATTCATTTATAACATACATATTACATTTATATATCATGCATTCATTTATTACATACATATTACATTAACATTATAGCGAGGTTCCACTGTATTATATTTATATACCATGCATTCATTTATAACATATATATTACATTTATATACCATGCATTCATTCATTACATACTTACATTTACATACCATGCAAATTGTAATTTTATTTTCTATTACAAAATTCAATATAAGAAATCAAAATCAAAACATTTCATCAAGGTAATAAAAACTAATAGAAACATCAAAATTGAATTAGGTAGCATTTAAAATAAACAATTTTATTCCAAATTATCAATTTCTTTTCACCTCCAATTCTGGATTTGTAAGCAATTCCAACTCCACAAATTGTGTTGTTTGCTGCTGCTGAAACTTCCCCTGCACAACGTGTGCCATGTCTGATGAAAGGAAACTTTATATTTTGCATAAATTGAAAAAATATGTCCATTAAAGTGTTTAAAGATTACTTTTACATACCATTTCTTAGTTCTTTTGAATTTAATTATTTTATTATAAAATCTATCGTGTGATGTAAATAAAAATAAAACCTGTTGAAATTGGTGAAATCATATCTCGGTTGCGGATCATCATCATTATCGTTGTAATCAAAACTTGCTTTTGGGTCCTGAAATATAAAACAAGAAACCATTTATACAGTTTTTAAGATTAAAACATTTTATTCATTGGAGCTGGTCAGAATAAGAGAAGAATGATTAAATAAATTTAAAGCTGCAAACATCTGCTGCTGATCAATAAATTTAAAACTTGCTAGTGAGCAACCATATGTTTAAAAATCTACAGAATTTGCATCTTATTAAATTTTGAGTTGAACTCTTAATCGTTTTCGCTCATTTTTTGTTAATAAATGATTATTGTATGAAAACTATCAAATCAACCACACAGTCGTATAAATAAGATTCCTACCGATAAATAAACATAAACAAAGAGTTTGTTGCTTCAGGGATATGTTTGACATGGTCAGGTCGATTTACAACAATCCTCCTACATAGTTACATATTACAAAATTTAAAAAAAAAGATATTTTATGTTGGTTTATCAAACCTAGATCGTGTAGATTTTTACATTGTTTCTTGAATATTTTGTGAATTACAATGTGATGATTTTAAACATAATGTGACTTTAAAATATAAGATTGTAATTATGATGTGAGTAAAGAATATAATGTTTAGAAATATAATTATGAATTAAAAACATGATTAATGTAAATATATTGTGAGTTAAGAATTTAATGATTTTTCTAAAATATCATTATGCTAGAGAACTTTTATAAACCTTTTATAAATTTTTATAATTTCTATAAATCTCCACTCTTCATCACAACTTTTTGTATTTATACATAATATATATATATATATATATATATATATATATATATATATATATATATATATATATATATATATATATATATATATATATATATATATATATATATATATATATATATATATATATATATATATATATATATATATATATATATATATATTTGTTTATATATTTATATATGTTTCTATGTTTCCTTATAATATATTTATATATGTATATATATTTATATATTTATATTTATATATATTATTTTAATGAACCTTCTAGACCAAACCCAAACAAAGCCTGGGTGCAAACATCACATCAAGACATTCTTTATACAAGCAATTAAGACCTAGATTGCATTAACTATTTATAGAAATCAAGACCAAAGTAGAAAAATGCAAACATTTAACTTTAAAATTTGAATAAAACTCACATAATTGTCTATCAAATCAGGATGGTCTTTCTCGATTCCATCATCCATTATTGTGACCACAACACCCTCCCCAGTAACTCCAAACCTTTCATAAGCTGCCATCACGTTCATATCACTTCCCTTCCCACGGTTCTGGACAAGAAAAAATAATTTAATTTTTATTCAGGACACTCCTTTTTCAAGTCAATACATAAATATCTCCTTACAAAGTGAATACAATCATTGTTAATATAAACATGCTGCATAAATTATTAATTTGGTTGCTTGAAGTATGTAACCAGAATTGATCTAATGGCAATTCAAAAAAATGTCACCTTAAAAAATCACTACAAATGATTATTATCATTAAAAAATGGTTTTTATTAAAGATGATGTCAAGAATATCTAATTTAAAAAAGATGAATGGTTCATGTACGAATGGTGAATGGTTCATGTATGAACTGTTCATATACGAATCACCTACCAAGTACCACTGTGATGACCATTTTGGATCTATGAAGAAATCTCTTTTTGTTCTTTCTTTTGCCTTTTGTTGTTCTAACCATACAACCTGGTGAATTCAAAATAATCATCATCATCACCATAATCATCATCATTGTTGTTGTCATCAATGCATTTATTATATTACTAGCTTACATAATGTATTACTGTTAATTTATATAACTAACTGCCAGGGACGTAAATTGGGGGGGCAGGGGGGGTTTACTATATATTTATTTAATTTTAACTTTACTTAACCTAGTGATGATGCAATGCGTATTGGAATCCTTCTGGCGTGTATAGACAATTCGCCCCCCCACCCATGATTTCCAAAATTAAAAATTTTTTTTACTTAGAGTTTACTATATAATATGTTAATTTTAACTTTATTTAACCTCGTGATGATTCAATGCGTATTGGAATTCTTTTTGCGTAGACAATTTTATATCTTAGCTCGATGCTAGATTTACCAATAACTGCAGAGTAATAATTTGTGTATCAGTGTTGGTCCAAAGATTAGCTGTTTTCTGTGCCAAAATACAATCAGGAACTCGTGGAATTTTACCCTATTAGTGGTATTGATACAATGTTGATTCCCTCACAGTTGTCTACATCAAAGTTATTATTTATTACACAAAAATAAAACAAAATTATACCCACCCCATTTTGGACATCTTTTTTACAAACTTTTATTTAGGTTACAATCTCTGTTTGTTTGTGTGTGTGTGTCTTTCTCTGTACGCAAATCTTGCAAGTGAAATTTAACCAGCATTTTGACTAGCTAGGAAGTTGAAACTTTCAGCATAGCTTTATATTTGATGAAAATACATGATTCAATTTAAAAAAAAACTTTGAACATCTTTTGCATTTCTAAATTGAATGTATTTGAAATCAAAGTTTGTGTTGAAAAACTCGTTTTTCCTTTACTTGTTTTACTGCAATATGATTAAATCATTCATCCCCCTTATACCCAGTGGCGCGTGGCGAATCCAGAATTTTCTGGTGGGGGATTCACTTCAGAAATTTTTTTATATTCTCTTCCAAAAAGCTGATAACCGGTAAGGGGTAGTCGTAAGTATTTTTCAAAAAAATTTTCAAAGACTTCCAATTTCTCCTCCCAAAAAAGCTGCGGTCGTTTTCCAAAAACTAGGTATTATACCCAAAAAATTTCAATTGATACTCTGATGGGGGATGCATTTCTCCATCCCTCTCTGCTTGTACCTACATATTTATATAAATGTAAAAGGTAATATGTGTGTGAGAGCATTCGTTTATCACATTCAAGCCGCAGGAGCAATTTTAACAACATTTGGCATGCAGGTAACTTCATTGATGAGAAAATTTTGAAAAATTACAAAAAAATCTGTTATTTCTTTGACGTTTCATTGGCAAAAACGAGACAAAACTAAGCACAAAAAACCCGGACAACACCGGGTAACCCTGTCAAAAAACTATATAATGGCGGGAAAATTTTGCCCCCCCCCCTGGAAAATGCTGAATTTATGTCCCTGTTAACTGCTAACCAGTTGTTTTTAAAAAATATGTTCTAAGTACAGAAAAATTGGAGTTGTGAATTCAATTTTATATAAAATCGGTATAAAAATATTAAATGTCATTTGATCTTGCCTGAGGATGATCTGATAATTTTGTGTGATGAAATTCATTTTTTTCTGAAGATCTTTTAGAAACTCTGTGATGCTTGACTAAGTGGAAATCAGGCATTATCTGCGAGGAAGTAATGAAAATAAATCATAATCTGTAATAAAATAACTATAATAAAATATTAAATGTACTGAAATAATCCTAATAAATTACACAATGTAATTCGAATAAGTTATAAAATGTAATGAAATAAATCTAATAAATTAAAAAGTGTAATGTAATAATTACGATGACATTTAAACATTTTTATATTGCAAACTATTGATGACAAATAATATGCCAAAATGTCTTGTAATAATCAAGCATGTTTTTAATTTAATAATCTCCAAATAAACATTATTTGCCTAATTTTCCTAAGAATTACATTTATATATATATATATATATATATATATATATATATATATATATATATATATATATATATATATATATATATATATATATATATATATATATATATATATATATATATATATATAATGAAATAATTACAATGAAATTTAAACATTTTTATATTGCTAACTATATATATATATATATATATATATATATATATATATATATATATATATATATATATATATATATATATATATATATATATATACATATACATATATACATATACATATATATATATATATATATATATATATATATATATATATATATATATATATATAATTACTTCTTGTCGATTTTAAAATTTTAAAAAAGTAAATTTAACATAAGCTGCAACAAAACAGCAGTTTCCAGCTTCTGAATACATTTTATTATCAATACGAATTTTTCTCAAATTGAATTTTCTTGGTTCAGACACAAAAAATTTTCGGAAAATCTAAAAACTTAAACATGTTAGATGTGTTCAAAAAGTCTAACCTGTCTGACATATTGAAATCCAAGTTCTTCTGCTATTTGTGCTGCTTCTTCGGGTCCACGTTTAATTTCAAGAGCCCACTCATTTGTATAATTACTATTACAAACTTTTACAACAATTGCCAATATAAACAAACTAAAATTTGTGCTAAAATGCATGATAATTATGCTCTGGCTTTTGTCATAAACAGCCAGCCATCTACTATTTAACTTACTGACTATTTGTCTCAAAAAATGATCTTTCTTATTGATACAAGTTAAAAAAACAGTCTCAAAAACTTCCTGATGTTACCAAAAAAGCCAGCATATGGATAAGTCCTGAAAACTGCTTCGTTTATATACGGTCGCGTAATGAGCAGCACACTGCTTGTGTTAATAAAGGTAAATACGTGCATGCGGTAGAGGTGCGTACAAGGTGTATTCACCTTCTTTGTGTATTTTATTTAAGCTATTTGTTAAACCTTTAATATTCACCAAGTTAATTAACATTTTTATATTTGTCAAATATACAGTTTTATGTCTAAAAAATATATTTTTTGGTTGGTAAAATTATTTAATTGTATGCAGTATTCAAAAAAATTAATTTCAAAGTTATACTTTAATTGTTCTATTGCAGTCTCAACAAAAACATAAAAGTTCTAATTTTTGACAAAAAAGAGCTAACAGTGAAGCATTTTAAGTCACCGTTATATGTTCAAAGCAGCTTCCGAGACAACGCGGTGCATACATTTATTTAAAATTATTTTAATTAAGTTAAGTTTAAAAGAAGTATTAGGAAAAAATAGAAGACATTTTAAACTGCTATTTGACGATAAAAGAGATTTACTGAGAATAAGGTATAGATAGCCTTAACCTGGCTCCCCCGTCTTAATTTTTGGCGGGAAATCTACTAACTTTAACAGAAAATATGAAAATTTTCTGGGTTTTAAAAGTGAGTTTATGCCTCTGATATATAAAAAGGGTGCCATTTAGTGCTTTTTTGTTGGGCACAAAACTCCCTCGCCACATATCTGCTGCTGTGGCTCTCACTTTATCGACTATATAAGAGGAATTGTGGAAGGTGAGTTGACCTCCGAGTGTCTTTTGTAAATTTGTACGAGTAACTCAAAAACACGATTTTGTCGCGATGATTTAAAAGTAAAATAAAGTTGGCAGATCGATTAAAGTTTCAAGGGGAAAGATTTTGCAATTATTGTCATCATAATTAACAAAAATTCAATGTTTATCCCCGCTGACAAAAGTCGATTCGATTAGTCAAAGCCAATTAAAATTATTATTTAATCGATTCGATTAGTCAAAGCCAATTAAAATTATTATTTTTTCTTTTTACTTTAGCCAACAAAACGTAATTCGCTTCCGTCCGTTAAACCAGTTTTGACTCGACAGCTTAATATAAGCAATTATATTTTTACGCAATCAAACAAATCACCGGCTTACTTAATATTCCCAATAAAGTTATGACGCAATGTATGTCAGCTGACCACTATAGAGAGGCTATTTACAGCACCTGCTCTATTCCCAGTCGAAGCTGATAACTAATCATTCATTAAATTAAACCCCAAAAGACTTTAATAAAGATTGAGCACATTTGAGCCAGTAATTTTTTAGAGAAGAGAAGTCTTAAACAAATTGTACAAATAAATCGGCAACTAATGTTTAGAGTGTAACGTTGAACTGTAGTGCATAACGCTAAACAAAAAGGAAAATTAAAGTACGCAATGAATATTATACAATTAAAGGAAGCTATAGAAGAAAGGTGTTTGGGTTTACTAGTGCATGCTAGTGGCAAACCATAGTTGCAAACCATGTTTTGTAACGTTTTACAACTGAAGCAGCCAGTAGACGTTGCAAAAATTTTCAGACTCGTTAATTTTTAAACCATGAAAACCTTCCATATTTTCACTCATATTAAATTCGTTTTTAAAAGAATTTTTAAATTAATTAAAATGCTGCTGGTTTTTTTCTCCATTGAGCAAGTACTGGGAATGATTAAAAAAACTATAGTAGGCAGGGATAAGAACTTAATTCTAAAACTATATGAGTCACTTGTAAGGTCACGCTTGGAATACTGAATACTGTATGCAAAGCGTGGGGTCCTTATCTTAAACCGGTTGTCTAAATAAGGGTAACCGGATAAAACAGAACATGATGAAACAGAACAGAACATGATAAAACAGAACAGTGAAGAAACAGAGCATGATAAAACAGAACAGTGAAGAAACAGAGCATGATAAAACAGAACATTGAATAAACAGAACCATAGGCGTCGCAACCGGGGAGGGACAGGGGGACATGTCCCTTCTACTATTGTTGAGTTGGGGGACAACAATGTATTTGTCCCCCCACTTTTACAATGTCATGGTTTTTTTTACTTTAGGCCATAAAACTCGCGACTCCAGTTGAGCAGTTTTTTAATATAATCTTTTGATGATGTAGTATAACAAGATGTGCTCATGGAGAATGAGACAAAAAACTTCAAACTTCATGCAATTGCTTAAGCTTCGATCTGACTATGACAACGCCTTAGCTGAAGGCTGCGTCGATCCAAACCTATTAGCCATCCAGAAATTTAAAATGAGATGTTATCTCTCATGGCTGATAAATTGCAGCGTAATTTCTTGGACGAGATAAATTGTCAAAACATGGCTACTACGCCTTAATTGGTGATGGTACAACTGATACCACCAAAACGGATCAGTTGTCAATTTGCACCAGGTTTGTAAATGACAATTTAATACCTGAAGAAATATTTCTAGGGATCTACGCTGCTCCATCTTCCTCTGTGGCAATAACAGTTGGACTTATTGAGAATTTTTTACTGCGTTTCAATCTATTTTTGTTGGGACTCCAAGGACAGCGCTATGGTGGAGGCGCTTATATGAAAGAAACCTTTTCAGGTGAACAGGCTGGCTTTCTTGAAAAGGAACCGCGGGCGACTTTCGATCACTGCAGCAACCAGTGCACTGCGTAAATCTGGCCACGCAAGAATTATCTTCTTTAAAACACTCTACAATAGTCTACAATATACCCACGAGCGTACCGTTTTCTTCAAAAAATCCCGAGTGCGTAAAGCAATTTTGAGCAACGTGCTGGCAGAACTCAATGAGAATAAGGAGATGGAAAATTCAACTGAGTTTGGATCAAGGAGTTCTTTTTTCCAGCTAAAAACTATTTGTTCCACAAAGTGCAACGGCTCTACAGAAGATGATAGATAATTACCATGCTACAATCGTTGCTCTGAATGTAGTTGCTGAGACAGCGCATTGAGAAAACGCAACAAAAGCCAGAGGATTCCATGATCAACTTGAGAAAGGGAGAACATAACTCGGAATGCTGCAAAAAACACAAAAAGTGGCTGAAACACAAGTTGCTTTTAAAAATATTACGAAGAGATTCTTGACTTTACGTTAAAACGATTGGTTCCATCGGCTTTGGGTGCGTGCTTAGAAAAAATGTGCTGAATACGTGAATACCAACTCAAGCAACCTTCAGCTCTACGTTCAAGAAGTCAAGAAAGCTGCCCAAGAAACTTCAGCACACTGACATGCCGGAAGAGCTTTATGAATTCACTCCTGAGAAAAATTACAAAAATTACTTCAAAGCCATCGACTTGGTGGTCTCTGAATTAGAGCGCCGATTTGATCAAAGTGGATACAGTAAAGTGGCGATCTCGGAAGAACTTGTGAGGCGTGCCTTAAAGTGTATACAGAATTTGACAGACGTCAAAAATTACAGCTCCTTATGGTGAGCGGATTAGAAGCTCTTCTCAGCTGCTGGAGTTTACAAAGCGTTGCTTCTTAAATTGCGAAACTACCAAAACAAATTCGAAGACTTTTTGCGGTAGTCGATCGTTTTCTAAGTATTCTGTTGGTCATAAAAGCCTCAAATGCCACCTTAGAACGAAGTTTTTCTACTTTGCGTCGCCTAAAGACGTGGCTGAAAACGACGATGCCTCAAAATCGTTTGAATAATTGCGAGGTGTTGCATGTGCACCAGGAGACGATTGACGCAGTCGATTTGGGCTCACTTTGCCGCCAGTGTGTTAGTTTGTCTGAATATCGGCATGGCATTTTTTGCAACATTTGGTATCGTATATTTATGCACAAATGTGATTCAAATAAATTATAGTTGATGAGTGATTGTTGTAGAAATGCACATTTTATTAATACAAGCAAGTTACAAACTTTATAATTTGAGATTACAAAATAAAAAAAAATTCGTTCTCGATAGTTGTCTTCCTCACTTTTTAAAACGATGCGACGCGCCTGAACAGAACAGTGATAAAACAGAACAGCGCGTATATTTTTCAATTTTGTTTCCTAACGTTCTGTTTTGTCATGTTCTGCTTTATCATGGAACCCTAAATAAGAAAAGGTACAAAGGAGAGCCACAAAATTAATTAAAGTTGTTAAGTCTATGATGACCGCCAGTTATGGTGACAACACCTGCGAGACGGAGAAAGGTTATTTAATATTTATTATATTTACAATAACATAAAACATGCTAAACAAAGATGTTAATTTTGATTCAGAAAAGTTCTTTGCTACTTTAATAAGAGGCCACCACAAAAAGCTTTTCAAGAAAAGAACAGGCCCTATGCAGCAGAAGTTTTTCATGCTAGAATGAATCAGCTTAAAGAGACTGTAAATGCTGAATCAAAGAATGCTTTTGAACACAAACTATTTAGTAATTGTTACTTCTAAATAGTAGTGAATACCTATTAAACAGTAATTTAACTGCTTATTCACTTTAATAAAATTATGTTGACTATGCTGTGTTGTGAATCCTTTTGAAAATGGCAAAACCGTTACTACATATCATCAAAAAACTTTAGATGGACGTTTGGTTTGTGTTGACACATAATTATTTTGTAAATATTTAAGTTTAAACGCAAATATCTTGATTTTTTTAAAATTAAGACAAGGTTCTACCGAGATTTGAACTCGGATCGCTGCATTCAGAGTAAAGTGCTAACGTTACACCAAAGAACCTGACATTGTTTTTATGTAAATAACGTAACATCATGTTGTGTTCAATAAAGACGTCATTTTCATCAATCAATTATTCATGTTTAAAAAGCCCCTACTCTCCTGAAGAATAGTTGTGTTGGTTTTTATATGCTTCATGGTCACCAAAAACAGTTTTACTTCCTGATATCCAGTAAACTAACTAACCAGACGGACTGCACACAGAGGCGAATTTAAGAATTTGGAGCCCATAGGCTAAAGTTTCGATGGCGTCCCTAGCGCCACTCTTCCGGGCCCCTAGTAACTGATTATTTTCCCGATTCCCGGTTCATGCAAAGTTGATACAAAAATTTATTTGAACAATTATAGTTGGATAGTCTATGAATATAATAAGGCTATGTAATTAAATACTTGAAAGTTCTTTTCAAGTTTTCCATAATTTTTCTTTAATGATAATTCCATATGTTGTAAAGCAATAACAAACATAATTATTATTGACTAAACATATTAACATATTTGATTTCAGGCCTATATGAAGTTATATCAAAAACTGAAACATTCAATTATAACAAAACCATAAGTTCTTCCTTGCTTTGGTAGCTTCAAAAACATCAATAATGTCATCATAGTCTATATATTTTATTATTTCACATTTATGGTCAAAACAGTAAGGTTTTCTTGACCAATTGTTAACCTAAGATAATTCTTGACAATCTTTAGTGTAGAAAATGGGATTAAATTGTCCCATCCCCTAATTTTTTTTTGAAAAACGGTATTTTAAGAAAAAACAATTACAAAGTTTTTGAAAATCAGCTTTTTTGGTAAAAGAGTGTATAAGATTTAAAATTTTTAAATCTATAGATTTAACAAGTAAACCATAAAAACCAGGTTTTTTCAAAAATCCCTTCTGGATTTGCCGGATTTTTCTTTATTGCAAACATAGATATCTATGATTGCAAACAATTTTTTTCTAAAATTACATATTTTATATTTTAAATATGTAAAAATTTATTCATTTATTTTTAATTTGTTTGTTTCAAAACATAGATAATTATTTTTAATTAAAATTTGTTTTTTTTTTTAAATTTGTTCAACTTATTGTCATGAAGAGCGTTTATATTTCAAGTTTCATCTCGATTAGATGATAGGAAATTAGTTAATTTTCACTTTCAAGGTGTGCATACACTCCAGCAACCAAACAAGCAGGCAGTGGCGTAGTAACCTAATATTTCACTAGGGGCGAAGGAGAAAAATGCCGCCCCAAATTTTTACGAATTTTCTCGGCATCTTCACCGAAAGTATTCTGCTTGTGCATTAGCACCAATTAGGTGTAACTCCGTTTTTAAGTTTAGCAACATTTCAAACAATTTTCACGCGAATTGTCTAATTTCTTCTAAGGTTTTATATGATTCAATGAATCTTTTTTTATTGGTTATGAACTGGCCAAATAGAAGTTATTAAACCAAAGTACATAGTATTGTAAGCATGAATAGTATACAGGAACGCAATATACTGGAATGAAAGAGTATACAACATCACAACTTTCTTGCTTTAATGACTGCAAAATTTCTCAAGATATCATCAGCATCGAGTTTTTCAGCAGTTTCCTTTTTATGGAAAGAATAGCCAAATTTGTAAGTCGCTTCTGAGTCATGGTTGATCGGAGAAACGTTTTTATAAGCTTTAGCTAAGAGAAGCTGCTTTCGCAACTTGCCACGCAAACACCAATCGTAAGGGAAATGCCAAGAAGAATAGTGAAATTTGGTAAGCATTCAATAAGAGCCTACTTCACAAACCATTGCAGCATCTCCAAAGATCCAAACTGTGAAACGTCTTCTCCCGTTATGTCGGAAAAGTTCTTTGCATGTGTTCGAAATCGTTTTATCTCTTGAAGCAAGTCAGTCGCATTCACGTCTGTATGGGTATTTGTGACACAATTGACATTCTTCTTCATGGCAGAATTATTATTTACGTCTAGAAGGTAGGCTGCTTTCAGAAAGCTAAAGTGAATGTTAATGTTGCAGTGCTTTTGCGTACGTCTGGAAATTTTGGCTGTGAGTCGATCCATCACTTCAAGGTGTTCCACCCGCATTTCCTGTTGCATAGTCAGTCCTGTATCTGCTGTCTCTTCTCCAGGCAAGCGTTTCTTTTTCCTTATTCGTCTTTCCATGGGAATATTCATTTCCTCACAAAACGCAACAGCTGCAGCATGAGCCTCTAAAACAACAGAACTTCTCTATTCGACCAGGAAATACAAGAGCGACTGCATCTTTGATGCACAGGCATCAAGTCCTAGGCCACGAGGTTGTAAGTACTTTTGTGAGTCGTTAATCTCTTTCAGTACTCGCGCCCAGAAATGAATATACGCAACGAAATTATAGGTCAAAATGTTTGCTAAAAGGCACCCGGCATCACCTCTTGTCTCCAAGTTCTCTGACGGGCCATCACGGAAAAGCGAAGACGCAGATAGTCTGTGTGGGTTTGATGGTAGGCTCATGTGAGAGTGTAAATAGGGGGCGTGGCTGTAACGTTCTCTAATAATTATGAAAGGAAGTGCGTTAACAGTCGTAAACTCTCTGTGTCTGTGTATAAGCATGGAAATTAGTTTGAATGACTGTATTTGCATGGAATACAGTGAGTCTAAGATGCGTGATTTTAGTTGTGAGCAAAAGATTCGACTTTTTAAAAGTTTTTCCTCTTTTTTTTTAAAAGGTCGGGTCACTTTTTTCATGACCTCAATTTTGCCGCCCCTTCCTGAGTGCCACCTGGGGCATTTGCCCCGTCCGCCTTCCCCCCCCCCCCATTTCTACACCACTGCAAGCAGGTAGGCAAGCAAAACCGGCGGTGAAGGTAATATAAGGGATTTAAAAATAACTGCTTGATTGTCTATACAAATGTAAACTGCTAGACGGCTAGACCAATACAAAAAATATTTTTTAAAACCTCCTTGAGTTGATGCCTTAAATCAGAATCGGTAAGGCCATGCAAAAGTTTATAGGATAAACAAAGGTCATTGATAATTCGTCTATGCTCGAGTGATTGGAGACTAAGAGCTTTTAGTCTTGCCATGTACGAAAGATTCCTGAGAGTTGGGACCGCTTTGGTGAACTTTTTTGAACCATTTCGATATTGTCGATGAGGTATTGGTGATGGGGGCTCCATACTTGAGAGCAGTACCTATTCCAGAAGGGGTCGGATGTACCTATGTACAGAAGGTCTGTTTGAGCAGAGCAGGATCTTTAGATAGAAATGATTTCGTGATAAGTCGCGATCTCAGGGACGCAACACGAATAATATTGGCAATATGAAGTCTGAATTTGAGGTTGGTTTCGATGACTACTCCCAAGTCCCTGGCGCTGTCAGTGTTCTTTAGTTTGAGAGAGCCGATGGTATAGTTGGGTGGTTCAAATATCTTACCTGTAATGCCAGAAGTAGATGATTTAACTGATGTGATTGATTTAAGAGAAGAGGATGTCGGTGGACCATTATCAGAAGAGCTCCTGATTGTGCATACAATGCACTTATCCTCAGCCAATTGCAACTGCCACTCTCCGGCCCAGGAAACTAGTCGATTGACAGATTCTTGAAGTTCCCGACTGTTGTTACCTTTAGATTAGAGCTTAATGTCATCTGCAAATAGTTTGTGAGAGATTGGAAGGTTGTTAAATCTATCGGTAATATCATTATTGTATAATAGAAAAAGGGTGGGTCCTAGTACGCTCCCCTGTGGTACTCCACTAGTAACATGTTTTATATCAGATAGTTGACCTTCGATCCTTACAATCTGTATTTTGTCGCTCAAGAAGTTTTTTTTAGCCACGTTAATAAACTCCCGCTCACTTGCATTTTCCACAACTAAACAGAACGAGTTCCAGCAGTCATCTATAGAAAAACAATACTGGAAGAGAGTGTCCAATTTGAATTTCATAAAGTAAGCATTGAGAGCATGGTAATCAGCACGAACAAAATTGTATTCTTTCTTCCTGCTCACATGGCTTATAGTCCGAGCCATGTTTGGAGTAAAAATGATGCTATTGTGATCACTTCCTCCGATTGGACTCATCACATCAATCTGCTTTATAAATTGTGGGTCTCGTGACAGCACCAAGTCCAATATGTTATTGATTCTTGTGTTATAGGTAACAAACTGTATGAGTCCTGAGTCATTAAAGAAGGTCATGAAGGCATTATAAATGTTGTTGTTTGGTGCCAATAAATCTCCGGGAGGTTGAAGCCTCCCATCAGGCATATTGGATTTTTTGTGTTGCATAATTGCTGAAGATATCAAATGCTATTTTCGGCATACTGGAATGCTTCGTCATTGTACCCACCTGGTCTGTAATAAGCTATAATTCTTTGAGACCCGCTACCTATTTTAATGTCTACACAGCATATTTCAATGTTGTTCAGTCTGGCTGGAGAAGGAAGAATTTTAAAATTCAAGGTATTTTTGAGGATGAGTGCCACTCCGCCTCCCCTGGTTTCTCTGTCACGACGAACAGCAACATAATCATTAGGTAAAAACATCCAACTCGGATACTCCTTCAAAAGCCAAGTCTCGACTAAACAGAAGACACTCGGTTTGTAAGTATCTATAAGCATTCCAGTATGCCGAAAATAGCATTCGATATCTTCAGCAATTATGCAACACCAAATGTTATAACCTGGTCCCGGTTGAAATACATTTTTTAAAATTGGTTCTTTAAAACTTAAATGAGAAAAAAACCTTAACAATTTACATAATTAACTATTATTTCAAATGTATTTTGTTTTTGAAAAACCCCTTTTCCAAGTTAAAAAAAAAGTTATTAATTTTTTAAATCGATAAACCATGTACACTTAGTACATGATAATAAAAAAGGCAGGTAAATATTGTAGTCAGAGAAGGTTATTATTCTGTGCTTCAACATAAGACCACAACAAAACTTGCATATCTTTACGGTTGCATCAAAGCAGATACACTTTAAAAAAAATAGCCAATCACTCTATAAAGATTTTTTTCATAATTGATACAGTTCAAAGTCATTTAATAATAAAGCCAATAATCCCTAAAAATTAAATTTTTTCATGAAGAGATAAATATTCAAGTCGACTTCGAAACCATGCAGATTGCTAGCATCGCCCTGTAGCATCATGATTAGACCTCCAAATGAAGCATAAGCTGAACTGCGAGTAAAAAATAATTTTTATAAAGTTAATAAATTTATGAATTAATAAGAGTTTGTGCTTGCGCAAAAGCATTGCTATCAGAGTTGTACCGATTATCGGTTTGTTATTGTTATCAATGCATTAAGAAATGTAGAGGCAATGAAGCTGAGAGAGTGAATCACAAAAAATTCAGCTAACATTACAAAACCTCATATGCGAACAACACAACTTTTCATCTAAAAATACTAACAGTCGACTGCCTTGTTCATAATCATCTCCATCGATTCTGTAGACCTTTCCATACATCACATACTCAAAACTGTCAGCTCTTGAAGCAGCCATACCTACAGGTTCATACTCTCCATTGTCTGGAACTCCATCCTCCCTCAAACATGTAGCAATTACCATCCTGAATTTTGCCCCTAAATAAATCAGACTTTTTTACAGTTAAAAACAAAAACAACTATAAATTTAAAAGTCCATAAATTATTGTGAATTATAAAACAAATATATTCAAGTAAAAATAGTAAAATATCATGAAAAAACTTCACACATTCAATAAGCTTGAGAATAAATATTTAGCCAAAATTCACAATTACAAACATTTTCATAGAACTAAAGTTGCCCAGCAAAAAAAATATAAGCAAATTCAAACCCAAATTGACTGGATATATCTCTGAATTGATATCCAACAGAAGGTTCATTTTGAATGATTCACTTTCACATTTCAGTCTTCTCACTGCAATAAAAACAATAACTTATTGAAAGCACACCATGGAATAACAAACAGAGCTAAAATTATAAAAGAACAAAAACTTGCTTAAAGATTTTAAATTTTCAAAGAACGTAAAATTTATTTTTTGGCTGCAAATAATAAGAATCTCTCTTAAGGTGAAACTAGCTAGCCAAAAAGCTGGTTAAATTTTACTTTCTGTGTTTGCGTACAGAGAAAGCCACAAACAAACAGAGATTGTAACCTAATAAAAAGTTTGTAATAAAATAAACAATAGCAGTTCACAACTTGATATTTACAAGAATTGTTTTAAATGAAAGTGAAACAAATGTCTAAATTCAATTAACTTTCAATTTCCAGGTGAACATCACACAAAGTCAGCTAGTCATAAACTGTATATAGAACTGATAATCTCCTACATTTAAACAGAAATAACTTTAAAAATTAATTAAAAATAGCATTTAAGCAGCATTTAACAATCACTTCCACAGCTAAGTAGTTCCAAGTAGAAATCTATTATCAATAGTGCCAGGAGTAAAACGTTCAAAGAAGAATAAAGTGGAAACAAATAATATTAAATTAAAATTAAGTACAAATAAAAACATAGAACTTAAAACTAGTAATTAAATAATGTCTTTAATTAAATGTAGGGATTCTGTAAACCACACAATGATATGCAGTTTACTAAAAATAACTTGGTATATGTTAAATATAAATGATTTTATTAATTAAACTTTAAAACTAACTTGTTTTATGTACTTTATATTTATTTCACTAACAGTTTCTCCTTATTATTGATCACATTTATGTTTATAATGTATCACTATACGTACCTTCACTCATCTACTAAGAATTTTGTTCAAATTGGTATATTTTTCTCTAAAAATACTTTTTTAATGGGTTTTATTACTGTCCTGCTCGTTTTAAAACATGGTTATTCCCTAGTTTTGGTATCAAAATCGATCCAGAACGCTATACTAGGAGATTACCGAACTTACGAATGTAGGACATTTCCCCCCGACAGACCCTAGGACATTTCCCCCCCCCGGACATTCCCCCCCCAAGGTAGGACATTTCCCCCCCCTGTGGTTATGTAGTAGTTTTTCTAAGAAACACAAACACCTTTTTAAATTATTAAACATTTATTGGCTATTGGTCTTCCAGAGTTAAATATTGTTAAAACGAATAATGTGTCCTAGACCCTCTAGGACATCTTCCAATGTTTTTATGTTTTTTCGGCGTGCATCCGTTAGCGAAAAAAAAGCCGTTGAAGCGCCTTCGTCGATCGCTTCACTCTCTTGGCTGGTGGTTCTCCTCGAGCTTCCCTTAGGATTGAGGTGGACGCCATTGCTTCGTCCTAACCCTAACCCTACATTTCTATGCAAAGAACGGCTGAGGTTGACGCCATTGCTTCGTCCTAACCCCAACCCTAACCCTACATTTCTATGCAAAGAACGGCTGAGGTTGACGCCATTGCTTCATCCTAACCCTAACCCTAACCCTACATTTCTATGCAAAGAACGGCTGAGGTTGACGCCATTGCTTCGTCCTAACCCTAACCCTACATTTCTATGCAAAGAACGGCTGAGGTTGACGCCATTGCTTCGTCCTAACCTTAACCCTAACCCTAACCCGGGGGGGAATTGTCCTACCCCGGGGGGAAACGTCCGGGGGGGGGGGGAATGTCCGGGGGGGAAATGTCCGATCCTCGAACTTACACCTTGACACACGCCATTCCTTAAAGTGAAATAAATGAAGAATAATTTTATGTTTAAGAAGTTTATGTTTGAAAAAATTAAATTTTATTAAATATTTGTTAAATTTATGACTTTATGAAAGTCACTCTGAGTCACCAAGAGGCAAGCGGAAAATTTATGCAGTGCTAGACGTTAAAATTTAAAATTGTTTTTTTTAGAATTGATAATTTTGTATTAAAATTAACATAAATAAAAACTAATCTTAATTTTTTTATTCATTTCGCTTATAACCTCAGCGTACCTTATCACTCACAATTGCGATGTAAATAGTGCTTTTGTTTTCTTATGTTATATTCATTGTTAATGTGATCAAACTTTCGGCTTTTCCGACTATTCCATTGAAAAACTAGGCAGGTGCCGCTTATGTGAAGCTTTACCCAAATCAAGTCATAGCAAAACTTTTCAGTCTTCTAAATGAGCAAAACAGCTGAAATGCATAATAAAAGTAATAAGTTAATAAAGATAATATACACGAATTGACCATAATTTACCTCGTTGAAACTTCTGTCCATCCGGATCAACGTCTTTCACGTGAAAAATGTCCTCAAATAACACGCCCGCCATGTTAGCATCAACAAAATTGATAAAAAAAATAGCGAATCAAAACAGAGCGATAAAGTGTTAAATGTACGCACTGGTTTACCAAAGACAAAACAGTAATAATCATAGATATCTATGGTAATAACTCTCTACTCCAAAAACGCTTCCAGCATTAAAAATCTTGCGCGAATGAGTAATTCGTTTTTTTTAAATAGAATAAACAATTTTCAAATTGAATTTAAAAACTGTATGTATGTATGTATGTATGTTTGTGTGTGTGTATGTATGTATGTATGTTTGTATGTATGTATGTATGTATGCATGCATGTTTGTATGTTTGTATGTATGTATGTATGTATGTATGTATGTATGTATGTATGTATGTATGTATGTATGTATGTATGTATGTATGTATGTATGTATGTATGTATGTATGTATTAAGGTATATATAATGCACACACAATGCCCAGTATATATAACAACATCATATAATAAGTTATCTTGCATATTGTCCAATCAATTTTAGATTTATATAGCGCTTACAGAACTTATTAAACAGATGTGTTTTAAGTCTACGACGGAAAACTGTGAGAGAAGTAAGTTAGTAAGAGAAGCAGGAAAAGAGTTCCAGAGATAGGGACCAGAGTAGGAAAAAGAGCGTTTAGCAAAAGAGTGCTGAATAGTGAAGATGCGATGTGATTAAGAGAAGAAGAACGAAGACCGAGTTATCTTGCCTAATTGATGATTTATTAACAGACGAGTTCTTCAGGCGGGACCCATATCTATCCTGGCGCTATTTCCCAGTGAGTATTCTTGCATTAAAAAGACACGTGGTAGAGCTGGGTTAGACACGGGATGAATGCTCATCTAAATGATTTATTACCAGCCGGGATCCCCGCACGGGTCCCGTGCGGGCGTTTTTGCTGGGCCCATACCCCAATTGAGAGGAGCACGAGGCGTCATTTGGTGGTGCAGAGGCGCTTTCCCAAGAATTTTTTAAAAAATAAATAAAGAAGTCTTAGGAAAAAACTTGGGGACCCAAGACATTCATATGAAAAAAATTCAGCTTACCTTCCAAAACATTCTTAAATTGATTGATATTAGGTACCACTCGTTAAGATTTATTAAACTTTAATTTTATGATAATAGTTTATACCACAGAAAAGTTGAAAAAATATACGCGATGTTCTATTTTACCCCGTTACCACTTATTATTCTATATATATATATATAAATATATATATGTGGCCTTGCCCATCCCCGATTGGGACGTTTGAGGACCCTTAACACATCAGAGCAGGCAAACTGAGGTGCGCGTTATACACGTAAAAATATGGTAATGCTGCAAGCAGAACACGTCCTTTCCTAGGTAGAGCTAATCCAACTGCTTTACAAATAGCCAAGAAGTGTGTGCGCTTTCGTGCCGGCATATCTGTCTGACCGTAACTCCTGTTCTTACAGAGTACGGAGAACTGCACCCCAAAAACGTGATACAGATGTATGTTACTTTTTATTCTTTTCGTTTGATGCTCAAATGATCCCCTCCCCCTAATTGACATTCCTGGATCCGCCACTACTCTTACCAACAGCAAATTGACATCTAGTCACTCACACCTTTCAATTTGCTATAATTCACATTTTTTACCAAAGGATATTTTTATTAGTCTAGAGATAATTTTAAGTCTTTTAGTACAGTGTACAAAATGAAGGCATTAGACTTTATTATAAGAATTGAAAATGCATCATTTCCACAGCTTATAACAAATACTGCATTATGATAGTATCTGTGGACGAGAAGTATCATCGCAAGATAATAAGCACTGTCAATAATAATAATAATAATAACAACCTCAATAAAAATAAACACTTTATTTATCACATAGGATGGGCTTTTTTATCTTTTTTCTTGGCAGCAGTCTGAAGACCCTAATAATTAAACATTAATAAAGTTTTAAAAATAACATACACACATAAAATTTAAATCCATATTTTAATGCCCATATTTGGAAGAACTGAGAATTAAACAGGGATTTATCCCTACATGTTGAAAGGATAGAAGTTGATAATATTTGCAGAAGATCAAGCAAGGTTTTCTTAAAATCCTATCACTTTGGAATGATAATTTGTCATGGTAACTACAACAAGAAACAAAATAAAATTGGATGAACAGCTAAAACTTAAGTATGTTGGTGAAAATGCTCAAGAACTGAATTTTAATGTATATAATTATATAAATTGCACATGGGTGTACCTGGAGAAGTTCTTCATAAGGATGAAACTCCTTCTACTAAGAAAGATGAGAACTTTTAATCATAACGATGAGAACTTTTTAGTCATAAAGATGAGACTCTTTTAATTAAAAAGGATAAAATTCTTTTAATAATCCGACTTGTTCAAAGAAAATGTAGATGTGTTGGTAGATGATGTAAGGAAGGTGCATAGCACTGTTTTAGTGAGAAGCGATGAAGAAATTATTAACCTCAAAACATGTCTCGAGAAAGCTTTGGACATTCAAAAGCAGGAGGATAGAGAGGAAAAAACCGAAAGGTTGAAAAGAAAAACTAGTGATAATCCATAGAATAGAATCTGGATCTACTGAATCAGTTACTCGCAGACTGGAGCATAGAGCAGTAATCGAGGACATGCTAAAAATAGATCTCATGCAGTGATGTTGGGATTGTGAAGGTTATTAGACTTGGAAAAAAGACCAAATGGGAAAAAACCTGCAAGGCCAAAACCACTGAAGTTGGTGCTGGAAAAAGAGGAGCACAACAGCAACTTTTGAAGCAGGCAAAAAAACTTAAGGAGGATAAAAGAAGGAGGATTGTCAGTTGTTTTCATACACCAGAACATAACACCGAAGGAGAGGGAGGCAAGAAAACTCTTTGTCAACGAAATGAGAGTTCGGCAACAGGGAGAATTAAATCTGAGAATTGTGGGAAGCAGGATTGTGACAAGAAGACCGATGGACGCTGTAAAGAACTAAAGCGCCTCTCCACAGGCGCAGATGGTTCGATGGGAAATGTGGATGAGTTAAAGAAACGTGTTAGAAAACTTTAAGACCTGTACACCAATGCCAACAGCCTGATGGGGAAGATGGATGAGTTATGGGAACAAGTTAAAAAAAACAAATCTAGGTATTATTACTATAACCAAGACATGGGCAAATGAACAGGTGAACGATGCAGAACTAACCATTGACAGATTCACTATTTACAGAAATGATAGAAAATACTGGTGAATAAAAAGATTATTAAAGGAGATGGAATATTAATCTATGCAACAGAAGATCCTGATTCAGTTCTGTCTATGCATTTTTCGCAGTCAGGATTCCAGGAATCCTTGTGGGCTGAGGTGACAGCATCAGGAAAATGCTTTCTGCTGGGAGTCTGCTATCGAAGTCCATTCAGCACAGCACAAAATGATGAATTGTTGCATTTATTGGACGAAGCAGTTGATATGACAGGAGCTTTCCATTTGTTGCTGTTAGGAGATTTTAATTATCCACAGATAGACTTTGCAAACAACAAGGTGATTTCCAGAGTAGAGTCATCAGTGTTCAAATTCTTCACATAAACACAAGATATTTTTCTGATACAGCATATAGAGGAATGCACAAGAGTGGGGAAAGGACAAAAACCATGACTAGTTGACTACCTGTTCACAGATGAAAAGAATTTAATTGATGACATCAATTGGAAAAAGTGACCATGTGTTTTTATCTTTTTCTTACCTGTTTGGAAATCATGACAACCACAGAGGTGAAAACCATCGACGACTAAATTTTTGGAAGGAAAAGTACAACAAAATAAATGCTGCACTATCACTTGTGAACTGGAAAGCTGAATTTTCTGAATGATGAGTCGAAGAAGTATGGACCAAATTTAAAGTTGGACTGCAGAAGTTACATGTTCCTCTGAGGCATTTGAATGGTGAAAATACAAAAAAGAAGTGCAACTCTTGGATTACCAAGTTTACAAGGAGGCAGATGAGAAAGAGAATCGAAGCATGGCAAAATATAGAAATTGCAACAACGAAGAAATCTATGTTGAATATAAGAAAAGTATAAATATTTCAACCGATGTGTCATATGTGATAAGCAGGACTATCAGACCACATTGATCGGCCAGTTCAAAAGTCACCCAAACAAATTGTATGCATATGTTAAAAGGATGCAGACTGCTAAATCCACTGTTACCGGGTTAAAAAACAAAATGGAACTCTTAACTACGGAGTATATATATATATATATATATATACACGATCAACATGTGCATACCATATTAATGAGAGAATTAGAACAATGAAGAGTACCTTATAGTATCCTGTATAATATCCACTCATATACCACGATATCAGCATACCGTGCAGTGCATCTTTTTCTGTGGCTATCAATGAAAGATCAGGCATTGGTGGCGGAGGTATGCTAGGAACAACCTGCACAGAAATGTTAGTCTAAATACAATAATTATTATATTATTATAATTAAAATATAAATTAACAGACTAGGAATTACATACAGGTTCCAGGTGAGATTTGTGCGAGTGATTGTTGTAGGAAGATGAAGAACTACATGAACGATCTCTTTGAATTTTCTTTGTTGAAAAAACAGGTGGACACTCTGCTTCAGAGTTCTCCTTTAAAAATAACTTTTTTTAATTAAGATAAAGTTAAAGTCATATAAATAATAAGTTAATGTTCAGTTCAAGCATGCGAGATTAATCATATTGGCATTTATCTTTATAAACAACTTCTGCACTACTGTTCACTCTACAACTTGTGCTGTCTCACTTAAGGCACTATTTTACAGAACCAACATAGTGCCTCTCAATGCTCTTATGGAAAAATGCCTTATTACTAAACAACAACCCTGTATCTGCTATTTACTATTTACACCTTTACATAACTTGAATTTCAAGTATGTCGAGTTTGTAAATCAATAAAAAAAACTGCAACATTTAATATTATATAAGAATATATATTATTATTTTACCTAAAAAACTAAGGTTAAACTAAAAAAATTGATTAGCTACCATATTTTCATTAAAAGCCTTCAAATTTATACAGAAATATGTTTTCACTTACCATGGACACAGAAGTGGAATGATGTCTAATGTCACTTTCAGTTAATTCCCGGAGATCACAAAGCTTTTGCTCTTCCAGGTTTTCATAGTAATCATATAAAACTTGGCAGGTCTCTTGATCCATATCAACTGATACAATGACTGCTTCGTACAACTGACCATCTTCAGAAAACACTGCCAAACATTTCATACCTTCTTTCCACTAAACAGTCAAACTAGTTGTTTAAGTAAAAAAAATGTCTAACACAACAAAGTTAAAACATTATTTTACTTTTGTTGATTCTTTTTGCTTCTTTTTAGCTTTTTTATCATTCTTTTTGTTCTTCTGACCTGCTTCACTTCCATTAGAATGTCCAGTAACCAATTTTTTCTTGAGAAAGCAATGCAGTTTCAAGTTAATATAATTTAAAAACGATCATAATTACATTATCATTGACATGGCCACATGGATACCAATCACTTAAAATGAACTATTTAATCACCCCTAGCTATTGAAAGCATATATATCTCGTAAGTACCAAGAAAATATAGGCACTAAACTTGAGGACAAGTGTGGAATATATATATTACTTTATCATTATGTTTTACAGATTTATATTTAAAATTCTGGTGTTTGGAAGTTTTGTCCCAAAAATCCTATAAAATTACGTCCAAAATTTGTGTTTGTACTACTGCTTTAGATTTCTTTCTATGTTGGTTGCTCTAATTCCCAGTAAATTTTGTTTTTCCTTTTTCTTTTTTACTTATTAGTCAAGTCATATTAGGGTTTCACCTTGGAATGAGAAATAATAAGCTGTAAATTTGTATAAATCTTTATTTTGAAATTCTAAATATTGTCCCAAAAGTCTCACAAAATCTTGTGTCCACGTCTTGAGGTATTCAAGGTCAAGGGTCCCAAAAATCGGTTTTTGCAAATATCTCGATTCTTTTGGTTTTATTGCTATTTGCAATCTACATAAAAATTGTAGAAAATAAAATTCTCAACAACTTTTGTTTCAAACATTTTTTAAATAAAATTTTGTGTTTTTGAGACAGAGCTTGTGGGGCTTAGCCATTCTTAGCATAATGCAAGGTCAACCGTAAGTCAAGAAAGTAATACGCCATATAAAGTCTGGAAATCATTACAAATTATATAATTATTAATTAATTAAGACATTATATTTAATAATATTTTTCATTTATCAACTAAAAATTTGCTATTTGTGTAATTAAGAAATTGGGAACTGAAAAATGGTATTCAGTAATTCATCTGGAAGTAACATTGTCGTTATTGGTTACAGGAATTCATTTTGTTGTACCCAACTCCATTTCTGGGGTTCTAAACCATTCCCTAACCAAATTTGAATTTGATAATATACACGGCTGATATGTTGATGAATCGCTGCACTTGTTAATGAAAGATTGAATAACTGCTCAGGTTTATTATGCTTTGTTGAATTAGCAAATTGTGTGTAGCAAAGATGATTGATATTGTCCTCAGATTTTGGAGCATTATATATTACCAACAAGATGTGTACTTATACCATTTTCATGTGTTTGTTAAGAAACGTTTTTTGTTTAAATATTGGAGCCATTTGATCAAAATTGGAAAGTTTCTCTAATGTTTTAATGAAAGTTTTATCCTTTTTTAAACAGCACAGAAGTTAGGTCACAGCCACTAAATGCATACAAAAAATGTGTTTTTTAGAACAAGGATTGCCCCCCCCCCTGGATCCGCCAATGGTATAAGCCCATAACTTTGCACATCTGTCCTGCCCCCAAACTACACCAAATTAGAGGGTAGACCAACAGAAATAAAAAATGTTTTATGAATAATCATGGTGAATTAGCATAGCATTTATACCTTATAGGAATCCATTGCTCTGTCATATGCTTTTATCAAGGCTGTATCATCCCAATTTGCATTTGTCATTTCAATCTGAAAAAAAAAACATAATACTTAATAAAATACTGGTATTACAGTGTATACACAATATTGTTCTACCTTGAAACCTTTAAATAAGTCAGTCTTACTAGCTTGTACAGATCAATCAATCAATCAATTGCATTTATTTATATAGCGCTATTTCCGTGGCCCTCGGACAGAAATGTTTTAAGTACACGACGGAAAACAGTGAGTGAAGTAGAGTAAGTACAAGATTTAGAGTTCCAGAGAAATGGACCAGAGTAGGAAAAGGAACGCTTATCAATAGAATGCTTGCTTCTTTTTTACCAGGTCAGAAATTCTAGAGGGTCTTTCAGGGGCATCGTTTGGAAAGCAGGAAAGCGATTGCACTCACAAAGATTTTCTAAAGAGAAATTTTTAGGTATAAAGTAAATAAAGAAGAAGTTTGAGAAAATTTTTGAAAATGTACCTTTTCAGCTATTTTAGAAGGCAATAGTGTAGAGAGCTCTAAAAAATTCTTGGAAAAGTACCTCCGACTACCCCCTTCCCGGTCATTAGCTATTCTTTGGGACAGAGTTTTAGAAAAATTTTGCTGTCTTTGGTAGAGCACAACACAAATTATTTTCAGCATTAACTGTACTCCTGCATTTAGACTTAATAACTAATAAGCTTGAAAAGTCTTTTTTTTACAAAGTTGTATTGTGGAAAAAAGAATACTCTATTGTACTTGGTTATTTGAGCAATGCAGATAAGTTTCAAGTTTAAAAAGCCTGTATAAAAAAATCAAATTTCTGAAAATCTTGGGCGACCCCTTCAAAATTGTCAGGCGACCCCCGTTGGGGTCGCGACCCACAGGTTGAGAACCGCTGCTGTAGATTATACAGGGCCCAAACCGCGAGTGAAAAATCCTTTCCATACATTTACATAGGGACGGACGGTTTTTCGTCTATAACTTTTTTAATTTTTAGAATAATAAATTTATTTTTACACCATTATATTTCTTTTTTGAAAGTGTCTATTCGCCCTCTGGAGTGCACATACCTAAACATATGCCTATTCGCCCTCCACCTATCAGAGTTGAGTTCATTGATATGTAAAAATTCGAGAAAATTACTATGGTTGTTGTACATTTATTAAGCATCTGCATCCCGTAATCGTTATCCCGATATCAATCGGGATTTCAAAACGATACGGGAAATCCCGTATCGCTATTAAAAGGATACAGCCTGCGGGGGAAGTCTCGTATCGAAATAAAATAGCGAGACTTAAATTTTGTTCTCGTATAAAGTCTCGAAAAAAATTCCGATTTAAAAAAAAATTTTCAATAAATAACGCAAGTCTAACATATTTAATTACTCATGGCTTTGACTGCAATTCGCAAACAACTTGGTAAGGTCTCTTGACCGTTTGACGCAGTTTCTTCCAGTCCTTCTTTGGCTCATCAACAGAGTCTTTCTTTGGCTCATCGTCGCCATATCTGCACGGTTCATCACAGCCTTTTTTGCATGCCTCGTCCTGAACATCTTTGCATGGTTTATCGGAACTGTCTGCTTTTTCTTCTTCCTTCACATCTTTTAGATCTTTGCTGAAATCATATTTCAAATAAGCACCATCTTTTTTTTTCATTACACGATCTGAGGTATCTCTCCATCGAATATTCAGCACATTGTTTTCCATAACACAATCCCGCCATCGAATATCCGCCATATCTTTTCATGAAAATATCTGAGATATCTTTCCATTGAATATTCCATGGCTGGTCTTTCTTTCCTCCACTCCTCAAGATTTTTCTCAAGAAACTCTTCAAAAGGTTTTCCGAAAACATGTTCCATAAATCCGATAAATCCCTTCATCAAACTGCTATTTGATTTTAAAATGACTCTTAGTTTATCTGATTCAGAATCCTCTGTGGATTCATCTGATTTAGAATCCTCTGTGGATTCATCTGATTTAGAGTCCTCGGTACCGTTTTCTCTTCTTGGCTCATCTTTTTCAGAGTTTTTGCTGGCTGCATTGCTATTGTTGTTTTTGTTATCTTTGTTTTCTTCCAAGCTACAATCGAACGTTTTCTTTTCACATTCCAACACGGCTCTTTCATCGGTGTCAACTTTCGTATCTTCCAGCGGATCTTTCTTCAAATCATCGCCATCGTCTCTCAAATCAGTGTCTTCTTTTTTTTGTCAAATTAGGTTCTACGTATTTCTCCACTGGAGTTTCATCCGTTTTTAAATCCTCGGTTGCTTCATCCGAGTCAGATTCGTCACTAAAATCTGACCCTGAGTATTCTGTGCCGTCGTCTGTTATGGAGGCTTACGTTTCAGAACCGTCGCTGAATGGGTAAAAGCCATCGCTGTTATTGCCATTATTATAATCATCATCATCACTTTCATCCTCATAGTTTTGCATTTCGTTTTCAACATTCTTTTCATCTTCTTTAGTTTTGTTGTCGACGTCCAAACTGACTGTATCATTGTCACCATCTTTGCCAGGCTCGTCATCACCATCTTTGTATGGTTCATCTTGAACATCTTTGCAAGGTTCATTATCATGACCGTCTTTGACAGGCTCATCATCACGAGACCGTCTTTGACAGGCTCATCATCATGACCATCTTTGCATGGTTCATCTTGAACATTTTTGCATGGTTCATCTTGAACATCTTTGCAAGGCTCATCATCATGACCATCTATGCATGGTTCATCTTGAACATCCTTGCATGGTTCATCTTGAACAACTTTGCATGGCTCATCATCATGACCGTTTTTTTGTTTCCACAATTGTTTGTGTCACCATTGAGCAGTTCAAGAAATTTCTTCATTTCTTGCTGTGCTGCTCTGTTTTCCTTCTGTGCTGCTCTGTTTTGCTCCCGTGCTGCTCTGTTTTGCTCCTGTGCTGCTCTGATTTCTTCCGCCATTTTGTTCAGAGCCTTCATCAATTCATTTTCTGCTTCGAACTCATACTCTTTTGGATCAAACCCATTGTCCTCCAATGACGTCCGGAGGCGGTCCACGAGCTCAGACTTTCTTCCTTTATCACTGAGCTCTCGTTTTCTGAGTTCCCGCCTCAACTCGAGTATCGAGAGTTCATCCAATGCTTTCAATACCATTTTTGTAATCCCACTTCTGACACCAGTGTTATAATATCGTCAAATCGTATTACAGGTGCAGAAGAATGGTTTTGTAGTTTATTGGATGATAATAAATAAAGCTTTGTTAATGCTGCTTATACCTTCTAATAATAATAATAAATGTTAATAATTATACTTGTCAGGGTATCAATAGATGGGAAAAGCGAAACCAGTACCATAGATATAACAATATATATATATATATATATATATATATATATATATATATATATATATATATATATATATATATATATATATATATATATATATATATATATATATATATATATATATATATATATATATATATATATATATATATATATATATATATATATATATATATATATATATATATATATATACTAGCGGGGGCACCCGGCGTTGTCCGGGGATTTTTGAGATTTTTCTAATGTTTGTCTCTCTCGCTCCCGTTTCCTTCTCCGCTTTCCCGTTCCCGTCGCTTTTCCGCGTATATATATATATATATAGTTCCCGCTCGCTCACCCGCTCCGCTCATTTTGTGTCAGATTTCAAATTTTTTTTCTCTATATTTGATTACCCTTGACTCTCAAGGTTGTGTGAAAATTTCATTACGATCGGATGAATGGTGTAGCAATGCATGAATAACATATATATATACATACATACATACATTCATTTATATATATATATATATATATATATATATATATATATATATATATATATATATAACATTTATAAAACCAGCTCGTCTCTATTCTATAGCCTTTTTTAGTGCCACATTGAGAATAGTAATCAAAGATATCTAAAGCAGAGGTTAAGCCACGCCCCTCTTAGGCTACTAGTCGACCTCTGATTACTTCCATTTAGAAATATGCGAACCGGCATCAACGGTTGGCAAGGCAATCGTACTCGCTGACATCGATGACTATTATTAATATCATTCTATGTTTATGTTTTGGTTTAGTCTGTTTGATAAACTTATTTTTTCAAATTTGTTATATAGAATTGGAATGATTGTTTTAGTGTTTCGATATCCGTAATTGACCATAATAGTAGCTCATCTAAGATATATCTTTATAATCTCGATTATATTCTTGGTTGTATGTGAGTATGTGTGTGTCACCTGTAGTGTGCACGTCGTCTGCAGCTGGAATTCGAAACTTTCTCAGCTTCTTACTTGCCAACCGGATTCGCCATCGCCTACAAATAAACCCGCTGGGTTTTCTTCACTTTCTTAATTCTTGCATACAGGTACTTTCTCACGTTTGTCATCATTTAGAGTCTAAATTTAGACAAATAGATGTACCGAAACTAAACAAATGAAACTTATTTCAAGTTTAAAAAAAAAAATTTTTTTTAATTTTTATAAATTTTTTAATATTTAAATTTTTTTTTTCAATGAATTCCTTTAATATTGTTATTAATATTGTCTGTCACGTGTAGTTCATCATTCTATGTTATCTCGTTTTATTTGAGACAAAATTTCCACAGTTGACATTTCAGTCGAGATCCCAATATCGTATCGTATCGGATTTGTCTCGTTGTTGCCAATAGCACCGACCTTCTTAAAAAATGACTCCAAAAATTTATTTTAAATTTTTGCAGGAAAAAACCAAAATTTGTATTTGATAGAGATTTTCAAACTGCACAATGTTCATGTAAATATTTTGGTAAGGTTTCCTTCCCACGGACGGCCCGTGCCGAAAAATAATCGTATTATTTTTATTTTGTCACAATAACATAAAAAAACAAATTTAATACCAATTTTAATTTAAAAAAAAAACATTTATCGTAATTTGAGAGACTTTGAAAACGTAAGTAGTACCCTTCCAAGCCCTATTTACATCGTAGTTGTGAGTGGTGAGGTACGATGATCGTATGAATGAAATGAACAAAAAATAAATAAAATTAGTTTATAATAAAATTTTATTTAAAAAACAAACTATCAGTTGTAAATAAAAATTCCATTAAAATTTTAAAACTCACCGCCCGGTAACTCGGGACGGTTTGCAAGAAGTAAGAAAATTGGAAATTATTAAACTAAGTTAACTTCTTTAAATAAACAAAATTTCAAATTTTTAATGAAGAAAAACTAAAAAATAAATGTTAAAAAAAGTAGTTTATTCGAAGCAACGTCGAAATTTGAATATTTGTAAGCGAACATTGTGTATTTGCGTCGTTTAAACTTTTCCTTAAAACTCAAACGTACATAAATTATAATTACATTATTTATTTTTTTATATGACATTTTCCCATTTTAAATAAATTACTTATACTAATTATCATAATTTTTAAACTAGTGTTTACTTTTAATCGTGTTTATAGTTAATTATAGCCGAGAATTATGTATTAATCCGCCATTAGTCCGTGGGAAACTTTACCAATATTTTATTTGTTGAACCGAAGACAATTCAAACATACCATTCGATTTCATTTTTTAGACCCCATCCAACAATGTATAGCACAGCCCCAGGGCAAGCAAATATTTATTTTTTTTAATTAGCATTGCCAGCCTCGAGGCTAACTTCACACACGTAGATAACCCCACGTCACATATGATTTTTCCAAGCAAACCTACAAATTAACTCAACATACCTCTCCTTTTTGAAAAATCACACCCTCCATTTAATTTCGTTTTCACGATTTTTTAAAATATCTAAAAATATAATATAAATAAACAAATCAGCAAAACATAGATAATAGAGTTTGTTATAAAAAAAAAAATAATAATACCTCTGTTAAACTTTGCTATGTTTTTCATACTTAGAGACATTTTTTGTTTCAAATAAAATAAAAATTTAAATATCAAAACAGAACAAAAATAAGCATTTATTTTATATTTGTATATATATATATATATATATATATATATATATATATATATATATATATATATATATATATATATATATATATATATATATATATATATATATATATATATATATATATATATATATATATATATATATATATATATATATATATATATATATATATATATATATATATATATATATATATATATATATGATGTAATGATGTATTCTTGAGAATAACTAGGGAAGCTCGGTTTGTTCGGTTTACTGTTCTTGGGTAACTTTGCATGCTGTTTGTAGAATACTCTAAAAGGTAATATCGCTCCTCCAAAAGCTCAACGTCTTGCGTTCCAATGTCACACGTCTCTAAATTGAAGGTAAATTTCCTAAAGATATGTCAGTCTGAGTGGTAGCAGTTTTAGTATTTTAAAATCTGTTTAACTGCTGACGTGCAGAGTTTTTTGCTTTTTAATAACTCAATTCTGATCATACGAAATTCTCTCTAATAACCAGCTAATTATATAATACTTTTTTAATCAGGGGCTAGTAGCTCTTGTAACAGGGGGTGCTTCGGGCTTGGGACGGGCAACTGTTGAACGATTCGTGAGGGAAGGTTCAAAAGTTGTAATATGTGATTTGCCAAGGTCAAGTGGCAAGGAGCTTGAGGAAAAACTTGGAAACAGCGTCGTCTTTGTGCCAACAGATGTAAGTTGTTTTTTTGTCTGCTTCATTTTGGAGTCAGCTAAACACTATATGCTTCTGTTATGTTGTTAAAAAGTGGCAAGTAGCATAAGGTTCATGATTTTAGTGTTGCAATTAATTGATAGTTATTGACTACCTTTTTTGATATTGTAGGTTACATCAGAAAGTGATGTGAAGAATGCCTTAAATGTTGCAAAATCAAAGTTTGGTGGGTTAAATATTGCAGTTAATTGTGCAGGCATTGGTATGGCTGCTGTTGTGTACAATCACAATAAGGACAGAGTTCACTCTTATGAAGATTTCATGAGAGTTGTTACTGTAAGTTTTTTTAATGGTTTTATGGCAATCTTGTTTTATTTCAAATCAAGGTTATCTAATAGTGATAATAGCCTTTTTACTGGAGGCTGGCATAAAATGTTTTGATGGTTTTTGATGGAATATTTTTTATTGAAGCAACATTAAAATTTTTCATAAACAGGTCAACACAGGAGGGACGTTTAATGTGTTGCGTCTGTCTAGTCAAATGATGAGCCAAAATCAACCAGGAGAAAGTGGACAGCGTGGTGTCATTATAAATACATCAAGTGTTGCTGCATTTGATGGTCAGAGAGGCCAGGCAGCCTATTCTGCAAGTAAAGCAGCTATTGTTGGGATGACTCTTCCTATTGCCAGGGATCTTGCTGTTATTGGTGTACGAGTTGTTACTGTTTGTCCAGGTACAGTTTTTTTTATATAAATTTACTACAATTTGGCCTAGAGTTATTATTGAATTTATATATTTGAAAAAGTACAAGAATTGGTTGGCATCGAAAGTGGTTTTTAACATTTAAACTCAATGCATGGTAATAATTTGAATGGTAGATCTGTTGAAATCATTTGTTATTAAATCTGGAGCAGACTTCTTTGCAAGATCATCAGTGTATCAGATTGGTGGAATACGGCTTTAAATAATCTTTTCCCTTCAACTGACAGTGACCTTAAGCTCCACAAAAATATGTCACTCATCATATATTTGTTTTCATTATCATACATTATTAGAATAATTGGTAGTGAAAATGTTTATACCTTGAACTTCTAGGAAACCAAACTAACCTATAGAAAAAAATTGTCTTTTTATGTTTAAAACAAGTTTGAAAGTTTTATTAAAGCCTTGACAATGGCTTTGCACTGGTGGAAAAGCAGTAGGCCTTTGTCTGTAAACCTGAGTCGGTAGTTCCAATCTTGCTGACATCACCAGCCTCTGTCAGGGTTATGAGTATTCCTCTAGCTGTTCTGTGAAATGGGCCCAAGTGTGAGTAAAGTTAGATAAGTAGTTCCTGGCTTATAGGGGTCTAAGGAATAGAGCCACATTAAATAATGTCAAACTGTACTTTAACCACATAACAATAACAATCTAGAAAATATTGACTTAGGTTAGTCTAGTCATTTCACACTCTGTCATTTTTAGTTCAAATGTTTAAATAAGCGTTCATTTTCAATATTTCTGAGACTGTTGTTTTCTAGTTTTTTTTTACAGAATTTGTTTCTATTTTTATTTTAATTAACTATAATTTTAGATGTTTAGTTGATAATGTTGCAATTTATATTGTAATGTTTGTATAAATGTATTTTTCAGGTCTTTTCAACACACCGTTACTTGCAAGTCTTCCAGATAAAGTAAAGAGTTTTCTAGCAGACACAATACCCTTTCCTTCTCGGCTTGGTGATCCCGATGAATATGCACATCTCGTTCAGACCATTGTTGAAAACCCACTTCTCAATGGGGAAAGTATTAGATTAGATGGTGCTTTGAGAATGCAGCCATGATGTGCTGCTGTATTTTAGTTAACCATTTCAATTATTTTAAGACTCAATATCTGATTTGTTTTGTGATCATGCTCATTTTAAAACTGACCCTGATGACATTTGGAAGTTTTTATTCATCAAAGTTTACTTCTTTTATAAATGAATGCATTTCGGATGATCTTTTTATGGGTGGTGTAAGCTCATCAATGGACCTCAAGGCCACTGCACAAGTGCATTGTTAGAGTCTTTCTGAAGCCATTGATTGTTACTGTGGGGGTGACCTCTGACAAGAGATTGTTACAGATTCTAGCTCAGCAACCACAAACAATCTACAGCACCTTTAAGTCACGTGGCCGGAACAAAGAGGAAGATCTGAGTCGTTTTTGATTTGGCATATCATGGAGGCATAGAATATTTTATGCGAGGTACGGAGGTGCCATTTTTCGGAGACAATTTGAACTCGGTCCTGTGTTCGGTTCTTAACCAGTGGAGATCCATAAGGATGGGATTAATGTGATCGTGTTTGCGCGTTTTCATAACAAGCCTGCATTGATGATGCATTGTAGTCGACAAGTTAGATTTTAGGTAGCCCAATAGTTGCAATAGTCGTGCTTGAAAAGAACCAGAAAGGTAACAGGTGTTCTGGTTGCGAACGGAGCAGGCCAACTTGTCACTAGCCCAACTAGTCGCGAACACACCTATTCACAACTTGCTGTGTGTGTTTTTTTATACATTGCTACACTATTCATCTGATCGTAATGAAATTTTCACACAACATTCAAAGTCATTAAAAGGAAGGTTTGTGTGAACAAAATTGAGATCAGGTACAAAATGAGGGGAATTTTTACACAATCTTGAGAGTCAATAGAGGAAGGTTTTTGTGAACAAAATTAAGATTGCTCACGAAATGAGTGGGAGAGTGAATGTGAGTGAACGGGAACAAAAACGGAAAAACAAGCGGGAACGGATAAGCAACCGGGAGCAATCTCATCTTATCTTATTTTATCTTATCTTATCTTATCTTAAGCGACTGGAAACAGGAGAGCAAGCGGGGAAGCAAACGGGAGCTAGAGAAAAAAAACTTCGAGCAACGCTGGGTACCCCGCTGGAAAGAGCTTGGGAGGCGGAGCGATACCATAGCCTATGAGGATCATCCGAGGCTGGTTAAATTGCTAGCTGCTGGGGAGGTCGATTTGCCGGTCCTTGTCCAACTTATTGCACTTATTAGTTGGCGGGCTGGAGTGAGTCGAGCCATGTGCCCACGAAAGGCTTTCGCTCCTCGGTGGCCTCCCTTCCTTAAAGCCAACATAAACACGTCACCAAACACTCAAACATACATACCGTCTAAATTGTCTAATTGACAGATACAGACGGTAATTAAACCACACTGGGTACCCCGCTAGTAATTCAATAATTTTAAGCACGCTTTCATAAAAATGAACTGAAATAGAGAAATCGCCATAGTATGTACAACTAGTCACCGCAGTAGAGAAATATCTCATTAAAATTAAAACTCTGGAACACTTTTTTAAAGACTCCCTAACTGTTCAAAAATTAATCGTATAACTTATTCAAAATACAGTAACCAATGACAAAACATTTTATAACAATTTTTTTAATAAAAACTACATCTTATTTTTCAAGAGCTCATTGTCAAATCTAAAATCAACAAGTGTTTCAGAAAGTTAAAAATTAATAAATGTCAAAATCTAATTACACGGTTAGTCCATATGATAGTTATGAGACAGCCCTCTGAGAACTTTTTCCATCCTCAGAGCCCGAAAACCAAATAATTGTTTAACGAAATAAAGTGAACATACCACGTGCTATAAATGCAAAAGTCAGAACAGAAATTAGAAAGTCAAAGGGCACAACTGAAATGTAAACAACTTAGTTAACATGAATGGAAGCAGGTGTAGTTAGTGAGTATGTTGCTATGGTAGGGCGAAAGTTGTTATTAATAGGTGAAATGAGAGTATATATATATATAGTATATATATATATATATATACTATATACATATACTATATTATATATATATATATAGTTAAATATTTGGCGGCGACTAGATGGCCAGCGACTAGTTGGCCGGCGACTAGTTAGCCCGGCGACTAGTTGGACAGCGACAAGTTGGGCGGCGACTAGTTGGCCCGGCGACTAGTTGGGCGGCGACTAGTAGGCCGGCGACTAGTTGGCCCGACGACTAGTTGGCCAGCGACTAGTTGGCAGCGACTAGTTGGGCGGCGACTAGTTGACCTGTACCCCGGAGGAAAGTATCTTGCTACGTTTTTGTTGTAGCATCATCCATTGATTGACGGCGTCAACGCACGTCAACACCGACGCAGAAAGCGCCGTGACGCTCTTCATATCACTGTGGCCGTAGAGTTGATATAGGAGTGTGACCGCAGGTTATGGTTAGCGATGATGCCCGAAAGATCTGCAATGTACATTGAAAAGAGAATTGGGCTGAGAACCGATCTCTGAGGAACACCACAAACCGACAGAATTCTCGAAGAGGAAGAAGAATCACCAATTTTTATCTGGCACTAGCGGAGGTACCCGGGGTTTTTAAAGGTTTTTCTAATGCTTGTCTTTCTCGCTCCCGTTTCCTTCCCCGCTTGTTTTCCCGGTCGCTTTCCCTTTCCTGCTTGCTCTCCCGTTCTCTGTCAGTTTCTCGCTCCCGGTCGCTTTCCCGTTTCCGGTTTTTTCCCGCTCCCGGTCGATTTCCCGTTCCGGGTCGCTTTCCCGCTCCCGGTTGCTTTCCCGTTCCCGGTCGCTTTCCCGCTCGATCTTTCGCTCTCAGTTGGCTATATATATATATATATATATATATATATATATATATATATATATATATATATATATATATATATATATATATATATATATATATATATATATATATATATATATATATATATATATATATATGTATATATATATTTTTCTTTTCCACTATGCTTTCCCGCTCGATCTTTCGCTCTCAGTTGGCTATATATATATATATATATATATATATATATATATATATATATATATATATATATATATATATATATATATATATATATACTAGCGGGGTTACCCGGCGTTGCTCTGGGTTTTCAGAGGTTTTTTTTATCATTTTTCTCTCTTGCTCCCGTCTCCTTCCCCGCTTGCTCTCCCGTTTCCGTTCTTGCTCGCGCTCATTTTTTCTTTTCCACTTTTTTTTTTTAGCCCATAAAACGTAAAATAGATTTGCTAAAATTGCTTGAAGCTTTCAAACGTTGCTACGTAAACAAAATTTGAATTTTATTACGCAATTACCTTCGATGGTCGTACATAGGAACTTTTGGCCTGGAAAGTTAAGAAGGGGAAAAGTTAAGAGGGTTTGGACTCCTTCTCCGATCCTCCGGCTCAGGGGGCCAAAAAAACCTTCCGGCTAAAAGTGCCTATACATGATCATTGCATAGGTTTTCGAAGCACTGTTTACAATTGCGTAATAGGCATTACTTGCTAATGGACTTCTTAATATTAAGAAGTTCATGACTTGCTTCCCAGTCTTGCATAATGTGACCGATTGCGCGTTATTACAAATTATTAAGAGATAGATGGGGCGGGAAAGCGACCGGAATCGGGAAAGTGACCGGGAGCGGGAAAGCCACTCTTAATATTTGTTCTCTAAATAATAAATCACTCTTTGTCTCGGAGCTAGCCCTGTCTAACTATCTTGATCTCTTTCTCCTGACTGAGACCTGGCATGAATCTGCTTCTTCTCCTTCTCTCCTTGCTTCTGTTCCTACTGGCTTCTCTTTTGTTGAACAGGCTAGGCCTCCTACTAATCTTTTTTCTGCTCAACATTCTTCCTATGGTGACATCTGCCTTCTCTTTAAGTCTTCCTAATCTGTCTCTCTCAATTCTTTTACTAAATTCGATCATCTTTTGAATGCCTCTTTACTTCTGTTAAAATTAATTCTTTTAAGTTCAATTTAATAGGTATCTATAGGCCTCCTAAATGCTCTAAACCACAATTTTTGGAGGATTTCTACAACCTTTCTGAATCTCTCTTCTCTCTATCTACTCCTTTTATCATTGGGGATTTTAATATTCCTATTAATAAAACTAAGGACTCTTTTGTTTCTCAATTTCTTGAAATCTTATCTACTTTTAACTTCTTTCAGCATTGTGACTTTCCGACTCATAATCGGGGTAACACATTGGATCTTATTATTTCTCCTCTTTTCTGTAATATAAGCAATCTTTCACCTGTTAATCTTCACTTTACTGATCACTACTTTATTTCTTTCACCTTACCTCTGTCACAACCTTTAATTAATCTTACTTCAGTCACTAAAAGGTGTTGGTCTAGATTTAATCAAATTCAATTTTCAAATTTATTTCTCACCTCTGGGTTTTCTTCTTCTTCTTCTTTCACTGATGTTGATTCCTTTATGGAAAATCTCAATCTGACGATTTCATCTATATTGGATATTTTGGTTCCTTTTTGAGACGTTTAAGTTTCGACTCTTTTCTAAAAAAGCTCCTTGGTTTGATCGTGATTGTGTTTTCTTGAAGCAATCTGCACGTAAAGCCGAGCGAGCTTATCGTTCTAAATTGTCTAAGGGTTCTTGGTATGAGTGGCAATACCATCTCAAACAATACCATAACCTCATCTTTACTAAGCATTCTTCCTTTTTGAGAAAATCTATTGTTCTTGCTTCTAGCTCCAGGAATAGGTGGTCTTCTCTTTCTAAACTCCTTAACCCGTTTTAGACCATCGTACGTTTTACGAACACACTTATTTTTGGCGTTGCATAAAATTAAGTTGTAATTTTTTTTCTGTTAAAAGTTTTTTTTGTATGTTAAGAAAACTTCAATACACTGTATAAAATTTTTTAAATAATTTTTTTATTCGTATTAAGTAGTTTAATCTGGGTTAGAATATGAGCATTTTCAAGGTTTTCGACCGATATTACTTTAAAAATTTATTATGGTAATTTCATGAGAGTTATCATAACAAAAGTTTGAAATATCGAAAGAAGATGTACTCAAAAGTAAACAGCAACGTTAATTAAATTTTATTGTGTTTACACTAACCCACAATCTGAACATGTATGAGTCATGCTCGTTCTACGATCGTTGGTCGTATAGAGTACTTTATGCGAACGAGTCGAAACTAGTTTATTCAGCTTATAGTTGTGCAGTGGTTGAATTGGTGATAGTGTTTTTTGCAAATTTCATTCTTCGAATGAAATGTTTGTAAAGTTTAAAAATGAAAGGCGTCAAACAGAACGTTTTTTTCACGTTGAAAGAAGCTATGTAACTAATTCTTGATGATGATGATAGCATTGAGGTTGACATACTTGTCATTCCTCCGCCCGGCGCATCATAACACGTGACTGATGAATAAGCAAATGAAGAAGAAATGTTATTTTTTGTAATATCCGTGAAGGTAGAAGTTGATTATACTAATGATGGGATGGGATTAGACTGTGTCGGTTCTTTGGGTGAAGAAATGTAAGTCGCAAATACGGTCAGTTCAATGCCGCGGCAACCAAAACGCCAAAAACGATTGAAATGCACTTGGACCAAAAAGAGTCATTTGAATAGCCACTTTTAAAACAGTCTATATATAACGAGTTTGAAACACCACAATGGTGCTTTGCTTGAAAAACCCCATATAGGCTGCTTAGGTTGTTTTATACCGATGAAATGAATTCATGCACGGTTGAAGAAATAAAACGATAGGGAAGATTCAGCAAATGGCCATGGTCATGATCTGGAAAAGGTGAAAACAGTAGGTCGCAACAAGCTGGAAAATTATGGCAAAACACTGTACATGTGGGCCAAGTGCGGCAAACGACTTCATCGGAATTGTTTTGGTGCTTTCCGCACACTCCGGTTCTGAAACGACTATCATGAACTGCTTGACTGATTTATTGAATGTTAAATTTTTGGATTTTATTGAACTGTGTTACTGATAAAGTCAGAAATGTGTTTTTAGCTTTTCTGTTTATAGCCTAAAATTTATATTATAATTGTTTGCGTTGAGAACAAAAAAAATTGACTTTTAAACATTTTGTCGTTTTCAGTAGTCTATACGACCACCGTTCGAAAAACGAGCATAGTGAATTTTCAAACTTTTCTTTCAAATAAAAAATAATTAAAAATAAATCTGTTAAAACATAAGCAAATAACTTAGAAATAACAAAAAATAATAATAGAAATCTAATTAATAAAGTTTTGGACCTAAACGGGTAATAAAAAATCTCCTCTTCCTTCTTTTT